>BSBK01004536.1:0-510000 GCA_027943335.1 Chamaecyparis obtusa | reverse complement strand
TAATATGCCTTAATTAGGTCTTAATAGGTTTAATTGGGTGCATTTAAGTCTTAATAGGTCTAATTAGGTGCTAATGGGTATTAAGGGGTCATATTACTCGTAGTGGGTATAATGGGGTCATATAACCTATCATAGGTCCTAATAGGTCTAATTAGGTCTAATTAAGTCCTAATAGGTTTAATTGGGTCATAATAGGTCTAATTATGCTTAAGGGGTCATATGCTCATATGATGTCCTAATAGGTCTAATTGGGTCCAATTAGGTGCTAATATGTCTTAAATAGGTCATAATAGGTTTAATTGGGTATAATTAGGTCCTAAGAGGTCTAATTAGGTGTTAATAGGTCTTAAGGGGTCATATTACTCATAGTGGGTCTAATGGGGTCTTAAGGGGTCATATAACCTATCATAGGTTCTAAAATGCCTAATTAGGTCATAATAGGTCTAATTATGCTTAAGGAGTCCTATTGCTCATATGATGTCCTAATACATCTAATTGGATCTAATTAGGTGCTAATATGTCTTAATTAGGTCCTAATAGGTTTAATTGGGTATAATTAGGTCCTAACAGGTCTAATTAGGTGCTAATAGGTCTTAAGGGGTCATATTTCTCATAGTGGGTCTAATGGGGTCTTAAGGGGTTATATAACCTACCATAGGTCCTAATAGGTCTAATTAAGTCCAATTAGGTCCTAATAGATCTTATGGGTCTAATTAGGTCCTAATAGGTTTTAAGGGGTCATATTACCTATCATATGTTTTAATAGACCCAGACAACTAGGTATAATTACATCCTAATAGGTCTAATTATGTCTAATTAGGTCCTAATAGGTCTAATTGGGTCTTAAGAGATCATATTAAGCATATTGGTTCTAATGAGGTCTTAAGGGGTCATAGTACGAACATATTAGGTGTTAATTAGTCTAATTAGATCTAATTACCCTTAGAAGGGGTCCTCTTACTCATATTAGATAGATAATTAGGGCTTATTAGGACTAATTTGGTCTAAGGGGTCCTATTAAGTTCATAAATAGGCCCCTAATTAGGTACTATTACTATTCAATATTAGTTCCTATTACTCATATTAGGTCATATTACTCACATGTAAATTCTATACAAAAATTAGTATAATTAGGTCTTGTTATGAAATATTAGGCATTAATTAGTCTAATTAGGCCTTAGGGGTTATATTATCCATATTAGACCTCATAATAGGTCTAATTATTGCTCATATTAGGTGTTAATTAGTCAAGTATTAGGTCTTAAGTTATACTCTTATGTCTTATTACTAAATTTAACAAATTAGGTCATAATAGGTCAACTATTATGTCTAATTAGGTCTTAAGGGGTCCTATTTCTCATATTAGGTATACTTAGGACTAGTTACATGTCTTATTAGGTGTTATTTAGTATTATCAGGTCTAACTAGGTATAATTGTAAGATTTGATGACAAATAAATCTATTAAGCCCAAGAAACCTGCATGCAAAAACCTGTCACAAGGAAGAAATCTGTAGGAAACAAACAAGAGTTTTTCTCTGATAATATGAAAGTTTATTATTATCAGCCAAAAGAATGAATGAAAATATATAATGGATCAATCCTTATAGAAGGAGGTCGAAAAACCTAATGGGAAACCCTAATAGGTAAATAGGCATTTAATAATTATATTTAATTATTAAATAACTAATGCAAGTGCATAAAGAGAAATCTTAAGAGGTAGCAAAGTTAATTTAATCAGTTTAATTAAATTAATTCTTTACTCTAACACCCCCCTTAAGATGAGAAATAATGCAGCTACAAACAATGCAAGAAAGAAACAAAATACAATGTTGAATGCAAATTTGGGTCCCGACAACATGGCCTAATGAGGTACCCAATCACAACCAAATATCTATGAAACTGAGAAACATGGAAAACCACATGGGAAAAACCCTCCTCCAAAAAGAGATAGAAAGATGTAGAAAAAAAGAAAGGAAGGTAGGCCTCAATGAGACCCCCCAAGGACAAATTCCTTCACCCCAAGCATAGAACGCAACTGAAGATACCGCGAGGATGCAAAAGGCTTAGTGAAGATGTCAGCAACCTGCTCTAAAGTGGGAACATACTCCAAGATGAGAGAACCATCCTAAATCAGCTACCTAATGACATGCATATGGATCTCAATGTGCTTGGTCCACTGATGCTCAATTAGGTTGTGGGAAATATGAATGGCACTCTGATTGTCACACCAAAGAAGAGTGGGACTATCAGGAGGAAACCCAAACTTTGTCATCAATTGTTGAAGCCATAAAACCTCTTTACTAGCTAGCATAGTTGCACGATACTCTGCCTCTGTAGATGATAATGCAACAATAGTCTACTTCCTGCAAGGCCATGTAATAGGACCATAAACAAGACAAAAAAAAAGCCAGAAGTGGACTTCCGACCATCTATATCACCAACCCAATCGGCATCTGTGAAACCAACAATGTGAGGATCTCTTGATGTATAGTGAATGCCATATGAAGTAGTGCCCCGAATGTACCTCAAAATACATTTGGCAACTTGCTAATGACTCTCATGAGAATCATGGGAGAATCGAGATACAATGCCAACCGTAAAGGAAATGTAAACAACCATATTGGATTTGATGAGTAAACAACCCTCATCTCCCAAGAACACCTACATGCAAACACCTATCACAAAAAGAGAGAGAAGAAGCAAGAAGCTATGGAAGCTTGAACACATTGATCCATGAGAGAGGAGAAATCATTCTTGATGTGCAAAAAAAAAAGTTGCAATTTAATAATGAATAATCTATTACACAAGTTGTTATGAAAACAAAGGAGATCAAACCTTATAAAAGGAGATCTAAAACCCTAAAAGGGTAAAACCTAGGTTGCACAATAATAATTAATAAAGTAATTAATTATTATATGCCTAAAGTTTAGCTTAAGTAGAAAGAGATAATAAGTGACTTAATAATTAAATCAATATGATTTAATTAATAAGCAAACACTTTATTAGTCTAACACTAATTATGTCTAAGGCCCATACTATTCATGATATTAGGTTCTAAATCATCAAATATTACTCATATTAGGTCCTAATAGGTTAAACATTAGGTCTTAAGGGGTCATAATACTTACATTAGGTCTAATTAGGTATATAATTATGTTTTCTTAGTCTTATTAGGTCTAATTAGTCTTATTTAGGTCTAATTAGTCTTATTAAGTCTAATTAGGTCTTCTTTATCCAATTAGGTCTAATTAGGTATTGCAATATCATGCTTACATGTTTCATTAAGACAAGTCCTAACCATCAACTTAAAATATCCAGAGAGAGAGAGAGAGAGAGATACCTTGTTTCCTACAATAATATATTTCTCATGCTTCTTCATGTAGTCTTTGTTTAGTCTCTTATGAATAATGTCGTGTACTCTTGTTTAGCCTTATCTTTTTATTTCCCATCACTTTACAAAATTGTTCCAACAAATTTTGACAAAATTCAAAAAAATACAATTCCAAAAGTCTTCCTTCTCCAAAATGCAAATTATTTTGTAGCTTTCGAATTATTAAGATGAGAAAACATATATTTATTTATATGTAATCATTATAACCTGAAATGACACCAAATTGGCCAACATAAGTTTCTATCGAAAGTAACTTGGTAAATGGCTTAACCAACGTTAAACCATTCAAGTACTTTCGATAGAAAGTACTTTCTATGGAAACTAGATAGTTTCGATCGAAAGTACTTTCTAGCGAAAGTCCCTGAGTAAGGGCAATTTGCAAAGTTTGATAAAATTTTGAACATTTCATGGCTTCAAGGCTCAACCACAAGGGTCAAATGGAACAATAAGGAGACATCCTTTTACATGACACAAGTACTTAGAACGAGCTTTCTAATGATTATAGATTTGACAATTTTTGAGTTTATGTATATGTTTTTTGACGTTAATCGAATGTAGGTTTTTTTAATCAAATATAAACCTCTAAGTTTGACGTTCAGTGAAAAATAGTAGAAAAGAGATTTTTTATTTTGAAAAATAACAGTGCCCTCCGTCTTCTAGTTTACTTTATATATAAAAAATGAAATTAGATAAATACACGACAAGTTATAAGCTATGTAGTCAAGGTATGTCAAAATTATGGTTTAGTCAACTTCAAATGTTAATAAAATATGCAATAATCATGATAATGTCATCGAACCAATTGTATGCCCTCTGTATGGATGTTAGAAAACTAAATTCGAAAGAAGCACATTGATATCTATTTAAAAAAAAACTTATGCTCTATGAAAACAATGTAACTCTTTGAAAATGAAATTTTCAGCAACATATTAGTTTTCATGGGAGAAAGAAAAAACCATTCAAATCAATTCAAAAACTATATACATACACACACACACACACACACACACACACACATATATACAATGTAACTCTTTGAAAATGAAATTTTCAGCAACATATTAGTTTTCATGGGAGAAAGAAAAAAACCATTCAAATCAATTCAAAAATTATACACATAAATACACACACACACACACACACACACACACATATAGAACATAGACAAAAAAATCTAAAAGGACTCTAATTTACTTTATCTTCCGATTTCAAATAGTTTAACGACAATATGCATTTGAATCTGAAAGTTTTTTTCAAAATGGAGAGTTCAGTGTCCGTTTAGGCAAAAAAGTGTAACCCACTATTGTGGGTTCACCCCAATTCTATAGACCAATGAGACCAATTGGATGACCAACTATGTAGATTTTTTAAGGAAAAATATAATCACTTCTCTTTGGTGGAGAGACTATTCACAATCAAGAGGGCTCCTCATGAGCTTGTGGTTGATTTTAATTTTGGGTTTGAAAAAATATAGAAAAGGATTCCACAAATGGTAAGACCCTCTACTCATCATGAATTTTTATATTATTTAAGGGGTTTGAACAATGACATCTCTATCATGATTCAATCTATGGGAGGTACTACACTCTCAACTATTTATGTTATTGCAATAAGGATTGAAAATAGCCTCATACAAGCTAGAAATATTGCACCAAGGCCACCCATGCATTTTTTCCCATAAATACAACAATCCACACCCCTAAAAATTTATCCTATGCTGACTACTCCTACATTACCATGAAAAATACTCAACCCAATAGCCAAGACAACACTTTCCCAACTTAATCTTTTGAGTTACAAGAAATAAAGGTTCTTCTGCAAACCTTTGGAAATGGAATTGTTAATTTAAAGAGATAGAAAAATCAAAGTTTCAGACCTTATCAACAGGAAACCCCCTTATCAACCCACATATCAACAAAGTTAGTTAAATAGGCCTCCTTATCATCACAATGATCAAGGCAAGAGACAAAATCTCAATTCTAGGAATTACGATTCACATAATCTTAATGTTGCTATTTCCTTAAAAGAACATGTACCTGTGCAAAATAACTTGGAACAAGAGTATGAGTGGTGTTTTCCTTGCAATCAACCTCATAATCAAAATAATTGTACCAATGGGTGATTAATCAGGCATTAATAGTTCAAAATAGATCCAATGTGTAGCCTAACATGTCTAATAAAGCCCCTATCCAGTAGAAGGAAAATCAACAAAAGGAGACAACTCTCTTAAATTGGCAAGGAGGGGAGTTTTTTGAGGTAAATCAAGTTGGTCCTTCAATTATAGCTAACACAATAAGAAAGAAAAAATCTATTGATGTAGGACATCAAACTATTAATAGAATAATTCTTGAAAATCAAGGGTCAAATGTGAGTCAAGTAGTTTCTTCTCCATCAAATGAAGCCCATGTACACATTTTCCAAGAAATCAGACTTTGGAAAGCAATGATCAGTTCAAGAATCTAGTGCAATCAAATCCTATTCAAGGTGAAGTTTTTTCCCTAAAGAGCCAAACTAAGGTTAGCATTACTCCTTTTATTATTCAAGTTTAAGCATATCCAATGATCCAAACAAAGAGCCTTCTAAAGTAGTGTTGACTAATATCCCTAAAAATTGTAAGGGACAATAAGTCTTACAAGTCAAACCCCCACCTTTTTTTATGTTTATGTAATTATTGGTGATCACTTAGTTCATAACAATATGATAGAATTAGAGGCTAGTAATAGAGTATGAACCACTTGAAAAAGGGGTAGTATAGTTGGATGGTAAAATTGTTAAAATAGTTGGATTCATTAAAAATTTGAGCCTTACACTACATGCTTGCCCAAAATTTTAAATTCTTCAAGATATTTGTGTCATAGAGCTACCTCCATACTTTTCCATATGCTTGTCTAGAGATTTCACAACTAATATTGATGGTTATTTATCTTCTGATTGATTAAACATTATTTATAGGACTAGGTATGGTACAAAAGTAACCATAAAATCAGAACTAATTTCAAAACATCACATTCAACCCTATGTACCTACAACCATAAATGTGAACTGCACCATCTCTGATTTAGAAGAACATCTTGTAGTTAAAGAAATGAATACTCAAGCTGAACATATTCCTGATAGACTTCTAGATGTGAGGGTAGTTGGAAATGAACAAAATGATGCAATTGAGCAGCTAGAAGAAGTATATTTTGAGATTTATTTGACTCATGAATCTAACTCTTTTGATCCTAATGTTGAAAAGAAAGACGAATAACAGTCCAACCAACAAGAAGTTTTTTTTAAAATATTGCGAGGAGTGGAAGAGGGCGCAGAAGCGGAAGTAGGGCGGCTAGGGGTTCTGGCACTCAAGTTGTAGAGAGTGATTCTAATGCTGATGATGGAGACCCTGGGAGAAGAGTGGGTGGGTGAAGGGCATCTAGGGTCTCTAGCCTATAAGAGTAGGAGATCGACTCAGAAGATGATGAAGACAATGAGGGAAGGCGTGACTTCTTGGTGGGGGGCTGTTGCTTATGCATTGAGTGCCCTCTCCCTTCTTTTGCTGAGCCTTTCATTCTTTGGGTTTGGGTGTTCTGTGTCAGTATGGGCTTGAGGGAGGATTTCTTCCCCTTCACTTTGGAGTGGAGAAGGTCTGTGTTTCTTAAGGAGGCTAGAGATGGTGGGTAGCTACATTGGTTCCTTTGCTGGGATCCTCTCGAGTTGGCCTTTTCCTAGGACCCTCATGTGTGGGCTTCTTTTTGGGTTCCACTTCTCTCTTCATTTGTGTGGGATAGTGGTGGTGGTTCTTCTGATACGGTTCAGAGCGAGATCCCTATTGAGGTGAGGTTTCACACTAGAGCTCTTTGGTAGCCTAAGGATGCTCCCTTTCCTTACTCCTCTGTCCCGCTTCCTATTGAGGTGGAAGCTCCTTTTGAGGTGAAGGTTTTTTTCTCTCTTATTACCTCTTTCCTACTTCCTATAGAGGTGGAAGTTCCTTCTAAGGCGGAGGCTTAGCCTATTGAAGTGGCTTGCTGCTGGATGGAAGAGGTGGGTTGGAGTACTATTGGTGAGCTCAGCCTTTGCTGGAGGGTTCTATTTTTGCTAGAGATCTTTGATGGCCTTATCTTTTTTCTAGTAGGTTGTGATTTGGTGGTTTGGGGAGTCATCGTCATTCCCATTTCCTTGTTTAAGGTTGGGGGAGCCTTTCAAAACCATGATGTTATGGTGTAGCTAAAGCCCTACTTGCTCAAATATTTAAGCTATTATTTTTTCTTTGGAGTAATTCTGATAGGGTGGATTGTTCTGTTTGCCAGCTTAGTTGGTTATTGTAAGGGGAATCCTCTCTATTCCTATTATGGTTTTGGGTCCCAAGTTAAAACCCAGTCTGGTTATGGGAGCCATCAAAACCCTTATGTCCGGTTTAGGGGGCCTGAAAACCCTAGATATCTGATGATGTTGTAAAGTGTTGGCTTTACACTTTTGGCTTCAACAGCTTGAGCATTACTGTGTATCTTTCTTTTAGTTGTTATTTTGTTGGGTTGGTGCTGCTGGTAGTTCTACTGGATTTTGTGCTGGGGGGGGGGGTGCTATAAGGTTTATCCTTTTCCCCCAGTAGTTTCAGTTAGATATGGGCTTATTCTTCCTATTATCAAGCATAGGGTTACAATTCCCTCCAAAAACTAAATGTATATGGTTTTACGGCCCATTCAAAACTTGTTTTTACCTTAATAAAAAAAAACAAGAAGATTTTTTATGGAAGTCATATTTTGATGGTTCAAGGAGAAAAAATGGTGTTGATGGAGGTTTTATACTTGTTCCCCTTGAAATTACAAGTACTATTCTTATTTTACATTTACCTTCAACTGCACAAATAACACAATGAGTATGATGCCTTAATTCATGGTCAATAATGGAGGGGTATGAGTTATATTCAGGTATTTGGTGATAGTGAGCTCATTGTTAATCAAGTAAGAGGTCTTCATATAAAAAAAAATGATCTTTTGAAGTCATACAAGCATAGCGTATGGGAACTTATTGAGGATTTTTGTGTTTTTAATATGTTGTCCATTCCTAGAAATTAAAATAAATATTTTGATATTTTAGCCACAATAGGAGCACAATATGACATACCCAATAATACCATCTCTACTGGAAATAAACCTTATGTCAAAGTTATTTTTATACCTTTAATTCCTGATAATAATAACCATTGGAAAGTGTTTGATAGTGACCAATTCATTGTAAGTTTTTTAAGAGAAGATGCATAATTTTTAGCTGGAAAACAAGAAAAGCTAAAACAATAATATGATGATAAGATCACACAGCTAAAAACAAACAAATTGCCCAAGGGATTTTTGACATTGGTGTTAGCTTGTGGTGACTAATCAAGAAAGTACTATCCAGGAAAGTACTGTACACTTTTCCTACTGACTACTTTTTTTAGTTTTTTGGGCCGACTACTTATAACTCATTCTAACCCTAAAGCGGGAAAATATTGTATAATATGGCTTAGGGTTAGGGATTTTCATTATGTATAATTTTAGTACTTGCGGCAGAATTGGGCTGTAAGGGATTACGGATTGTAATCAGGTTGTAATCACTGGATAATAATAATATTGGACTCGCTGTTGGTGGATGTAGCCTAGGGATTGGGTGAACCACATTAAATCTGTGTGTCTTGTGTTCTATTCTGTGTGGTTTATTATTTTCTGATATTAGTTATATTTGCACATAATTGTTATTTCTGCCTTGTTAATCCTAACAAGTGATATCAGAGCGAGGTTATTTCATTCGTTCTTTCATCTATTCTCTGAAGCAGGTCTCACGAGTTAGTGGGAGAGTCTCTCGGTTAAGTGGGAGAAATGGCAGATGAGGGTAGGCTGAAGGTTGATAAGTTTAATGGGCAGAACTTCCAGTTATGGAAGATGCAAATGGAGGATTATCTCTATCAGAAGGATCTATGGCGGCCATTAGAGGGAGTAGCCAAGAAAGAGCAATCAATGTCTCAGGAAGATTGGGATATTTTGGATAGGAAGGCACTGGGGAGTATTCGTCTATGCCTGGCACAATCGGTGGCATTCAATATTACTGAAGCAAAGACAGCTAAAGATCTGATGGAAACCCTAGCGAAGTTGTATGAAAAGCCTTCAGCTTCAAACAAGGTATTTCTTATGGAGCATTTATTTAATATGAAAATGGTAGAAGGTGGATCAGTTACTGATCATTTGAATGAGTTTAACACAGTTACAAGTCAATTAACCTCAGTTAAAATTACTTTCGATGAAGAGGTTAGGGCTCTCTTGATTTTGTGTTCTTTGCCAGAAAGCTGGAATGGCTTGGTAATGGCTGTTAGTAATTCTGTTTCTAGTTCTAATACCCTAAAGTATGATGATGTTATTGGTGTTATATTGAGTGAGGAAATTCGTAGGAAAAGCTCAGGGGCATCCACATCAGGTAGTGTATTGAACACAGAAAGCAGAGGCAGAACAAGAGATAGAGGAAACAACTCTGGAAATTGTGGGAAATCAAGAGGAAAAATAAAGGGAAAGAGGTCCGAATCTATAGGGCCAAATGATTGCTGGTACTATGGAAAACCAGGTCATAAGAAGAAAGATTGTTGGTCTCGGAAGAAAGATCAAGGAGACAAAAATGATGGAAACAAGGAGGCAAATGTGGTAAGTAACAAATCCGAGGAGGATGCTTTGCTCTTGTCCTTAGAAAGCATTGATGATTCATGGGTTTTAGATTCTGGGGCTTCATTTCATGCTACACCCCATAGAAGTTATTTTGTTGATTATGTCCAAGGGGATTTTGGGCTAGTTTATTTGGGAGATAATGAACCTTGTCAGATTGTTGGAAAGGGAAAAATTAAGATTAAGTTGCAGAATGGGAATCATTGGCTACTACAAGAGGTAAGATATGTTCCAAGGCTGAGTAGGAATTTAATTTCAGCAGGGCAACTGGGTGATGAGGGTTGCACAGTTACTTTTAATGATAAAAATTGGAAGGTTTCAAAAGGTTCCTTAGTAGTAGCAAAAGGTGTGAAAGTAGGCACCTTATATCTTTGTACATGTCATACTGTTCCTTCTACTTTAATTGTTTCAGAAGATAATGAATGTTCATGAACAGTGGCTGCAGTTGAGCAGGAAGAACATCAAACTGTTGCTGTAGATTCTGACACAACACTGTGGCACAACAGACTTGGGCACATGAGTGAAAAAGGTATGAAATTACTTCATTCAAAGAAAGTTTTACCTGGTTTGAAATGTGTCAATATGGATTTCTGTGAAAGTTGTGTTTATGGAAAACAAAAGAGAGTTAGTTTTGTGAAGAGTGGGAAGGAAAAGAAAAATGAGAGATTAGAGCTTGTGCATATAGATGTATGGGGACCAGCTCAGGTATCTTCCCTTGGTGGCTCTCTGTATTATGTTACATTTATAGATGATGCAACAAGAAAAGTATGGATTTATTTCCTTAGACAGAAATCTGATGTACTTCAAACTTTTAAGAAATGGAAATGCTTGGTTGAGAATGAGACTGGTAAAAAGTTAAAATGTCTCAGATCTGATAATGGTGGTGAGTATTGCAGCACAGAATTTGAAGAATATTGTTCCTCTAATGGTATTCGTAGGCAGAAAACTGTACCAAGGACTCCACAAGAAAAAGGAGTGGCTGAACGCATGAATAGGACAATAATGGAGCGTGCAAGGAGTATGAGGTTGCATGCTAGGCTGCCCAAAAATATGTGGACAGAGGCAGTGAACACCGCTATTTATTTAATCAATAGAGGCCCCTCTACTCCTTTGGACTATGGTATTCCAGAGGAAACATGGAGTGGGAAGAAGGTGAGTTATTCTTTTCTCAAAACCTTTGGTTGTGAAGCTTTTGCACTTATAGACTCTGAAAATAGAACCAAGCTGGAAGCTAAGTCAAAGAAATGTGTATTTGTTGGGTATGGCATTGATGAATTTGGTTATAGGCTTTGGGATTTTGAAAATCATAAAATTGTAAGAAGCAGGGATGTCATATTCAATGAGAAAGTATTGTACAAAGATCTGTTGCTGCAGCATGAGAAGAAAGAAAATGACTATGTAGTACTGGATGATACTCCACAAGTTCATGTTCCAGTAGTTCCTTATGCTCCGCAACAACAGCAACAACAAATACCACACACCCCAGTGAGTGTTAGATGGTCAACAAGGCTAAGTAGACCTCCAGAAAGATTTTCTCCATCTTTGTATTCTATTCTGTTAACAGATGCTGGTGAACCTGAATGTTATAATGAAGCTGTGCAGGTGGATACAAAGCTTCAATGGGAGTCTGCAATGACAGATGAAATGGACTCTTTGCTGAAAAATCAGACATGGGATTTATGTAAGTTACCTGCAGGTAAAAGGGCTTTACAGAATAAATGGGTTTACAGGATCAAAGAAGAGGATGGAGGTACGAAAAGATTTAAAGCCAAATTAGTCGTAAAAGGATTTGCACAGAAACATGGTATTGATTTTGATGAGATATTTTCTCCAGTTGTTAAAATGACTTCTATTCGTACTGTTTTAAGTATTGTGGCTACTGAAGATTTGCATTTAGAGCAGCTTGATGTTAAAACAACCTTTCTTAATGGTGATTTGGATGAAGAAATATATATGGTTCAGCCACAAGGATTTGAGGTCAAGGGTAAGGAGAATTTGGTGTGCAGATTGCAGAAAAGTTTATATGGCTTGAAGCAAGCACCTCGGCAATGGTATGTTAAATTTGACACTTTTATGAATGGGCATGGATATAGTCGATGTCATTCTGACCATTGTGTTTATTTTAAGAGGTTGGATGATGACAGCTACATTATTTTATGTTTATATGTTGATGATATGCTTGTAGCTGGGTCTAACATGGATCACATTAAGGGGTTGAAACAACAGTTAGCAAAATCTTTTGCTATGAAGGATTTGGGGGCAGCAAAACAAATCCTTGGTATGAAAATTTGTAGAGATAGGAAAAATAGGAAATTGTCTCTATCTTAGGCTGATTATATTGAGAAGGTGTTGCAACGTTTCTCTATGGAAAATGCCAAAGCTATCAGCACACCTTTGCCTGGTCATTTGAAATTGACTAAGAATATGTGTCCCAAGACACCAGAAGAAGAGACTAAAATGTCTAAGGTACGTTATGCTTCAGCTGTAGGGAGCTTAATGTATGCTATGGTATGTACTAGGCCAGATATTGCACACGCAGTGGGACTCGTTAGCCGTTATATGAGTAACCCTAGTATTGAGCATTGGAATGTAGTCAAATGGATTCTCAGATATTTGAGAGGTACATCCAGTAAGTGTTTACACTTTGGGGGTTCTACTACTACTGTACAAGGCTATGTTGACTCAGATTTGGCAGGAGATATAGATAGTAGGCGGAGTACTACAGGTTATATATTTACTGTTGGTGGGACAACAGTGAGTTGGATTTCTTGACTACAAAAGGTGGTTGCTTTATCCACTACAGAGGCAGAGTATGTTGCTGCTACAGAGGCAGCCAAGGAGATGATATGGCTTCAATTCTTCATGGAAGAATTGGGACATCCACAAAAGGATAATTTTCTACATACAGATAGCCAAAGCGCCATTCATCTTGCAAAGAATTCTACTTTGCACTCAAAGACAAAACACATACAGTTGCGGTACCATTTCATTCGATCAATTTTGGATGATGGACAGTTAAGGCTGGAAAAGATTCATACTGATGATAATCCAGCAGATATGTTTACAAAGGTAGTAACAAGGGAGAAGTTGAACTCATGTTCAGCTTCAGTTGGTCTTCTAGACTGAACAAAATAAAGGAACAACTGAGTCCAAGGTGGTTCAATCCAGTGGGAGCCTCATGTGGGTAACGGTATTGCTCCAGGATCAGTCTCCAAGTGGGAGGTTTTTTAGTATAGTGTGGATACTGATCAGTCACCAAGTGGGAGATTGTTAGCTTGTGGTGACTAATCAAGAAAGTACTATCCAGGAAAGTACTATACACTTTTCCTCCCGACCTCGCTGGGAAATTTTTTTTGAGGCCGACTACTTTTTTTGGTTTTTTGGGCCGACTACTTATAACTCATTCTAACCCTAAAGCGGGAAAATATTGTATAATATGGCTTAGGGTTAGGGATTTTCATTATGTATAATTTTAGTACTTGCGGCAGAATTGGGCTGTAAGGGATTACGGATTGTAATCAGGTTGTAATCACTGGATAATAATAATATTGGACTCGCTGTTGGTGGATGTAGCCTAGGGATTGGGTGAACCACGTTAAATCTGTGTGTCTTGTGTTCTATTCTGTGTGGTTTATTATTTTCTGATATTAGTTATATTTGCACATAATTGTTATTTCTGCCTTGTTAATCCTAACAATTGGAATCTATTTTCAATTCAGATGACCAAGTGAGGAAGGAAAAATCCAACATGCATATTAAAAAAATAACACTATGAAGAGGTAGAGATTTTCAAAGGTAAGCTCCTCAAACTTGGAAAAGTATGCACTAAGGAAGAAAAAGAGTCTTTTCTCAAACTTTATCAAGATTTTAGGGATATTTTTTCTTGGGAGTATTCTTAATTTAAAGGGTTTAATCCAAAAATTTCCAAAGACACCATTGAACTTGAGCCAAATGCCAAACCAGTAAGGAAAAAACAAAGACCGCTTAATCCCAAGCTTGAGCCTCTCTTGACTAAAGAGCTGAATAAACTCATAGAAAGTAGCATAGTTTTTCCTATCAAGCATACCTCTTGGGTGTATAATCTTGTATAAATAAGGAAAAATAATATTTTATGTGGACTTTAGAGACCTCAATCAGGCCTCCCTAAAATATCATTAGCCATTGCCCTTAATGGAACAAATCTTACAAGTAGTTGTAGGTTAAGAAATATTTTCCTTTCTTGATGGATATTCAAGATATAATAAAATTTTAGTAAGAGAGGAGAACCAATATAAGAAAAAATTTACCACAAAATGGAGCACCATGTCTTACAAGAAAATTCCTTTTGGTTTGTCCAATGTTGGGGAAACCTTTCAAAAATCTATAGACATGGCTTTCAAAGGTTTGATGTACAAGATAGTGTTGGTATATTTAAATGATATTACTATTTTCTCAAATAATTAAAAGGAACATTTGGCTCATTTACAAAATACATTTGAAAGGTGTAGGGAGTTTTCCATTTATCTAAATCCAAAAAAGTGTGTGTGTGTGTGTGTGTTGTTTGTGAAGGTAAATTGATGGGTTATGTACTGTCAAATCATGGAATTACCATTGATCCTAAAAGAGTAAGTGTCATATTAGCTCTTCCTTTATCATCACATAAGAAAGACTTGAAAATTTTCTTGAGAATAATTAATTTTTTTAGGAGGTTCATGCACAATATAGCTGACTTATTAAGCCCTCTAGCATCTATGTTGAGAAAGCATGTGTCTTTTAGTTGGACCAAGGAAGGGAAACATAGTTTTGAGGCCATTAAAGAATCTTTAGTAGCAACACCTACACTTTTAAATCCTAATTTTTCTAGGGATTTTATACTTTATGCTTAAGGAAATAGTGATAGTATATCTTCCATGTTGGTACAACAGAATGAGCATGGCTTGGAGTGGCCTTTGGATTTATTTAGTCAAGGACTCAAGGAGTATGAATTGTGAAAGAATTCTTGTTAAGAAATAATTTGAGTGATAAAAGAGTCTGTTGGGTAACCAAGGTAATAGAGTATGATGTAGTGTGTGTGTAAAATTGTACCTGATCTATAGACACAACACTCAGTAAAACATTAGAGGTTAGTGATAATCAAAATCGTGCAAAATTGAAATCTAATCTAACCAAGCGATTTACTGCCTTCTAATAGGTGTGAGATTGATGTTCTCAGATTGTTATCGAGATCAGTGACCTAGACGACACCTAAACAAAGGATTTGAATGCAATTGATCTAGATATGAGATTGAATGCAATTAAGCTATTTTTTTTTTTGATTTTATGATGCAATAAGGAATGAAAACTTGATATGAATCTATGCTAGATGAAATTGATATGCTATGAATGCTATTGAAAATTGATATGCAATGCTAATCTAACAATGATATGCAATATGAATGCAAAAATAAGATTGATCTCACAAGGATGTCGATTCGCAAGAGCTTTGATTCTTCAATTCCAATTCTCCAGCGTGATTGTGCAAAAATATGAGATGAATTATGAAGAGCCGAGCCTTGTTTTTATAGAAATCTAGGGCTTTAGAGGTGCATGGATAAAAGCCATAAATCACTCAGATTAACTTAGCTTGATGTTTGAGTTATCTGATAATAACAGATAATTAAGTCACAAAAAACATGCAAAAGCTAAGCTTTAACTCAAAATAGAGTTTAGCTTTAATTGATAATTGATAGTTGTCTGCTTTTATGATTATGATTGTGCATGTTTTATTTATGAATTAATTTAATAATAAAGTGATTTATTTCCAACTTAACTGATTTTTGAAATAAAATAATTAATTTATGGGTTAATTAACTATTTTACCAAACTTTTATTATATTATTAAATAATGACAACATGCTTTAATTAATTAAATAAGAATTTAATCAATTAAAGATAGGAATTTTGATTTATTGTCAAAATTAAATAATACAATTAATAATAGATAGAATTAAATTTAATTACATAATTAAGTGGCAAATATTAAATCTAATTAATTAAATATGAAAATATTCAATTAATCAAACTTTAGGATAAATGTGATTTATTGCCAAATAATTATAAAATTAAAGATAATTATGATTATTAGGAATATTACTAGGAATATTCCCCGATGCAGAATTTAAGATAATCAATTAGGATTCGATGATGTTTAGATGTGCCTTAGATTAGGACTTTGATGTCGATTTTGTTCGAATTGTTGATATAGGAGATTAATGAACATATAGCCCATTTTTGGGGTATTACATTTTGCCCCTCTTTGAATTACTGTGCGAAGCGCAGTGGTTCAAAGATAGTCTGTGTTTGATAAAGATATGAAACTGATGCTTGAAATTGATAATTGATATGAGATAGAAGCTGATTGATATTGATTTGATATGAAGATAATAGGTCCTGAATGACCAAAGATAATGTTTACTATAACAACAAATGAACCTATGATTGTGAAAAAGTGTCAAAACGCCTGATTCCAAACCTTAGGATTGCAAAGAAGTGAGTGACCCATTCTAGACTCGATTGTCTTAGCAGAACTAGCAGGTATCACATCAAAACCCTTCAGTTGCCGAAGAACCAAGGAAAGAACACTATGATCTGATGGTTGCAAAAACTGATATAGTTTACAAGATTAGGAGAATACCAGATTGATATGGATCTTGATGAATCTGATATGCCCCAAGTGATGATAGATTTGCCCCGAGCGATGAGGACTTTTGATGAATCAGCGACTAGACGTGATTGTTGTCTTGATCACTGATGAAAGATATTGATAGATTTGATCGATAGAATTTGATTTACAGACTTTGAATGATGTGCAATACCATGCCCCCTTCGGGATTAAAATTGAAATCTGATAAGAAAAGTCAGCGTTGAGAGTTTAGAAGCATGTTAATTGATTTGAGAAGTGGTTATACACGTCTGAGAATGCGTTCTGCATCGTTTGGAGGTCTTGGAGACCAAGTTTGACTAGGTTTGACCATCAGTTGACCATGGTTGACCAAGTTGAAATTTTGATAGTTTGATGTTAAATAATTAGTTAAGTTGAATACTGGATTTCTGTGATGATTGAAGGTCGAATATGCAAGTAGTTAATAATATGAATGATCTCAGATTTGAATTTTGATCCCGAAAAAAAGATTCTACTTGCTGTTTCATAGGAGGAACCTTCGTGTGAGATTCAGCTCTTGTTAGATTTGAAGATGTGAGTGGTGAATTATTTAAGCATTGAAGTTCGTTTAGCCATTGTGAGATCATGCAAACATGCAAAATGCAAAGAGACATGCAAGATGAAATGCAACCTAAGACCTAGGACCTAGTCACTGATCATATGTCGATTTGTTATCATCATTGAACTTTTAGGTAACCGGATAAATCAATACAATGCCCACTAGCTATGAAACCATAGACATATGAATATCGATTTGTATGCGCAAGAATCAATACAACACCCACTGGTCAACAACCATGGATATATGAATACTGATTTTATTTTCAGAATGTCAGAGTAGATATAAGCACCAAGGCACAAATGCTAGGATGACCTGAATATCATGTCCATTTTGATATAGCAATTTGTACAAGCATCAAAACATAAATGTCGTGATGACCTGAATACGCCTTGCATTTAACATACACATCAAACAATCAAAAGATCATTCTAAATCTAGTGTGAATTACCCGTAGTGACCCTTTATTGTTCACCTCCTTAGGCAAGATTGCGTTTCACAATAGGAGAAAGAATTTACTTCAAAAAGATAATAGTTAGATCAAACTTCCTTGAATTGTCTGGGTATCAATGGTCGAGGTACACATGGCCATCCAATTTGAGATAGAGGCTCTTATAGTCGGACACCATTTCAATCTGGAATTTCCAAAGTTGTTAGATTTTCACATACAAGCAGAAGACAAAGAAAAGATTATGCCCCCAGTCATCACTCTCTAAATCCTATAAAGGACATCATCGAAGATCTCGAAGGGACACAATATGCAAAAATCTCAATGCGAATCAGTAAGCATACAAGGAGATAAAAGCATGTAAAAAGCATAGATTGTTTTTAGTTGAGTTTTGATGTTTGATTGCGTTGTTGTAGATGCAAAATCCTTTCTGGAGACAAGACAGACTGATTGACTGACTCAAATGAAGCTTCAAAGGACTCTGACTAGATATTACCGTCTAAGATACATGGGAGACCATAGGTAATGACATTGATTGCCCCCAAGTGTTAAACATTGATAGGATACAGACGCTTGAGCTGATTGGTGTACAGACCGACTTATTGAAAATTGGAAATGTTGAAACAAACCGAGAGATATGTACAAACTAAAGCAAGACTGAAAGCTGGGAAAGACCAAGATTGTGCGGATAGATGGAGCATTTTGAATAAGTGGTGCATGTTTGCCTGGTTTTCACCATCTTGGTAGAGATTCTATTTTTGCTACCAAGGTGCCTGTTTCTAGGTTTTCACCAAGGCACTTTTTCTTTTTTTTCATTTTTCATTTTTTTCATTTTTTCAATTTTTTTGTACTTTTGATATTTTTTTATTTTTTTGAATTTTTGATATTTTTTGATATTTTTTGTGAATCATCAAGGTGCCTATTGCTAGGTTTTCACCAAGATGTTCATTTTTTCAGGACTTTTTCTGATTTTTAAGATTTTTTCAGGACATTTACCAAGCACTGAATGCCTTAGGTGTAGAATTTCTTCAGATGGAGAACGTTGATTAGTTCTCAGAGCTGTTCTCCTTCAGTCATTGAGAGTTGATAGGCACCAAAGCCAAAAGTAGCAGTGATAACAAAGGGACCCAACCAATTGGGTTGGAACTTCCCCTTGCGTTCTCGATGTGATTGATTTTTAGGATTTTCTCTCAACACTAGATCACCAACCTGAAATTCTCTGTGTCTGACTTTCTTATTGTAGCCTCTAGACATTCTTTTCTGATACACTCTGAGATGATCATACGTTGCTTGCCTGCACTCATCTAGTAATTCAAGTTCTTGTAATCTAGACACTCTGTAGTCTTCATCAGTGAAAAGTCCATGCATTTTGATTCTGAGTGATGGGATTTCAACCTCAATAGGTAGTACTGCTTCAGACCCATAAACTAAAGCGAAAGGTGTAGCCCCTGTAGGCATTCTGATACTAGTTTTGTATGCCCAGAGAGCTGGATTGATCATGAGATGCCAGTCTCTTCCTATTTTATTCACTGTTCTGTGCAAGATTTTCAAGATTTTTGTTTGAAGCTTCAGCTTGTCCATTCCCTTGAGGATAGTAGATAGATGACCAATTTTGAGTAATCTTGAATTTGGCACATAAGTCATCTAGGTCCTTGTTTTTGAATTGTCCCCCATTGTCTGTAATTATGGAATGAGGGATCCCATATCTGCAAATGATGTAGTTCAGGATGAACATAGAGATTTGTTTCCCCGTTGCTTGTGTTAGAGGAACTGCTTCTACCCATTTTGTAAAATAATTTGTAGCTGTGATTATATGGGTATGTCCATTGGAAGAGTGTGGATGGATAGCACCTATGAGATCAAATGCCCATTGTTGAAAAGGCCATTGTGTAGTAAAGGGAATTAGATCTCTCCCTGGAGCATGAATCAAGTTGCCATGTACTTGACACTGTTGATAGTTTTTAGCAAATTTAATAGCCTCTTTTTCCATTTCAGGCCAATAGTACCCAGCCCTAATAAGTTTTCGAGCTAACGTTAAACCCTTTGAGTGTGATCCACATATACCCTCGTGGACTTCCTCTAATGCATGTTGAGACTCTTCTCGTTCTAAACATCTAAGCAGTGTACCATCTAGACCTCATTTTTATAGATCATTACCAATGATGACATATCAGGATGTGGATCAGACAAGGTTTCATTTCTCAAAATAGTTAAAGGACTCAGGGATGATTTGGTCGTGGAGATAGGAGAACAGATTTTTGTAGCGAGATGAGTCATAACCTACAACAGTGCAGATCATGCGGGTTTTAGGGGAGTCATATGCAGGATAGGATAGGGCTTCCACTAGGAACTTGTAGCGTAGCTCATGTTCGAGCTACTGTAAGAGAGTAGATAGTGTCACCATTGCATCGGCAACCTTATTCTCCATTCTGGGTATTTGCTCAAATGTGATAAAGATGAAGTATTTCTTTAAATCATCTACCATTCTCTTGTAAGGAATGAGCTTTTCATCTTTGGTTTGGTACACATCATTGACTTGATGGATAACCAATTGTGAGTCTCCATGGATGTGCATCTCTGTAACTCTCCACTGTATTGCCATTTTCATACCATTGAGAAGTGCCTCATATTCAGCAATATTGTTTGTGCAAGGAAACTTTAGTCTGAATGCTTTGGGTATCGAGTATCCTTGAGGAGTGATGAACAATATGCTTGCTCCAGATCCATTCTATGTGTAGGAGCCATCAAAGAATAACCGCCATGCTCTAGAAGAGAGGTGCATGATAGAGGAATCAAAAAATTCCATTTGCATGGGTGTATCATCAAACAGTGGTGCTTCAACTAATTGATCAGCAATGACCTATCCTTTGATAGCTTTTCTTTCAACATATTCAATGTCAAATTCGCTCAAGAGCATGACCCATTTAGCTAGTCTACCTGTGAGGGCATCTTTGCTTAGGAGATATTTCAGTGGATCAATTTTAGCTACCAAATGAGTAGTATGAGCTAACATGTAGTGTCTCAGTTTCTGCGATGCAAAGATCACAGCTAGACATGCCTTCTCTATCATTGAGTAGTTCTTCTCATAGGCCACTAAAGTTCTGCTGATATAGTAGATGGCTCTTTCTTTCTTGTTCTCATCATGCTATGCTAGCAATGCCCCCAGTGATGTATCTGTTGCGGAGACATATAATATTAATGGCTTCTCATGAATAGGAGGCATCAATATAGGCGGATTTGATAGATACTTCTTGATATGGTTAAAGTTGTTCTCGCATTCTTCATTCCATGCAAAGGTCACACCTTTATGTAATGTCTTTGTGAAAGGTTGTGATATGTCAGCTAACTATGATATGAATCTTCTGATGGATTGTACTCTCCCTTGAAAAGTTTGCATTTGACTGATATTCTTGGGAGGTTGCATCTCGATGATAGCCTTGACTTTAGCCGGATCAACTTCAATACCTTTCTTTGAGACTATGTATCCCAGGAGTTTTCCAGAAGTGACACCAAAAGCACACTTCTTAGGATTTAGTCGGAGACTAAATTTTTCCATTCTGTCAAGGATCATGCTCAAGTCAGTTAGATGTTCAGTTCTGATCATTGATTTTGCTAAGGTATCATCAACATAATCCTCCATTGTTCTATGCATCATATCATGAAAAATAGATGTCATTGCTCTTTGGTATGTAGCTCTCACATTTTTGAGTCTGAATGGCATAACATTCCAACAGAAGGTTCCCCACACACATGTGAATGCAGTTTTCTCTTGGTCTTCTGGAGCAATTTTGATTTGGTTGTATCCAGAAAAACCATCCATAAGGGAATACATTTCATAGCCGGCAGTCATGTCCACTATCATATCAATGTTAGGTAGTGGAAAGTCATCCTTAGGGCATGCTCTGTTCACGTCTCTAAAGTCCGTGCACACTCTGATTGAACCATCTAGTTTTGAAATAGGTACAATGTTAGAGATCCACTTAGCATAGTCTATGACACAGATGAATCCAGCTTTGAGGAGTTTTTCTAGCTCTATTTTGACTAAGAGTGCCACATGAGGATGCATCTTTCTCAATTTCTGTTTGACTGGTTTTACCCCAGGAGCAATGGATAGATGGTGCATAATGAGATTGGGATCCAATCCTGGCATATCTGAATATTTCTATGCAAAATTGATCTTTTTTTTTTCTGATAAGAATGTAGTGAATTTCTGTTTCTCTTCTTCTAATAAGGATTGTGCTACATGTACCAATTGTGGTTCCTCTGTTGTACCCAAATTGATGGATTGAGTGGGCTCAATCAGAACTGGAGATCTATCCTGTAAATGACTCAGAAGGACATCAAATATCTCATCTACAGGTGCCTCAGAGAGGTTTTCACCTTTAGATACGTCTTTTCTTTTTACTTTTGTAGGTTCTGAGACTGCCACAAAGTGGTTTTCACCCTCAGAACTCTTTTTATTTTTATTTTTATTTTTTTGACTAAGATATTTGATGTCCGACTCGGTCATGCTGACGCTCAGTTCATTGATGGAAGTCCTCATAGGCTCGACTGCATTGAGGTAACAAGCAAGGGCATAGTCATTGGAAAAGGTGTAAACACCATGGCTTGGGTTTGTGGAAGTTTGGTCGATAAGATTAGGGCATTGGATAGTTAAAGCGGGAAAGGCTTGGGATATGGTGTTCACAAACACAGAGATGTCATCATTGGTCCTAACCTGACGCTCAAGTTCAAAGGTGATATTACAGCTCAAAATGTTCAATTTGTGAATAGGCTCAACATCATCATGGGAATCCTCTTCAGCCATAGGTGGATCAGACACGTTAAGTTCATTGTTTCACTCTAGACCTACGTTGGGTTGAGATACATATTGGTGAATAACATCAATATATTTCTCTGTTATAAGCTCATCTTCTTCTAGAATGGCACCCCATTCATAGTCATTTGACTCAGCTTCTGATTTAGGATCTCTAGGAAATCTTAGAAAATGTGTGAAATCAGGATGAATACCCCAAGAAGGATTACCCTCAGTCTCTGACTTGAATTCATATTCATGGGAATTAGTGTCAGAATAACTACCCCCTTCTTCTTGATCAGTTTGATTGCCTTCGAGATTGGCTGGTTCTTGTGGTGCAACCATCTCTTGCACTACAGTAGGTTCTTGTGTGTCTACTACATTAATTCTTTTGATAGGATCATCTTTATCATCAAGAAGATCTTTGATCTCTTTAGGCAATTTTTCATAGGGGATGAGTTCTGAACTATCTGAATCATCATCTGAGGGTTCTGTCTCTTCTTTCTTGAGAAGGGGTTCTCCTGGTGCAATTTGTTCTATGACATGAGAACAACCACCTTTGAGATGATAGGGTTTCTTCTTAAAGCCTAAGCCACCAGTATCTTTGTTGGCTCTACCAATATGTGAAATGGGTGTCACAAGACCCTTTCCTTTGATTCCTAGAGGTCCTTGACCGGAATATCCCATCTTGGCTATCAATTTGTTCCCTGGACCATATGAATTAGAAGGGATTGTAGGTGCTATAGATTCACTAGGTTGAACAATTTTAGATTCAGAATCCTCTTTGTATAGCCATGCCAGCACAGCTTCATCCTCTTCAAATTCTTGTTTGGATACTTGCTCTGCCACAAAATTTCTTTTGTATGCTTCCATAGGTTCCTTAGGTTCTAATTTAGACTGCTTCAAGGATTGTCCATACAACTTAGGTGATATTGGGAGAGATGTCAGAGACAAGACTGGCTCTATAGTGTATTCTCCCATCCCATTTTCTTTGATATTGATCCCTTTAGCAATGTCTTCCATCTTGGATGTGGAAGCCACATTTTGTTGCTTGATGGAAGATTCTCTGTTATTGGGAACAAGCTTATCGACACTTTCCTTCAATGTATTGCAAGTTGTACTCAGATCTGCTAGGATAGTAACTTCTACCCCTTCATAGGGAAATTTCAAGCATTGATGGTACGTAGAAGGAATAGCTTGCATTTCATGTATCCAGGGTCTCCCTAGAAGGATATTGTAAGCCAATGGTAGATTAAGCACCTGGCATGTGGTATCTTTGATGACCGGATCCACTCGGATGGGTAAGACAATGGTGCCTTTAGAAGATCTTTCTTGTTCATCATAGGCCTTTATGGTGATCTTCTTTCAAGGATCAATAGCCATCTCTGAGAATCCCAACTGTGTGATTAAGTTGTAAGAACAAATGTTGAGGCCTGCGCCCCCATCTATCAACACACGTTTGACTCGACGGTTCTGGATCAAGACTTCTATGTGTAAGGGCTGATTATGTGGGTGACTCAAAGAGTTGTCATCTTCCTCTGAAAAGGAGATATATTGTGGAGACGTTAGATGACCAACCATAGTCTGGAACCTATCTAGATCTAGATCATCAGGAACATTAGAGCCGAGCAAAGCTTTGTCTAGGATATCTCTGTGAGTTGGAGATATTTGAAGTAACTCAAACATAGAGATTTTGGCATTGGTATGCTGGAGTTGTTGGACGATGCTGTAAGATGTAGGTCTTGTATCCTTTGGATTGGAAGATTTCAAGGCAACCTTCTGTTTAGAAGCAGATGTGAGATTGAAAGGTATCTTAGGGACATTAGATGAACTTGGTGTTTGTCCTTTCAGATGAGCCTGAGCTTATGATTTGGTAACTGCATTAGTTGAGGAATGATTTATGTCTCTTCGTACAATCGTGATGACATTGCAGCTCTCAGAGAGACATGGTTCAACCATATTGATGACAGCATTGTTTCCAGGGTAGGCATAGTTGACTTTTGCCCCCATGTTAGGCTGAGAAGTGGAAACTCCCTTGCCATGTTGTGAAACGGTTCTGTAAATGCTGTGTGATCATTATTGCTGGTAGGATTATCGATCATGATGTCCCCTTGATCTATCAAGTCTTGAATATTATGCTTCAAGTGGAAGCATCCATTAGTTTTGTGGCCTTTAGTCTGATGGAAAGCACAAAATTCATTATCTTTCCACCAATATGGTTTTGGATCTGGATCAGGGTTTCAGATTGGTGGTAAAGAGATCATGTTATCAGCTATCAGGGTTCTTAGGGCAGATTCCAAAGATTCTCCTAGGGGAGTAAACTTTCATTTATTATCCCATCATTTGAATGGCTTCTTTGGAGATGGTTCAGCAGATTTTTGCTTTGAAGCTTCAATGGCTTTGGTGGCAAGGGTGAGATTGTAGGCCGGTGCCTTTGATGGGGTGCGAATAGTGTCAACAACACCATCAAAGATGATACCTTTGTTTCTATTCTAGCTCTTGTTTTTATTTTTTGAGCTAGATCCAGATTCAGACTTGTCCTTTTGAAGTGTGATTTCTCCTTTCTTGACAAGTACTTTCTCAATCTTGATTGCATTATTCACCATTTTATCAAAAGATACATGATCTTGCATTTGTAATGGATAGTTGAGCTCTGGAACAAGGTTATTGATAAAGATTTCAAGTTTCTCCATTTCGGGAATTGGTCTAGCATATAGATAAAACTTCTTTCGCCACCTCTTGAGAAAAGTTAGGAATGATTCCCCTGGATATTGCTTGAGGTTATAGATATTGATCATGGTAATCAGATGTTGAATATTGTAGGAATATTGTTGATAAAACAATTTAATCAATTCCTCAAAAGTTTTGATCATAGAAGGTAATCTCAAAAACCATTGAATGGATGCTCCTCCCAAGGATCTAGGAAAAAGACGCATCAGATAGGTCGGTTCATGCATGAATTCCATGGAGTGCGTACAGAACTCTCTGACATGATCTTGAGGATCAGAGTGTCCATCATATTTGTCATACTTTGGCATCTCCACTCTTTTGGGGAATGGAGGCATATACAAGTCTTTGTCAAAAGGGAAAGGACAAAGGGCCTCCATGGAGAATTCCTTGGGTTCCTTCTCTTTCTCAATTTTATTCATTTTAACCTGCATAGCGTGTAGCTGGTTCATTATGGCTGTCATCGGAGTTTCTTCCTCATGCGTGATGATATCTTTGACATTGAAGTGAGGAGGAAGTTTAGCTCCTTCCTGGGCTAATTGCAAAAAGTATGCCTCTCTATCCACTTTCAAGAAATGCCTCATCATTCTCTTGAATTCATCGTCATTCTGACATTGATGGATTTCAGAGGGTGTAGGTTCTTGGTCGGCATTATGTTGAGAATGGTGGCCCTGGGATCCTCCTCCTAGAGAACCATGGTTTGTCCCTACTTGAGACATGTTAGGAATTTTTGGGCTCCCTGGAACAGATTGAGGAGGAGTTTGCTGATTACCTCTGTGAGTTGATAGAGGAGGTATGTAACCAGTTTTCAATCAAAAGTTACCGAGACCGTCGTCTTCGTAGATACCCGACTTGATGAGTTGTTCAAGAGTTGGACCCGGGGTATTGGTCAAAAGTAAATTCTGAGATGTTTCTTTTGATTTCTTGTGTGAAGAAGCTCTGGTCTCCACCATTAACTTTGAATGAAATGGAAGAAAAGGATGAAGACAACTGAAGAACAATTTGATTCGAGAAAATCAGATGACGCAACCTTGTCAAGATTAGGATAGTTTTGAAGATCTGATGAGATGTGGGTGAAGGATACTGTGCCCTAGATGTATGGGATAGATCGCCCAAAAGATAGCAGACACGAGTTCTCAACACTTAGTCTATTTTTTAAGATTGATTGAAGATTGATAGTTATGACAAGGTTTTGACATGAGATAAAAAGGACTCAAATTGATCAAATAGAAGGCTAGATCGGATTCAAAAGATCAATCTCAGAAAATGGTAGAATGCTCAATAGCTACTGCTCTGTTCTTGACATAATGATATTTTTGACAGATTCTGGAACTAGGCTGGAAACATTGGATATCTTGCAATTTGACAATTTCTGACAACTCTCTCAAATTTTTCCAAATGACACTCTGCAGACTCATACGACACTAGGTAGTCTATGAAACGATAGTTGCTAAACTCGTATGACAGTTGCTAACAGGGTTTTGACTTTCTTGAATTTGTTGGTTTGAAAACTCATACGACACTGTGTTCTCAATCATACGACAGATGGGCAATACTGAAATGACACTTGACAAAACTCGTACGACTTTTGACTTCCTGAAATGACTTTTGACTCCATAAAAGATTTTACGTCAATTTTTGCAAAATTTAAGGTCTTTAGTTTTGGATTGTTTGCAAATTGTACTATCCAAATTTTGAAGGTTATACCAGATTTGATCATTTTTAATAGCCAAGTAGATAAACAAGCACACAGAATAGCAAGCAAGTGATTCCAAGCATGTCTGAAAACAATGAACAAGGGCAAAAGCAACCTTGTGCATGAACAATCAAGTGACCAAATTGTGCTAATCCTTGAGAGTACTAATTGTGTATGTTCTAAAAAGTTTTGCAATAACACACATATACCTGAGAATGAAAAATTGGCCTCTCTAGGGTTTTTAGTAATGGTTTGACTCTGCAACTTTTATGATTCAAAGGGGTGAACTCCAATCCTGATGCACCAAGGTTTTGACACAGTCTGAGAACTTAATCTTCAAGAGCTGCTAGGGAGATCTGACAACCCAACAATGAACCATACCCGTGGAGATTTCTTCCACAAGGACATTTATATAGCGGCTATCACTACCACGTCTAAAATGGCTATGACCGCTTGAGATTCTGTCAACGTAGTTTGCCCTGTGAAGGGATTGTCTACTACGGTTAACCCTCTCTAAAGGTGACTCATAAATTTATACCACAAGGGGACTTGGCTCCAGATCCAAGGTTTTTGACACCTTTTCACTTTTAACCCAAACAAAGCAAGCAGATTAATCTGACACGCTAAGACAAAGTTTTGTTCCACCAAGGTCTGTGATATGAACTCCACGTGATCTATCAACCTCTTTGGGGAGAGAATGTATCAATCAATAAGAGAAGATGCACTAACCAATTTTGATTCACCAAAGCTCATGATATCAACCCCATGTGATCTATCAACCTCTCCGGAGAGAGAATGTGTCGATCAATAAGAGAAGATGCACTAACCAAGTTGAATGTGAAACACACTAAGTATCCTCCCTACCTACAAGGATTCTGTCATCAAGAAAGATTTCGCTAGGAATCCAATCTCTCAAGAATCACGAATAGTGTTCATAGGGCCTAATTACTATGTGAGCACAGATATATTCCCAAAAGCAAATCTACCAAAAGCATCCAAAAAGTAGAAAGAGGAACACTTAACGCTTAAAGCAAATATGAGATGAGTCCACAAGGTGGAACACTTAACACCTCACACAAGCTGAAAATGAGTCCACAACTTAGAAAACAAGTGAGTTCTTAAAAGTATAAAAGGGTTGCCAAGTGGAACACTTAACGCTTCTATCCTGTTGACCCCTCCCCTTTATGGCGTTGAGATTGCAACCACGGGGCAGAAATGAGGGGCCGGTGGATTAGCAAGTCCAATAACCCAAGATAGCAATCAAGATCAATCACAAGTATTCTAAGACTACTTAATGAATCCTTAAGGGATCACAACCTAGTATCAAATTATGCAAGTGTGTAGAAATAGATCAAAAGCATGAAAAGATGCACACAAGCTTGACACGTGAGAGATTTATTTTAAGTCCAAATCGAAATGTTTTCAGAACAAGGAGAATACCTAGTGATCCTCACAATGCGCTTAGTAGATTTTACCTGATTTTTAGCAATTCTTGCACTTTTCCCAATCAAAATCAGTAGAAATCAATTAGAAACAGTAAATTTCAATTGTTAGGGTTAGCTGCAGTCAAAATCTGAAAATCAAATTTGACAAACTATCTACAAAAATGAAATGACAATTGAAATCTGATACCAAAACTTGTACGATAGTGGGTATGCTCCCAGACGACAGTCCAGAAAGTCGTACGACACTGGGTATGCTACCATATGACAGTTGAGCTCCCAAACGATAGTGGGTATGTGATTAAACAAGTCTCGATCTGATAGACTGTCGTACAATAGTGGGTCCAATATCATACGACAGTGGGTATGCTCCCATACGACATTTATCAGAAACTCGTACAACAGATGTACAGATAAAAAATAAAAATCACAGTTTTACACAGATCCTGAGAAGAAAAAGATAGAAATTGATAGAATTGAATTGGACACCCGTTTTAGGGCCCCACGGTGGGTGCCAGAAATGTGTGTGTAAAATTGTACCTGATCTATAGACACAACACTCAGTAAAACATTAGAGGTTAGTGATAATCAAAATCGTGCAAAATTGAAATCTAATCTAACCAAGTGATTTACTGCCTTCTAATAGGTGTGAGATTGATGTTCTCAGATTGTTATCGAGATCAGTGACCTAGATGACACCTAAACAAAGGATTTGAATGCAATTGATCTAGATATGAGATTGAATGCAATTAAGCTATTTTTTTTTTGATTTTATGATGCAATAAGGAATGAAAACTTGATATGAATCTATGCTAGATGAAATTGATATGCTATGAATGCTATTGAAAATTGATATGCAATGCTAATCTAAAAATGATATGCAATATGAATGCAAAAATAAGATTGATCTCACAAGGATGTCGATTCGCAAGAGCTTTGATTCTTCAATTCCAATTCTCCAGCGTGATTGTGCAAAAATATGAGATGAATTATCAAGAGCTGAGCCTTGTTTTTATAGAAATCCAGGGCTTTAGAGGTGCATAGATAAAAGCCATAAATCACTCAGATTAACTCAGCTTGATTTTTGAGTTATCTGATAATAACAGATAATTAAGTCACAAAAACATGTAAAAGCTAAGCTTTAACTCAAAATAGAGTTTAGCTTTAATTGATAATTGATAGTTGTCTGCTTTTATGATTGTGCATGTTTTATTTATGAATTAATTTAATAATAAAGTGATTTATTTCCAACTTAACTGATTTTTGAAATAAAATAATTAATTTATGGGTTAATTAACTATTTTACCAAACTTTTATTATATTATTAAATAATGACAACATGCTTTAATTAATTAAATAAGAATTTAATCAATTAAAGATAGGAATTTTGATTTATTGTCAAAATTAAATAATACAATTAATAATAGATAGAATTAAATTTAATTACACAATTAAGTGGCAAATATTAAATATAATTAATTAAATATGAAAATATTCAATTAATCAAACTTTAGGATAAATGTGATTTATTGCCAAATAATTATAAAATTAAAGATAATTATGATGATTAGGAATATTACTAGGAATATTCCCCGATGCAGAATTTAAGATAATCAATTAGGATTCGATGATGTTTAGATGTGCCTTAGATTAGGACTTTGATGTCGATTTCGTTCGAATTGTTGATATAGGAGATTAATGAACATATAGCCCATTTTTGGGGTATTACATGTAGAAATTAAGGTTACTAAGCTAGTAAGGGGTAAAGGAATATGTGAATAGCTATTTGATGGTGTAAAGAACAATGATGAACAAGACAAGGAGATTGTCCCAGTTCTCCAAGATGACATACCAATAGATGCACCTACTTCTTCTTCAAGTTGGGTACAACATATGATTCATTTTTTGCATACATGTGAGTGTCCATGAGGTATGGATAGAGAAAAAGAAGGTATTATAGGCTATCATCCATTCCTTATGTTCTTTTGAATGGTTTTATTTTCAATAATGATTTTAATGGTATTTTATTGAGATGTATAGAGGTTGATTAGATTGATAAAGTTTTGCATGAGTTCCATGAAGGGTTAGCTGGAGGTCATTTTTCACCAACAGAAACAACTCTTAAGATTATGAAAGGTGGATATTATTGGCCTAATATGTTTAATGATGTACACTCATGGGTAATAAGATGTAACGAGTGTTCCATATTTGTAGGAAAGGATAAATTGGCAGCACTTCCTTTGCAACCCGTGCAATTAGAACAACCCTTTATGAAATGGGGCTTGGAATTCATTGGGGCCATAAATCCACCTTAAATTGGTGGCCACAAGTGGGTGCTCACAACCATAGATTATTTCAAAAAATGGACCGAGGTTGTGGTACTAAAAGAAGCAAATGATTTTGTTGTCCTAAATTTATATGAGTTAATTACAAGGTTTGATGTTCTTGAATCCATTGTTTCAGATAACACTCTTGATTTTGTTGTAATAAGAATAACTAATTGGGATGTTAAAAATGAAATATTTCAATACCTCTTCTAACTATTATCCATATGTAAATGGAAAAGAAAAGTCCACAAATAAGAACCTTCTCAAGATTATTAAAATAATAATGGAGGGAAATCAAAGAGAATGATATACCAAACTCAAACTTTCCTTGTGGTTTGATAGAATAACTCCCAAGAGATCTATTATAAATTCTCCATACATGTTGGTGTATGGTAAGGAGGCAATATTTCTAATTTCACTTGAGCTTCCATCTCTTTTTATGGTCAAACAACTTGATATGATAGAAGAATAACCCATGATAACAAGGTTGGTAGAGTTAGAAGATATAAGAAATGAAGTTATGAGAAAGATTGGATTACATCAGACACAAGTAAAAAGATCTTTTGACAAAGGATAAACTCCTAAATCATTCAAAGAGGGTGATATAGTTCTAAATGGGATGAGTTTAAGATAAAACTAGGTAAGCATTCAAAGTTTGATTCATTTTAGAGTGCAAGAAGCACAATGCCTTTCATTTATGCAAGTTAGGTGGTGAAATTGAGCCAATCAAAGTTAATGGGATTCACTTGAAGCATTATTTTTGATAGTTATGTTTGAGTCAAATAAGTGTTTTGTCACATGTTTTTAGGGTTAGTTTCTTTCCTCCAAGTGTTGTTGCACATTTTTTGTTAGTGGTTTGTGTGCTATAGGCATTGTTTTTAGTTGGATTTATTATTGTTTAGGTGTTGTGGTAGTAGTGTGTCAAGGTATGAGTGTGATTTTTCAAGCTCTCTACATTGAATATGTAGTATAATGAATATGCTAGGTAGTTTGTCTTAATGTTTTAGCAAGAAAAACATCCAAATAGGTTGCCAAAAGTGCTAGCTATTTTTATATAGCTATAGAAGAGAAACCAAAGAAAGAGTTTTGAGATTGTGGTGTCAACTACATCCTACCTATTAGTGGTATTGTTGGTATTTGTTAGGGAAGGATGTGATAATTATTTTTGAGCACTTAAAATCCTTGAGTTATATTTCTACATCTAATAAAAAGGCATTAATAACTATTATGATGGTCAAATGTCAAAAAGAGTTGATGTCTTAAAAATCAAGAATGATAAATGTTTAAATTTTCCAAAAGAATTGAATGCAAATATTGCCTTATTATCAAAACACCCACATACCCCAAAAGGAGAAATATTTTTATTTTTGAAAAGACCAAGTTTTGTATTTACGACAATCTTTCCCATTCATGCAACCTAATAGTTAGGGTTTTATTATTGTTAGTTCTTTAAAGGATCCTCTATTTTAGCCTTGAAATTGAAACCTTCTACTCGAATGCCCACATTAAAGAAGTTCATTATTTTGAAGGAGGTTTTGGGAGTATGAAGGGTATTTTTTTCCATATGTGTGGTAATAGGGACTATTTAGGAGAATGGAGCACCCATGTTGCAGATTCAAAGGAGGTTTAGCACATTGTAATGACATAGAGAGATTCTAGGAGGTCATGACAAGCCATACCCATGTGCTTAAGAGTTTTCACAACCTAGTTTCAACGTGGGTTTCCAAGTTCTTTTCCATGCACAATTGTAGGGTTTCAAGTATGTTAGGTGGTTTCTCTTTCATTCCTATTTCGACGTCATTATGAGAAAAGTATGAGATTATTTGCACACTTGTCAAGCATGATAGTTAAAGAAAAATATATGATAGCTAGTATAGGAATTAGGAGTTGGTTTTTCAAGGTTGTGGTTACAAATAAATATATTTAAAGAGAGTGCTATGAGGTTTGGTTTTATTTCTTGCATATTTCATATATTTTTTGTTTTCTGTTGTTGTGGATTAAAAAGTAAAATACAGTCATAGGTACAACAAACCTCTATATATTCATATCAAAACATAGAATAGTAGAGTTATAGGAAGAACAATAGTTTGTAGTTAAGGAAAAGTGGATACATTGAAAGAAATAATATGTTTCCAATAAAGAGTAATGAATTTCATAGGGGATGATACAGATGCATAAAAGTAGTACCATATTCATGAATGAAAATGAAGAATTTTTAATAAGAATAACAATTCCCTCCAAAAGAGAAAATATTCCCAGACAAGAAAAGTAGTTAAGTCTTTACGGAAAACATATTAATTGAGAGGATGACACTAAATAGTAAAGGAGGAGAAAATTTCCATGCCTAGAATGGAAAGTTCTAATCATGAGAATAGACAGATAGTGAGGAAAGAACCTTTGTGATAGTCAAACCTTTCATGAGAATCATTATATCTACACCAATTCATTGAGAATAGATGTATTTTAAAATTTTCCTTTTAAAAAGTTTTGATTGCATTTTTTATGGATTTGTTTTGCTAAAGCTTTCTATGGTTTAAAAAGAGTAGAGATAAGGATATGGAAGCATAGATTGAGAGAAAGGGGTCAAAAAATATCAATTTAAGTCAAACATGGTGAAAGCATAGCCATAAGACAATAAAATATGCTACAATAATGATCATATGAATGATAAATAAAACCATATTTTTGGTCAAGCGATGCAAAGTCCACATGTGATAGAAAACCAAAGGGAATGCATGTGAGAGGCTATGTACAACACAAGGAGGACACATGCTAAAAATAAAGGACAATGATCTTGGTGCTTTGAGGAAAATCCTTACAAGTATGACCAAAGAGGTTATAATAGTGCTTTATCTTGATAAGAAACATATAGTATATAAGAGAAGATGACATGATATACCACATTGTGAAAATGAGGTGGTTGGATCAACCATCCAAAGACAAGCAATGAAAAAGAACACATGAGAGTGGTTTTCATAGAAATATTTTATAGTATTATGACAATATTCAAATAATATTGTCAGGTGACATAATGATATTAGGGTGTGCATAGGGGAAGTTTTTTTCCAAGATTGGTACAAAGGAAAAAAAACTTGTAATCCTTATGTCAAGAAAAGTGAGCAGCATATGACATTGTTAATTTATAGGTTATTTGTGACAAAATAAAGATATATTACAACACGTTTCAATAAGATCAAGTAGACCTCCATAATCTATAAATAATCATCAAATTGCCTCTGGATTTGAATATGTAAGTGTTTTTGCATAAACATTCTCGATCACACTCTATGATCCATTATCAGGATGAATGATAAAGAGCATACAAAGATGTTGGATTGTGGAGTTTTATCTAAAATGTTAATGCTCTCTATCATTCATCTTGATGATGGATCATAGAGTATGATCTGAGATGTTGATGTAAAAACACTTACATAATTGAATCCAAAAGAAATTTGAAGATGTTTTAGGAGAATAATTATAAATGCTTTCAATAAAAAAGTAATAATTTGTAATGTAGAAAATAGTGATCAATGGTAGATCAAAAAATTCTATATACATTAAAATACAAGATCCACCCTTAGGCCAAATCTGATTAGCACAACCCAAAAGGATGAAGGGGTGCTAATGTGTGATCTAGAAAAATGGGTGATTTTGGGTATTCCCTATACTGATAGAAATGTATGTATATGAAATGTAAAGTAAAACACTTATACAATTATAATGGAAATGATAACCAGTAGATAGAATATCAGATCTAATGTATCAATGAAAATGCTAAAGGAAAATAAGAAGAATAAACTCAACTTGAGGGATAGGATAGGACAAGTGAAATTCAAGATCTAGAATTGACTGTCGAAAACTTGTCAGAATTGGGAATAGTTATGGACTTGAAACCCAGGTGAGACCTGCAACTCCCAACTGTGAAGTTTATAGATCCTCAAGACAATGATGACCCAAGTCGACTTAGTCCCAACAAGTCAACTTAGTCCTAAAAGGGTAAAAATTGATGAATTTTGTGAAGGATCAATCCCTAGTTCCAAAAATCTGAAAATCTAGACCTATAACTGCACTACCTATTCCTACACACAAGAAACAAGGGGAAATTGTTGTGGGGAGGGGCTTGCCTTGGTCAATCCCTTGTATAGAAATTAAACATGAAATGAAATAGATGTAAATGAATGAATTTTGACATGTAGAAGAGATTAGATCTAAACAATAGAGTATATCATACCATGTAGATGCAATCGTACTTAGAATGTGATCAATATGTTGATGCAATAGCTTTGACTCAACAAAAACCAAAAGGAAATCATGTAAGATAAAACCTTATGTAGTAGATGTTGTAATTTTCCACAAATGTTGTTGTGAGGAAGAAGACTTGATCAATGTATGTAGATCACCCTCCTTGACTGCAAACTCATTTTCTTGACCTCTAATGGGGAAAGTAGTAAGATCTATGGAAGGAAATGCTTGAATGTTTGGTAGACTTAAATGTTTTATGGATGACTTCAATGGAAGCTTGAATATGTTGAGTGCACAATAATTCACTTGATAATGCTTGTATGAATATGAGATACCTTGCACAATGACAAATAATGGATGTGAAAATGAGAAGAATAAGCCTCCTTTTATACACATTTTAGGGCTTAGATTCACAAAGCCAACCTAGATTAAACACCCAAAGGAAATACCCCCGCATTGGGCCCAAAGCCACTAAAAAACAAATCCCTAGGACAAGGTTGATTTGGGCTGGCCTTGTCGAGGACTAGGTTGAATTTGGTGGTGTCTCAGAGAGGATAATTTTGAAGTGGTTTTGGGGTTATGTGCTAAAAGGGGTATTGAAAGTCGTAACTTGATAGGAAACTAGGGTGAATCCCAAGATTCACAAGTGCATGTAAAGGACCTAGGTGTGAAATTAATTTTGTGAATGGATGGGAAATGGGAAATTGTGCATAGAAATTAGATCCAACCTCAATTTTAAACAAGATTGAAGGAGAAAGGAGGACCTTAATTTAAATTATGTATGCATTTAAGTACAATATGAGGTCCTACCATAAGGAACACACTAAAGTGAGCTAAAAATGGTCCCAAAATGAACACTAATGAAGTGCTTACTTTTTAGGATGGTACATTTATCCCCCACTTTAGTGGAGTATGAGACAATCTCATGCTCATGGTAAATGAAGAGAAAGAAGAAAGAGAGAATGATGAGAGAGAGATGATCATGGAGAATTGAAAATAGACAAGACACCATTGATTGTAAGGAAGTAATCCCCCAAACCAAGGATCCTAACTCTTCATCCATGCAAAAGGGCACAAAAACAAAGAAAAAAGAAAAAGAAAAGACACAAAAACAAAATAAGAGGGTTAGTAATAAAACAAAACTCCAAATCAACTAGTTGAAGAGGTCTTGGCTAGAAATTCCTCACCCAATAATATCATGTTTGGAAATCTATTTCAAGAGAATAAGTGACATCGGATAAAAAGTGTTGTGCACCTATTGGTGGCTTTGTCTATGGTGTGCCTACTGGAGGATTTGTCTGTCTTTGCACCTACTAGTGGCCTTGTGTGTATGTGTATGTTGTGTGTCTTTAGAAATTCTAGTGTATAATGTACATAGGAGGCCATATGTATTCCCCCTTCCTTATGAAGGCTACATAGTAGACATGATAAGGAAGAGAATCAAGGATACCTACTTCCAACAACAAGGAGATATCCTTAAGTCAACAAATATATTCCATAAACTTAGTTGAGAGTGTTGACTCTTATGAGCTAAGAAAATAGATAATCGTGAAAGGATATTCCACTTGTGAGAAGAGACCCTTGAAAGGAAGAGATATTGTTTACAAGACATCTACCTCCAAGAGGAGTTCTTGAACAAAGATAACATCTTCAATAAAAAGAGAGGGAGGAGAACAAGAATGTACCCATTTAGCCCTTGTTACTAGGTGAAATAGGGATTCTTGATGAAGGCTGACAAACTTTGAATCACATAGTAAGGATTTTTTTAATAATGAACATAGTTTTACAAATAAAGAAGAGGTTGTGATTGAGGATGGACACCTCTTGTATAAGATAGAATCCCAAATCAAAACAATACGTCTTTTTAGGAAAAGAATGTCACATGATAAACAAATGCCATTGTACTAAGGAAATTAGATCCTTAGAAAAAGAGAGAAAAAGAATGTAAATGAAACCTTTCCCCCCATGTGTGAAGGAAAGATAAAATATATAATACACCCTTAATGGAAGATATATTATAATAGATACACAATTTCAAGAAAAATAAGTGGCACATCAAAGAGGACTCATAATGTAAAACAAATATATATATTCTATAAAAGACGTCACATGTAAAGTGAGCAAGTCATCAAGGAAAGGAATTAAATGATGATGTGAATGATTATTAAATGATAGACATGCCCTTTGAGAAATGAAAAGTATTGTTAAGTAAAGACCTTAGGATCTTGCGTCAAACAAAGTATCTCATGAAAAAAAGAATGTGCCATCATAAAATAATAGCAAATCCATGAAAATGAGGAGAGAAAACAAAGAAGGATGTCATATTATGTATACTTGGTGGCTAAACTATTTATAAAAGATATTCCCTTCCAAGTAAGGAAGAAATTATAAGGAGGATACTAATATCATAAAGGAGAAAGATTAATGCAAAGTGGTCAACAAGAAGTGTAGTGGACCCTTCTTGATCCCCAATGATGGATTGAGTCAAGATGTTGAATATCTATGACTCCACACCTTTTTTTAACAAGGTCTTCAATCTCTTTCAATTGTTGGAACAATCTCCCAATCCCCTTCAAGTGGATATAACCCAATTCAGTTTGTTAGCCATTTTGAGCTTTAGGGACACTAGTCCTATTTTAAAACCAATCTTAGAAGTCTTCACCAGTGAGCTCACAAATCCAACCTTAGTGTTTGGACCTTCCTCATATGTCCCTAGAACCAATATTCAACCCTTGGTTTAGTTCCCTAAGTTTCGTATAGTACCTTACTAGGACTGTCCTAGAATTCCTAGTAGCCCTTCCCAACTAGCTTTTATGGCCTAACTTTCTCTCCTGATCATATTTCAAAAAACTAAGGATATATTCTAATACCCTTTTGGAATTTATTTTAGATCCCAAAGTTATAGGTTCCAATCCCACTCCAACAACACCTAACACCCACCTAGTTCACAGACCTAATTGGCCTAATTAGGCTTGGATTTCAAAGCAAGTACTAGGAATAGGGCACATGTGACTGGTCTAATTCTTCAGGGGTCACCAACCAACTCCCTAAACCTTGAATCCACACCAAGTTTTTTGGGTTAACCTTTCTTATCTAGGTATTACCTCTTTCTCCTACTTTCTACGCTGAATACATTGAAATATTCAGCCTAGGGCTCGCTGCATGAGGGCCTTGCCCTTCGAGCCATTCCTTGAGCTTGCAGAATCATTAAAGGTGATGCGCTAACTTGCATTTTCTAGGTTCTTAGAATAATCCACTTGGTGAAGTGCAAGTTAGGACTCCATTTTCAAAATAACCTTTCAAATAGGTCCTTCTCTGGATTGTGTCCTGAAAATCTCCAACTACCCAATGCAAATTCAATCAAATGGTATTAGATTAATTTTGGAGTGATTATAACATGCAAGAATTAACAAATATAACTTGGTTGCCAAAATTCAAAACCTACACCACCGTACAACATAGAAAAAAGCTCATTAAAACGCTCTATCTTTCATTTCTCATGCAACGAGATTACATACAAAACCTCTTACTCCATTTGGTTTGAAGTTAGAGCTTTAAAATACTTTGAAGGTGAAGTTAGATCAATTCACCACACCCTGAGACTATTGGGCTTCCATTTTTCAGATCTCGAGCAACTTTGGAAGTTGCATGAGCATCTTTTGATGACACTTTGCAACATTTGAACAAAATTGTCTTTTTGTTGTGATTAGAAACTTAGAGATGTTTCTAAATTCAATTAGGTTCTAAAATAGATGAAAACCAAAAAGGATCCTAGGAAATTAACTTAGGAATCCTATAAAATAAAAAACAAACTAAAATAACTAGATCCTAAACTAGGTGATCCCAATGACCTAAGGCATCTCTAGGCTTATAAGATTGCCCGAGAGACCCTTGATCATACACATGGATCAAAACCAAAACCTAGGGTGGTCTTCTAAGATCAATCCCTTTATTCCAAAACTAGACTCACAACATAGTTCACTATTTATTAAATCACAACTTATTGAATCATAGAATCACAGTTCACTAAGAGCAGTTATGGGTGCATTGCACCATACTCCCTAAGACATAATTAACTCAAGTCTCTTGAGTTGGGAGATCATTGAGATTGAAACCAGTCTTCTTAATGTCTCTAGGTGTTAACCAAGTTGCATCCTCCATTGGATGGTGTTTCTATTTAACTAAATATTTAGAGAATGTTGATCTCCTGGTCTGCTTGGCTATCCTTTTGTCCAGTATGCATTCAATTTTTGGTTTTGGTGTTATTGGTAGATCTTGTAGTTCTTGAACCTATGGTGGATCTTGAGTACTTGTACTGGTGATGTCAGTGACAAGACTTTTATATGGATATATGTCTGATACATTGAAAATTGGGGATAACCTAATGGTGGGGGGTAGATCAAGTCTATATGCATTATTGCCACATTTCTTTAGAATTCTAAAAGGGCCTATCTTTTTCATCATTAGTTTTGTGTACTTTTCCTTTGGTAGCCTCTCCTTCTTTAAGTGAGCCATCACCATATCTCCAACTTTGAACTTGACATCTCTCCTTTTGGTATTTGTTGCCTGCTTATATTTACTTGTTGATGGATGTTGTTCATTACCTCTACAAAATCTTCAACTTGTGCACTTCTCTGACCAAATTCTGGAATGTTTCTTAATTCCAAGACATCCCTAGGATGGGATCCATAAAAAATTTGGAAAGGACTAATTCCTAAACTCCCGTTGACTGAATCATTATAAGAAAACTTTGCTTGTGGAAGAATTGAGTCCCATGCCACTCCATACTCTTTTTTTAGGCATCTTAGTAGGTTCCCTAGAGACCTATTTATGACTTCAATTTGTCCATCTGATTGAGGATGGTAGGTAGATGACATAGCTAGATTTGTTCCAAGTTTCTTCCATAGGGTGCACCAAAAATGTCCTACAAACTTGGGGTCTCTATTTGAAACAATTGTAAGAGGTAAACCATGGAGTCTCACAATCTCCTTGAAGAATAGCCTTGCAATACTTGAGGCATCATGTGTAGTTTTACAAGGTAGGAAGTGGGCCATTTTTGAGAACCTATCCACAACTACATAAACACTGTCATAGCCTGCCTTTGTTCTGGGAAGGCCTAACACAAAATCCACACTGATGGAGCCCCAAGGTTTGTTAGGGATGGGAAATGGTGTGTATAACCCTGCATTTGAACTGGTGCCTTTGGCCTTTTGACAAACTAGGCAACACTCCACAAATATTCTTATCTTAGTCTACATCTTAGGCCAGAAGTAGAATCTTTTTACTAGTTCAAGTGTCTTGTCAAGACCAAAATGGCCTACTAGGGATCCATAATGCTTCTCTTTGATAATGTTCTCTCTCATGGAACAATCAGGGATGCATAATTGACTCCCCTTAAACAACAATCCTTCTTGAATCATATATTCTACAAATTTAGTATGATATTTCTCCCCTAGTTCTAGAGAAACTTGGTAGATTTCTTTAAAGTCTGCATCATTGAGATACATATCCTTGAGGACAGAGATACCTACACTTTCCAAAGTCACTTCTTGTATGGCCAAGTTCCTCCTGCTCAAAGCATTAGCTACCTTATTGGCTACCCCTTTCTTGTGTTTTATGGTGAAGGTGAATGCTTGTAGGTACTCCATCCACTTGAGGTGTCTATGATTCAATTTCTCCTTCCTGTTAAGAAAACTCAAAGCATGATTGTTAGTATATATAATAAACTCCTTTGGCAATAGATAATGCCTCCATTTCCTTAGTGATTGGACCATGGCATACATCTCCAAATCATAAGTAGAGTACTGTTGCTTAGCCTCATTAAGTTTTTCACTAAAAAATGCCACAAGCCACCCTTCTTGACTGAGAACACCTCCAATAGCTCTCTTGCTAGCATCACATTCAATAGTGAAGACCTTGTGGAAATTAGGGAGTGTTAAGATAGGTTGTTGAGAGATCCTAGTCTTCAGATATTCAAAGGACTTGTTTATAGAATCAGTCCATACAAACTTACATTTCCTTCCCCCTTTGGTAGTGTCTATCATTGGTGCACTCACCCCACTAAAATTATTCACAAATTTCCCATAGAAACTAGCAAACCCATGGAAGCTCTTGACCTCACTAAAAGATTTTGGAGTGGGCCAATTTAGTATGGCATCAACCTTAGAAGGATCCATTTTCAAATTCCCTTTGGAGATCACAAAACCAAGGAATATCAATTCTTCTTACATAAACACACATTTCTCTAAGTTTATCCTCAACTTTTCTTCATGTAGTTTCTTCATCACCATGTCTAGGTGTACTAGATGCTCTTCCTTATCCTTACTAAAGATCAATATGTCATCTAAATAGACAACAACAAAATGGTTTATGAAAGGCTTGAGTACCTCATTCATCAATCTCATGAAGGTACTAGGGGCATTGGAGAGACCAAAGGGCATCACTACCCATTCAAACAACCCCTCATTGGTTTTGAAAGCTATTTTCCACTCATCCCCTTCTCTGATCCTAATCTGATGGTACCCACTCTTGAGATCAATTTTTGAATAACATTTTGCTCCTCCTAGACAGTCCATAAGATCTTCTATTCTTGGCATAGGAAACCTATATCTGATGGTTATCTTGTTGATGGCTCTAGAGTTAGTACATAGCCACCATGTACCTTCTTTCTTAGGTGCTAGGACTACAGGGACCACACAAGGGCTTATGCTCTTTCTAATGAATCCTTTTTCCATCAATTCTTGAATTTGTCTAGCAACTTCTGCATTTTGGGCAAGGGTCAACTTGTAAGTAGCCTTATTTGGTAAAGTGGAGCTAGGTATTAGGTCTATGAAATGGCTAATACTCCTTTGTGGTGGCAGGATATCAATGTTCTTATCTATAACTAACCCTTTATATTTATCCAATAATTCTACTACTTCTTTGGTACCAAAACTTCTCTGAGATTCTTGGTCTTTTGATATCTTCTTTAACTCTATTTTGGGCTTTGCTATGATGGAAAAACAAGGTTTGTCCTTTTCCTTGAGGACTTTTAGAAACTCTTTTTCTCCTACTAAGATCACAATGTTTGTAGAGGCTTGACCTTTCTCAGAATTAGGGAGGGGTGTCATGGTGTAACTAATCCCATCCTTAGTCAAAGTATACACATTCTTTTTACCCCCATGTTGGGCATCAACATCATATTGCCAAGGTCTCCCAAGGAGAAGATGGCATGCATCCATGTTCACAACCTCACACAAGACTCTGTCTTTATATTCCCCTATTTGAAATCCTACCCAACACTGCTCATTTACCAAGGTTTGTTGGTCTTTGTTGAGCCAAGATACTTTATAAGGATTTGGGTGGGGAATTTTCTTCAAACCAACCTTATTTATCATTGTATTAGAAACTAAATTCTTTGTGGAACCAGAGTCAACAATAACTTTGCAAATTTTACCAAGTACCTTGCAATGAGTCTTGAATAGGCTCTTCCTTTGTGGAGGCTCCTTGGGGGCTGGCATTTGCAGGAGAGTTCTATTGAACATTAGACTCACTCCCTATTTAGAATTTGCAGGTTTGGATAAGGTAGTGTGGTAGGAGGTCATGCTCTGATAGTCCTCATCTTGGGTAGGTTGGACTCTTCTATCCCCTCTTGATGTACCAACCTTGTTTGGGCATCTAAAAGACTGGTGTCCAATCTGATTGTAGGAAAAACATTTCCCAGTGAATGTGGAGTTACTTCTACCTCCTGTCCTTCCTCTGTTACTACCTCTAGTTCCTCTGAAATTGCCTCTATTATTCTATTCTTTGTCATGCTCTTGATGGTTGGAGTCTCCTTGTGATCTTGGAGATGGTCCTCTCCCTTGAAACCTTCCTCTACCTCTGAAACCATTTCCCCTTCCCCTATTATTCTACTCTCCTCTTCTTTTCTATTTCTCTTCAATCTTTGCAGCCATCTGATAGCATTGATGTACACTTTGGGGACATAATAGGCTCAATTCATCCTGAATATTGTACTTAAGACCATTCATGTATTTGGCCAACCTTTGTGTCTCACTTTCAAGGACCCTTGCCTTCATAGAGATCTTGTGAAATTCATCAGTGTAAGATCCCACATCAAGATCCTTCTGCTTCAAATTTTATAGTCTCTTGTGTAGAGTTACTTCATAGTCCTCTAGGACAAATTGTTTCTTGATTTATCTTAACATCCTCTTCCATGTTGTTATGGGCTCCTTCTCCTTATCTATCCTTTCATTTTGTAGAAAGTTCCACTAGCTTAGTGCAGGTCCCTTCATTTTGGACTTGGCAATCTTTGTTTTCTATGAGCTAGGAATGTCTTCACATTCAAAATAATTCTCCAGGGCTCTACCCAATCTATGCATTCCTCAGGGTTCATCCTGCCCATAAACATTGGTAGGTCTAGTTTTATATCCCTCCTACCTACTCTTTCCAAAGCTTCCAAAATTTTCTATTCCTCTGATACCCTTCCCTTTTCTCCATGACTCTCCTCTTCTTCTTCTGATGTATCTGATTCTGAATCATCCCCAATAGTCTTACTTGTTTGAGAATCCTTCAATTTCTTGATCTCTACTTCTATTTTATTATTCTTAGCTACCTGCTTTCTCACAATCTTGGCTAGCTCTATGTTTGTGACCCTCAGAGGGATCTCTTCCCCAACATCATCAGTCTTTTCTGCCATGCTTACTCCCAAGAGTTTTTCTAGGCTCTGATACCACCTAATGCAGAGTGGTCAACAAGAAGTGTAGTGGACCCTTCTTGATCCCCAATGATGGATTGAGTTAAGATGTTGACTATCTATGAATCCACACCTTTTTTTAACAAGGTCTTAAATCTCTTTCAATTTTTGGAATAGTCTCCCAATCCCCTTCAAGTGGATATAACCCAATTCAGTTTGTTAGCCATTTTGAGCTTTAGGGACACTAGTCCTATTTTAAAACCAATCTTAGAAGTCTTCACTAGTGACCCCAAAGATCCAAAATTAGCATTTGGACCTTCCTCATATGTCCTAATAACCAATATTCAACACTTGGTTTAGTCCCCCAAGTGTCGTACAGTACCTTACTAGGACTATCCTAGAATTCCTAGTAGCCCTTCCCAACTAGCTTTTATGGCCTAACTTTCTCTCCTAATCATCTTTCAAAAAACTAAGGATATATTCTAATACCCTTTTGGAAGTTATTTTAGATCAAAAAGTTATAGGTTCCAATCCCACTCCAAAAACACCTAACACCCACCTGGTTCACAGACCTAATTGGCCTAATTAGGCTTGGATTTCAAAGCAAGTACTAGGAATAGGGCACATGTGACTGGACTAATGGTTCATGGGTCACCAACCAACTCCCTACAACTTTAATCCACACCAAGTTTACTGGGTTAACCTTTCTTATTTGGGTATTACCTCTTTCTCCTACTTTCTAGGCTGAATACATTAAAATATTCAGCCTAGGGCTCGCTGCATGAGGGCCTTTCCCTTTGAGCCATTCCTTGAGCTTGAAAAATCATTAAGGGTGATGCCCTAACTTTCATTTTCTAGGTTCTTAGAAGTATCCACCAAGTGAAGTGCAAGTTAGGACTCCATTTTCAAAATATCCTTTCAAACAGGTCCTTCTTTGAACTGTGTCTTGAAAATCTCCAACTACCCAATGCAACTTCAATCAAATGGTACTAGATTAATTTCAAAGTGATTCTAACATGCAAGACTTAAAAAATATAACTTGGTTTCCAAAATTCACAACCTACACTACCGTACAACACATAAAAAAGCTCATTAAAATGCCTTGTCTTTCATTTCTCATGCAGTAGGATTACATACAAAACCTCTTACTCCATTTGGTTTGAAGTTAGAGATTTAAAATACTTTGAAGGTGAAGTTAGATTGATTCACCATGCCCTAAGACTATTGGGTTTCCATTTTGCAGAGCTCGAGCAACTTTGGAAGTTGCATGAGCATCTTTTGATGACACTTTGCAACATTTGAACAAAATTGTCTTTTTGCTGTGATTAGAAACTTAGAGATGTTTCTAAATTCAATTAGGTTCTAAAATAGATGAAAACCAAAAAGGTTCCTAGGAAATAAACTTAGGAATCCTATAAAATAAAAAATAAACTAAAATACCTAGATCCTAAACTACGTGATCCCAATGACCTAAGGCATCTCTAGGCTTATAAGATTGCCCGAGAGACCCTTGATCATACACATGGATCAAAACCAAAACCTAGGGTGGTCTTCTAAGATCAATCCCTTTATCCCAAAACTAGACTCAAAACATAGTTCACCATTTATTAAATCATAGCTTATTGAATCATAGAATCACAGTTCAGTGAGAGTAGTTATGGGTGCACTGCACCAAAGATCCTAAACAACAAGTCTATACATGGGAGGAAATCAAAGTATAAAAGAGATGCGTAGCTAAGAGACAATGAATCCTTGAAATAAGGAGAAAGAAAGGAAACCCAATATATGCTCTAAGTGTTAGATATTTTATAATAAAAATGCACTTTCAAGAAAGAATAAGGTTGCAACTTAGGATGTAAATCTCCTGAAAAAGAGAAGATCCTTGTGTAAAACAACAAATACGTGCAAGAGAGAACATCATACTACAAAAGATGAAAGTCCATAATGGATATTGGATGTATTGGGAAGGAAGCGAGAAAGAAGAATGACACACTATGATCCCTAAGTGGTTTCTATTTATAATAGACATGTACTTCCAAGAAAGCATAAGGTTGCAATTTAGGACGTTAATCTCCTAAAAAAGAGAATATCCTTATGTAAAACAACAAATACATGCAAGAAAGAATGACATATTATAAAATAAAAAAGTAAACAAAGAGAGAAAATGGACCCTTTGAGATAAATAGGAAAGTGAAATAGGAACCTTTCCCCCCAAGTGAGAAGACAAGGAAAAAGGGACTATTATGTTGCTCACAATGTATGATAATGAGCCTACAAAGGAAAGGCTAGCAATGTCACATAGTGAGGAGAAAAATAATAGGGATGTAGATATATTAGGTAAAATGATCATGAGAAATGTGTCATTCATTGTTGCAAGTTAGTTGAATCATACCACAATCAATGAATTCTTGAATTTCACACTTCAAATCATAACATTCACTATTCTTATGGCCATGAATTTGATGAAACATACAAATGGAAGAATTGTTTTTTTTTATGTTTGCAATTTTTTTCTTATTTTTCAAAGGAAGAGTAATTAAGTTGGCCTTAAGAAGCTCAAACACAATATTATCTTTTTGAAAGGAGATAATTGGAGGAGAATATATAGATTGATTAGGAAAATGGGAAGGTTGTAAAACTAAAGTCTCTTTTTAAAAAAAATTTCTCATTAGGAAGGCTTGATGTATCAATAAGATAAGAGGCTCCTCTAGGTGGAATGAGATTTAAATCTAAAGAGGACCAATAAATATCCACATATTCATTAGATAGAGTTATTTGATTCTCAAATTCAAATTTCTTGTCCTTTCTATGGAATGTTGGTGTGAAGTCTAAGGCTCCCCAGTCATCATCTTGAAGAGTTAATGGACCACATATTTGTATTGGAGAAAGAATTGAAGAAGTAAATGGAGATTGAATGGAATAAATATGTTTAGGATCCTTATGTTCTAAGGTTGGACTTGTGAAAATAAGTTCATCAATGTATATTATTGCATGAACACCATTTATAAGAATCTCTAATATGGTTTGAGAGGTATTTTGAATGATATTGACTTGATTAAGCTCAAAGGATGCCTTAGGAAGAGAAAGCACATGAAGGATGTTATCCTCTACTTCTAATGTATTCTTAGGAGAAGGACAAACATAACTCATCAAGGCCTTATCTATAGAAGGAATGTCAATTAAACTCATAGGAAGTGGTTTATCAATAGGAGAAGTAGCCATGTGATCATCCTCTTGTACCACAAGATCAGTATAAAGGAGAGGTATTGCAAAGGAAAGATCATCATTGTTATTGAAGGCCTCTTTGGTAACAAGGAGTTATTTACAAGGAATGCTGGTAATCACAATGTCCTTAGGGTTGGGATTAGTTTGGGGAGGATGAACATTGTAGAAATAAAGAACTAAATTGTCATCATATGCATGAAATGGAACATCTTGAAGATCTTGAAGAAAACTTGAAATTGAACAAGCAGATGAAGATCAAAATTACATTGCAAATGAAATACAATAACTAAAAATGAAATATTTTTGTATTCTTTTATTGTGTGGACAAGATGCAATTCAATGAACTAAATCCATGAAATAATATGCATTTTTTTTCCTTTTTCACAATGAAAATATATGAATTGATGTAAAGTAAATTTGAGCATCGAATGAAAAGTAGAAGCTAGAGATCTAGATGCATACAATGTAACAAAGATGTAATGTAAATAGTGACTAACACAATGCATACATAGTAGATCTAGATATGTAAATGCAATGAAAAAGAGATCTAACTATCAAATTAGAAAGTATAATGCATGAAAGAGCCGGGTCCACCAAAATGTAATGTAGAAAATGGTGATCAATGGTAAAACACCAAATCCTATATACATTGGAATAAAAACCCCACCCTTAGGCTAAATCTGATTAGCACAACCCAAAAGGATGAAGGGGTGCTAATGCACGATCTAGAAAAAGGGTTGATTTTGGGTATTCCCTATACGGATCTAGAAATGTATGTATATGAAATGTAAAGTAAAACACTTATGCAGTGATAAAGGAAATGATAAAAAAAAAGATAGAATATTGGATATAATTTATCAATGTAAATGCTAAAGGAAAATAAGAAGAATGAATACATATTGAGGGCTAGGAGAGGAAAAGTGAACTTTAAATCTGGAACTGACTGTTGAAAACCTATCAGAATCAGAAATAGTTCTGGACCCGAAACCCTGATACCTGTAACTCCCAACTGTGAAATTTGTAGATCCTCAAGATAATGTCGAACCAAGTCAACTTAGTCCCAAAAAGTCCACTTAGTCCTGGAAGGGTAAAAATTGATAAATTCCATGAAGGATCAATCCCTGGTTCTGAAACTTTTAAAATCTAGATCTGTAACTGTGCTACCTATTCCTACACACATGAAAGAAGGGGAAATTATTGTGGGGAGGGGATTGCCTTGGTCAAGCCCCTATATAAGAATTAACCATCAAATGAAATAGATGTAAATGAAGGAATTATGACATGCAGTAGAGATTAGATCTAAACAATAGAGTATATCATACCATGTAGATGCAAATGTACTTAGAATGTGATCAAGTATGTTGATGAAATAGCTTTGACTTAACACAAAAACCAAAAGGAAATCATGTAAGAAAAAAACTTATGTAGTAGATTTTGTAATTCACCACAAATGTTATTGTAAGGAAGAAGAAGACTTGATGGATGAATGTAGATCTCCCTCCTTGATTACAACTCCTTTTCTTGATCTCCAATGGGTAAAAGAGTAAGATCTATAGAAGGAAATGCTTGAATGCTTGGTAGACTTGAGTTTTTGATGGATTCCTTCAATGGAATCTTGAATTCCTTGAGTGGACGATAATTTTCTTGATAATTATTGCATGAAAATGAGATATCCTGCACAATGATGGATAATGGATGTGAAAATGAGAGGAAGAAGCCTCCTTTTATACACATTTTAGGGCTTAGATTCACAAAGATGACCTAGATTAAACACCCAAAGGAAATGCCCCTGCATTGGGCTAGAAGCCACACAAAATTAAAGCCCTAAGCCCAACTTGGGTCAGCCTTGTCTAGGACTAGGATGAGTTTGACCTTATCCCATAGAGGAAAATTTTGATGTAGTTTTGGGGTTATGTGCTAAAAGGGGTATTGGAAGTTGCAACCCGATAAGAGACTAGGGTGAATCCTAAGATCCAAAATTGCATGTAAAGGACCTAGGTGTGAAATTAATTATGTGAATGGATGGAAAATGGGAAATTATACATTTAAATTAGAACCAAACTCGAGTTTAAACAAGATTGAAGGAGAAAGGTTGACCTTAATTTAAATTATGTATGCATTTAAGTACAATGTGCGGTCCTACCATAAGGAACACATTAAAGTGAGATAAAAATATTCCCAAAATGAACACTAATGAAGCGCTTAATTTTTAGGATGGTACACAATTAAAGATGAATATTTTCCTTAAATGAATAGTGAAGTTTACATTGGAGGCATGAAAAAATAAAAGAGGCTAGTCAAGGGAATACATGAATCTTATAGTCTCATGAGGAGATCCAAGATAAGTTAGTCAAATTACATGAAGACATAAAAATCTTACCCTTTTTAAAGCCATGAAGATTCAAGAAAGTCATAGGAAACATCAAGGACAAACATAGGACTAAGTGAAGGTAGATACTCTTCACAATTCAAAGGCATAAAATAACCAACTACACAATAATAGTCTAGGGGCAACAACATTTCATGATGAAACTAAAGCACAAAAAATTAAGGAATTGACATTTCACGAGACTACTCACAAGTGGTTCAAGACCAATGAAGATTTTTAGAAGGATTGCTCATGATATCAAATGCTATGAGAATTAAAAATATTAAGGCATGAAGGAGTTAAAGTTGTGGACACCAATTGATAGCAATGGTTTTATAGTTCATTAAAAGTATTTTGACATCATGTGCCAAAGATCCTCAAGCATAATAAATGCATTGGATAGAAATTTAGTGCTATAATGACACAATTTTGAGCAATTGGGAGAGTCTTTATGACCCAAAATTAGTTTCATACGACCCAATATAGTTAGGATGTTTTTGGTAGACTTTTAAGAGGGTGGTTGAGCTATTGCAGTGGTGGAGAGAAAGAGTAGGGGCTAATTAATGAGTTGGACATCAGTTAGAGAAGATATATGGGGTAGTTTTGACCCTTTTTAAAAATAATTCCAAGCATCTAGGGGCAAATTTGAGTCTTATCCATAGACAAGTGAAAGGATAAATTTCTCCTTTATGAAAACCACCTTTTTAAGTAGATCTCAAGGCTTAAAAATAACACTCGAGCTTGGATGAACAAGAAGATGTTTAAAATAAGTAGCGGGCCTTTTCTTCTATTCATTTAATGTTCTCAAGTGATTTAAATAACTATTTTTATTCTATAAAGCATCTTTGTTGTTTCATTTCAATTAGTTCTTTCTTTATTATGCTTTGTATTGTAGCTACTATAAGCTATTTCAAGCAAAACTAAAAGATTTGTAACTCAGAATTGGTCGCTTTGTGACTGTAAATTTTTTGTGATATTTTGTAAATTCAACCAACAACAAGTGTTTTCAAGTCTATATTGTTGTACAATCACTTTTCCTCAATAAAATTTAGTTGTTTTACCTTTAAAAACTTGTTTCGTTGTGTGTACTATTGCAGTGAGCATTACGTTTACATGATTCCCTTAAAATTCTTAAAATTATATTGTATATAAGGCACCTTAAAACAACAAAGGTACATTAATTCATATAGTTTTTTGGTTGGGAAGTGTAAAAAATAGTCTTTTAAACTGTGAAAACTTCTAATTTTCCTTTTGAGGACTGCACTAAAGCACTTCCTTCCTACAAAATGATGATGTATAGATAAATGTATTATTGTAGGTCAGGGATAACTTTAAGAAACCCCCCCCCCCCCCTCCCGAAAAGTATAAAATCATGGCAAATCACATGTTTTTTGGAGGGAAAGTTTTTAATATTGATGGCGAATTGTGTTTCAAAATATGGATATTTGGTGGCGAATTTTTTAATAACGTATACCATTTTTATAAAAATATGGCAACTACAATTTTTTTTATAGGAAAATTATTAATTTAATTGGAAAATCAGACTTCCTTATACTGGTAAATTATGGCTAAACTATTTTCCAAATATTTTAATTAATTTATTTGTCATGGCGAATGTTTTTCAAAAATACATATAAACTTGGAGATTTAATACTATAGCTGTATAGTTTGTATGGCGATTTAATAATTGGAAATAATTATTAAATTTAACATTCCACATGATTTAAGTTTTTAACTTAAATTTAATAAGTTCGGTCCTGAGTTTTCATTCTCGCAGAATGACACATGTGATGATTTTGGAGAGAGTTTTCAGTAAAGGAGTTATCCCACCACATTCTGTTTGAAATGCACCTTCCACTGTTCATCTCTCTTAATCTAATGGTTCTGATTTGATGTTGAAGTTGCACTAGCAGGTGCAAAAAGTCTCATCACTATGATCCTCATCCAATAAGCCCACGTTCAATCATACGACGTGTCATGAGCCTGTCGAAAGTTTGTCGTAAAGGCTATGAAGACCAATAATAGGCTCGAAATTCACCTTTGGCCATTGATATGTTGTAATCCAACGGACATGTGAGTCTGTGACCTCATAGAATTATTAATTAATGGCGATGAGTAGATGACATCAAGTAAAGTAATGTAACTATCAATTAATGTTTGCTTAGATGGCACCTTTGAGTTTCAATTTTTAATGACAGATATGTGTCTGACATCATTAGATTCATTACCTCGATAGAATAATGCCTTAAGGCTTAATTGTTCTTACGTCAATGGTTTTTGACATTGTTTTTTGATCATTTGATGATCTTACATCAATGGTAAAGCTTCATTTTCTACTGCCATTTTGCAGCTAACATACTTTGCTCATTGTTTCTGCGGAGTGGGCACAGGTTTCAAGTTTTTTTTATATTAAAGAATTGTTATGTCCACCTGCATTCATTATTCCCAAGATAGAAAATGTCTTATCATAAGTTTTGTTTCCAATTCCACTCACCATTGCATTAAATATGAAAGATTTGGAAATGTTTGAAGGACAATTACCATTTAACTAACAAATTAATTAGAACTTTAGGACAACGAAATAATTTCAATTAGGGGCTTATAAATAGACGATCTACACTCATTAATTTACGATTGTGAAAGCAAATTTTGTGAAAATAGTCTGCGAGTATCAGGTTCTCTTTGAGTTTTCTCAAAAATTGGAATAATAATATTAGTTTGTCAAATTTCAATTTTCAATGGACACTCCAATTCATTTAAGAAGCACTGCCTTGGAGGATCAGAAGGCCTTTTTGGGCCTAGTCATAGACCCAATCCTGACATCTATTTATATAGAGTTGGGAGCCTTCACCAAGGAGGCTATAAGGATGGTGCTAGGACATAAATTTTTGGAGAATGAAAATAGGTATAGAGTTAACACCGACATTTTGTCTTGGTTCTTGGCATCTCTGTTGGACCTGGGGGGAAAAGGTGGACATCCTCATGCTATTGAGGAAATTTTTTAGAGAAGAGTACCTCGGTGGTGATGTGAATGTTGTCATATTTGTAGAAATTAGGTTTGGAATTCTTTGGGAAAATTATTTACCTAGGCTTCTACAACTAGGGGTAAATGTGCCCAGGCAACCATTTCTACTCAACCTTGATGTTGACCAGCTCACATGTCATCAGAAATGGGCACAAATTGGGAGGGATTTCCTCCGAAAGTGGCACGTACTGGAGGAAATTGATGACTATCAATGGCTAGAAGAATTCTTTGAGATTATCCTCTCTTCAAAGTTCCACACAAAAGGAAGGGGGCCGAATAGTCCCTGAGTCTACCTAGACTCTAGTGTTCCTCCCTCTAGTGCTAGTAGATTATCAGGGTTTTTGCAATGATGTACATTGTAATCAGTATGTTTAAAAAATAATATGACAATGTTTTAAGAAATTATGAGTGCTTTTCTTTTTTGTTTTGTTTATAAGAATCGTTAATAGATATGGGCATCACTAAATTGTAATGAAATTTTGCATAATATAATATAAAAATTTTACATTGCACTTTTGTTTCATGTAATAATTAAATGTTTCCAAACTTTATCATGTAATGGTGACTGGTTCAAACTTCATGGTTAAGGTATTTTTGAATGCATGAATTCTCAGTGAATATAGTTAATGATTATATTCATTAGTGTGTATTAATATTTTAAAATCGTGACAACCGTTAGATTATGAGAGATGAACGGTTGAAGTTGTATTTCGTAAGTACTGTGGATTTCAAAAACCTTTTCTGCAAATTCATTTCGGAAACATGACACGTGTAATTTTTTGAAAATATTACGTATCATGTGAAGATAAAACATAAATGGATTCCATAATTTTGGTTTAAATGATACATTTAACGAAAGGTTTTGAACATTACTTTTTAAAAACCCTTTCGACTCATAGCAACAGAAAGCTAAAAATAACTGTTGAACCATTGCTGAAGATTTTTAGACTATGTGTTGTGAGAACCTTAGCCATTCTAACTTATATCTATCGAGATTTAAAAATTTAATTTTGAGTAAGATATCTAGCCTGATGCATCCCAATTTTGTAATGTCAAAAATTTAGTTTAACTTGATTTTGAAAAATTAATTCTTGTAAGTACAAAGCCAGTCTCCAATTGGGGTTTTCTTAAATTAGTTAGTTATTAGCTATGATTTTGTTAGTAAATATCTATAATTTTGTATTTTTGCATTCTTCCGAAGAACAATGGGGAAAGCGAAAACTCAAGGCCAAGGGAAAACTTTAATAGACTTGAGAAAACTAGTAGAATTCCTTGGTTTCACTGACGAGTTTCACAATATTTATGATCCTTCTATCGACGATGAAAGGAGAGTTATAGAAATCAAACATACATTGTGTAGTAAGGCAACTGGGCCAAAGAGAAGTGAATTTATAAAATCTAATCCAATGATAGGTTGAAAAATGATTAAAGTTGCATCGTGGGATGTTGGTTTGGGTCGCAAGTTGTTACCCAAAGTTTTCCCTTGCCCAAAAATTGTCTTGATTTGTGTAGAAAATTATGACGAAGAAAGAAAAGAAATTGTGAATAAAAATAATCAAGAAGAAATTTTATCAATAACCCAGGAAGAATTTATTAGTTTGTTAGACCTAGGGTTTGACCAACAAAACTATAATGTCCATATTGACCTGGAATTACTGGCATAACAATATGAGGTAGTTGTGCCAAATGAAAAAGATTCATTTATAAAGGGTCTAATGTTATAGAGGCAAAGGATTTATTAGGTGATAACCATAAGCCTCCTTATGATTTTAACATTTTTTTGCCATGGGTTCAGGATACTATATCCTTGCTAGCATTTTGCTCGAGACTGGAAAACAATAGGGAAGTGGGTGCCAACATTCTTCAATTGATTTGGGATATCTATTGTGTTAATGAAATAGTAAGATATAATTTTGTTGGGCACATCGTTCAATCGATGCAAGAACAATTAACATTGATTAAAAGAGGCAATTCTAAGACATTTAGGCTCACAACCTATTGTGCTATCTTCTCCTAGCAAAGCATGCTACAATATTAATGAGAAATGACAAAAAACTTGAAATTCAGAGGGGGACAGGTACTCTAATATATAACTGGATACCTCATATAAGGATGTATGATAATAGAAGGAATTACAGTAATTTTGTAGACTTATTTTTGGCACCATTGTACAAAAAAATAACAAGCACTCCAATGCCCAGATTTTTTGCTTCATGTAGGGATTGCATCCAACTTGGAAGAACAATTCAATTGGCTGACTGATACTTAATGGAAGAATACACTGTGCCAAGGTTTTACAGATCAAAACTACAACCCCACAAACTTCTAATGCATGTGACAGAGATGGTGTTTGTAGTAGAATATGTACTACAACTAGAGATCACATATAGACTCTTCGCTGACCAGTCAAAGAAGAGCATATTCCCTTCCTTACCTTTCTCAATTGGAGGGTTAACATTTGAGAGAAAGGCATTCAAAGTGGCAAATTTTTTTATAGAAATTTTTTAATTTAATTTAGAGTGGTACTAGAAGTATGATCCACTCAACGTCATTCAAACAATGCTTTTTTCTAATAAGAACGCTGCAAACTTATTTCAACATGAAAGTAAACCATTGCTAGAGAAGTTGAAAAATAAGGATAGTTGGGACGATGTTACAAAAGAGATGGAGAAATTTTTCACTGAGGAAATTTTTTTAGTTGAACAATTGTCATCACAAATTATGATATCAATAAACTAGGGCATTGTACAACCTAGGATGTCCTACAATTTTGACCATAAAGTTGCTCATCCATAAAAAAAAAACATACCAAAGAAAATAGAAGAAGATTGTAGGGATAGAAAATGGACTCGAATGAAAATGAATGATTTTTGGAGTATGAGAAAGAATCTTAGTGAACCAAAGACTAGTGCAAATCTATATGACACAAAGGAGGATATAGATTTTAGCAAATTGTGGAATTTGGAGCATCCCATGACATATGATAGTGATTAGGATGAAAATGAAGACAATGAGGATGATAATCCACCAATTATATTTACTCCATCAAGTCAGAGTGGAATCACCAAATACCACAAAGAAATATATAGAAAAGGGGCAATCATTATGGAAAAAATGGGTTATAAAGGTGGTGGTTTGGGTCCCACAAGAGAAGGCATCTGGATGCCAATTTTCACACCAGACACAAAAAATTGATCATGGTGCAGGCCTTGGGATTGGAGTTGGAGTGGACCCATTAGATTCATTAGGAACCACTATGCCCCAACAACATCCATTGCCATGGTTGGGATTGGGGAATCTAGTGCTACTAGGTCTGGTAGTGGCACTGGTGCTAGTAGGATTGGGCAAGTTATAAAACAAGTTCCCTCTCTAAAGAGGCTAGTAGAATCTACATAGAATCCCATTGAAGAAGATAGTGTCAAGAAGCAAAAGGTTTCCAGATCATTAACACTTGATCCTAAAGTACTGTTTGCACCATCTAAAAGTTTTAATCCTCAAAAAACATTAGTTAGATCAACAAGAATTGCAAGCTCTGGTTCACCTTTCAAACATTCAATTCCTTCTGCAACACCATATTTTCATTTCAAATATTTCTATAATAAATTTGTAGAAAAAAAAACCAAGAGTAAGGAAATAAATAAGACATTGTAGACTGGTGCCCAAACTGCAGCTGTAGAGGAACAACTCCCATCCAACAGGGTTTTTCCAACATATGACCTAAATAGAGACATGATGGAGTTCATGGTTGTTATTCCCCCCCAAAAAGATGGAAACCCACCAGAGAGTTAGATAGATCCATTTGAATTTCAAGTTAGCACTCTTGAAATGGATTTTTCCAAAGTTAAAAATGTCGACAAAATCAATGTGTCAAAGTCTACAAACCAATTGGTCTATAGTGCACTGCTAAAGGTGGAGAGAGAGAAAAGTAAGCTTGAGAAAAATATAGCTAAGTTATAGGCAGACGTTGCCAATGAAAAAGAAAAGAGGAAAGCTTTAGATAACAATTTGAAAGAATTACAAAAAAAATTAAAAAATAGGCATCTACATCAACAAATACAGAGTAGGAACATGCGGAGGCAGTAGTGAAGGAACAAGAGCAGGCAAAGCTGAAGGAACGGGTGCAGGCAGAGCTGAAGGCACTAAGGGGAAAATTGGCAAAAATTAGTAAAAATTTAGAGGAAGAAAGAGTCATTTCACAAAAGTTATTTAAAACCGTGGAGAGTAATGCTGCCTCCAATCGGGAATTGCAAAAGAAATTGGACTCTCATGCGGATAAAGCTAATCATTGGGAACATAATGTTAGGATTAACAAGGTAGAAATAATAATTATATGCAAAAATAACCAATATCAGAAAATAGTAAACCACACAGAAGAGAACACAAGACACAAAGATTTAACGTGGTTCACCCAATCCCTGGTCTTCCACCAACAACGAGTCCAATATTTTATTATCCAGTGATTACAACCTGATTACAATCCATAATCCCTTATAGCTCAATTCCACCACAAGTAAAAAAATTCATACATAATGAAATCCCTAACCTTAAGCCATATTATACAATATTTTTCCCGCTTTAGGGTTAGAATGAGTTAGAGCATGTCAGCCCAAAAATTACTGAAAATATGTCAGCTTGGCGAGGTTGGGAGGAAAAGTGTATAGTACTTTCCTAGATAGTACTTTCCTGATCAGTCAACACAAGCTAACACATAAAGCACCAGAAGAGAAAAATAATTGTGAAAAAATGGCAGAAGAACTAAAGAAGGAAAATAATAGAATTCAAACTTTAACAAATACTAGTAATAATTTCGTGAAGATTACAAAAGAACACATTTGGGGCCAAATATTGGGGATGTATCATAGCTTGTGTGAGTGGTTTGAAATGCTTCAAAGTATGAGAGTATGTTATTGGAAGCTCCATAAAAACATTAAACAAAACATGGATGTTGTCAAGAAAGAAAAGAATGCAAAAGATATTATCCAACAACTCTATAGTAAGAGTGATAGTTATCTATCAAACAAGGGAATTAGCACCCACCTTGATGCCTCAGTAAAGGTATCAAGTATCATTTGAAAATGTGAGAAGCTAAGGGAAGCACAAGAATTGGATGACAAAGCTAAGAAGAAGATCACAAAGATGGAATAAAGGAAATCTAATTTGGAAAGTCTTGGTTTGCCTAAGGGATTTGACGCAAATAAGTTCATTGGAAGAGAAACTTACAAAATAAGGTTGCAGGACAAAATAAATAATGATTTACGCTTTGTTCCTACAAACATATCTCCTGATACATTCATGGATTTCATCAAACCAGTGAGAACTTTGAATGGAGTTTTAGAAGCAATAGTGTTGCCAAGTCACACTTCCAAATATGAATTGCTAACGAAGTTGCAGGAGTGTGACTATACTATGAACCAAATTGTTCTATCATCAGAGGCTATTTGGAATGACCTACAAACATTGCTAATGCCCTGAATTTTGAACTATTGTAAATTGTAATGTATTGAAAATGAATACAAAACAAATTGTGCTCTATCTTTTTTTTATTTTTTCCAATTTAATGTATGTTGAGTTACTCTATTTTATTCAGTTATTCATAGTTGATTTACTCCGTTATATGCTATTGGAACAAAAAAATTCATTTAAGAATTTCAAATTCAAATATGAATGATCATTGATGATACGATACAAACTACAATAATGATTCTCTTTGTTCTCAAATTATAATGATGAAACATAATACATTATTGCTTTTCTAAAATGAACATTGAATGATAGGATATAGTAGTTAATAAGTTCAAAAAATACCTATTGATTCAGATTGCTACTGCTAATTTAGCAAAAATTTCCTAAATTTTCCAATTCATCTTGGCATCGTCATCATCATCTAATTCTGGTATTCTATTTCCTTCATTGTTCTCTTCATTTTCATTTGTGTCTTCTTCACTCTGAACTCTACTTCTATGAGTCCCATTGCCACCTGTAGTTGTCCCTTTCAGAGTCAGAGATTGGTTAATGGTGTTTCCCAACCCTCTTCTTTTGCATCTTTTCTTCTAGATTTCAATTGATTTTTGATAAGGAAAAGTATTGACATCATACCTAGATGTGTAGACCCTCAAGCATGTTTCCAAATTCTTGTCTAGTTTGTTTCTTAGCTTTGATTTTAGGAAGCCCAAAGCACTGAAAAATCTCTCATCCTCCAGAGAACCCAATATCATGGTTTGACATAGATCAACAAGCTTGAAGAACTCTGAAATTTCATCATGCAACATTGTGCTCTATTTTAGTTCTGTCCAAAGCCTTGTTACCGATCCCTCTTCACATGGGTTATGCATTATTTGATATTGATGCTTCACGGTCCTTGCAAAAGTGCCTGATTGCTATCTAAGAAGACCCTCATCTAAAATTCCATTGATAGTCACTCCATTGAATTATACAGATTTGCAAAATTCCTTTATCAAAGTCAACAACCTGTTACGATAATCTTTCTTATAGTTTAAGCGCCAATATTGAGGAAACATAATTGCCATGGCCTGAAGCCATTTTTCATATGGGAATTGGGATCTGATTTCAGAGGAAACCTTATAGGCCATGTCCCTTTCATGAGCTGCTATAGACTTGATGATCTTGGTAAACTCTTCCCTTGTAACTCTTGTAGCTTGCTTCTTTGGGGCACTGTAGTACATTGGTATCTAAAATCCCCTTGCACAGACAAATAATTATCCATTTTCAATGATCTTTAAATAATTATTAGGATTGTCCAAATCTGTTAGTTTCTACCAGTGATCAAATATTTCATCAGATAAATTTGGGTCATTTTGATAGAGATTATCCAGGGCTATGCATGACATTTTACGCAACTGAGCATATTCTACAATATTAATGGCTCTTTGCTGGGATTTTTTCATAATCAACGTCATTTCTTCTAGCATGGAAAGAAGACATGCTAAAGTCAAAAGTGTCTCTATATTTATTAACCTCTAAAGCAGGTCACCACATCTCTAATTTTTTGTATTATCATGATTTTCGTACATAAGTCCAATCAAAGATTGATATTTAGAAAAATCTCAATGCATTGGTCAATCCCAAGAGATCCATCTGGTATCAACATCTTTAAGAATCTTGTTTCCATTGGTAATTCCATCAGCAAAGTGCTGAAATTCCCTAAAATGTTTGGGACTTTGACAAAAATATGAGTAAAACTCTCTTACTAAATCTTCAACCTTATTTACTAAAGGAAACTTCTTCATAACTCTAAAAGAAAGATTCATCTTGTGGGCCATACAATGAATGCCAACAACATTTGGTGAACAAGAAGCCCACATCTTTGTGCAAAGACCATTCCTATGACCTTGCATTATTGAAGCTCCATCCGCTCTAACATAGATCAAATTCTTTGCTATTGTCAATTCATCCATAGCTCCATATTCAGTTAAATGGCTCTTTACTAATTCAAATAAAGTTTTTGATATCACATTGTTCCTAAATTTTGCAATAGTTAGTAGATGTGGTTGGTGAACATTATTCTATATAGTATAAACATGCATGGATACCCATGATGTATTATCTATTTCTATAACTTCATCTAAGGAAAATGTAATAAGGTTGACTCTTTTATTTTTCTTTGTACATCCTCTATTTCAACCTGGCCAATACAACTTGCCCATTCCCATCCACTGTTTATTGACCAATGAGTGATAGGATAGTTAGGAAATTTCAGAAAGTGTAACAAACCACTCATTTCTAGATAGTCTATCATTGGACACCCTCTGCTCAAAATATGGAAAACATTACTTAATTGAACAGTTTTTTGTGTTCTTCTACTTCACTTGCTTTTGCAAAAATAACATTAATAGAACCTATAACTTCACCAGGCTTCATCTTAAATTTTTGAAACAAATAATATTCCTCAACATTCCTTTTATTAGCATTCCTTTTATGTTGACATTTCTCCTTTGTTTTATATCTTACCACTTTTATTTCCTTTCCATCTATAGTTTCAGTTTCGTAAACTTTACCAACATGTTTCTCTATGGTGTCTAGTTTAAGCTACAACTACTTTTCTTTTTTATACTTCCAACTACAAATCGTACATCTGCATTCTATTGGTGGCTCACCTACAATTGGATTTTCCATGAGTTCAATGAGTGGATACTTTTTCACCCAATCAAATTTAAATCTTCTGGACATCTCCCATTGATGATCATTTTTTTCTTTTGATTTTCCTCTCCTCTTAGTGTTATTGTTAATTGAACCATCATCATCACTAAAGTCGATCGAATCATCCTAGTACTAGTTATTTACTTGAAATTATTCTTCAAGGTTATCTTCATCAGAGATATCAGGTTTCACAACTTCATCACTAGATTTATTAGGTTCCCCAATTTGTCAAATAGACTCCTGTGTAGGTTGAGAACCTTGAAGTTGTACATGTTCCTCTGATGATGTACCTTCCTCACTTTGACCAACACCATTGTGTTTGCCCCCACCAAATTATGAAGATATATTTCTACATTTCATTGGCCTCTCTTGGACTTCTCCACCTTCAATAGTCCTCTTCTTGTTTAACTTTGACTATGACATCTCCAACAAATTAAGGCTGCAATAAAATTTTACTTGTATAAGATACTACAAACTCATTCCGGTTCTCTACCAATCGCAATTGTGAGCTCAGAATCAACTAAATTTTTGTACTACTAAATCTCTTGAAACTATCCTTATATACAAATGCTTATTTTGAATTTTGGCGAAGGGGCCAACAATTGCATATGATAACAACTAATATTTGGCAAACCTCACGTAATTTCAAGTAATTGACTAGGTGAATAGGACAGGAATTTAGGACATGATTATGTATAATGCATGGTGAACTAGGTCCTAGTGTAAATAAAAATTTCACTTGGGACAATTGGCCTTAGGCGAATGGTGATCCTCAATAAATACAACCTTCCTTAATCCATGGTGAATAATAATAAAATATATAGTAGAAAAATGGATGAATAACCTGACTACTGTAGTGAAATTACATACAAATAGTGGCGAAAAAGCTAACCACTATACGTGTCTTTTATAAAATCTGGGCGAACCGGTCAACCTCTATACTATGCATTTTTTTGCCAATTTCTATAGGCTTGATGGGACATATTCGCCAATTGGTGAATAATCACCACTATAAATATCCTTGTTTTAGGTTGTGTAAAATCATTTGAATAATTGAAGTACGTGTTAAAAGAACAATATAGTCTTTTTCTCAATCTGGTGCATCACCATTATAGTTATGGTTTTACTTTCATATGTGTTTTTAGTCATTTTCAAGTTTTTCTTCTTCCCTTTTCCTCTAAAAATTAGTAGTTTTAGGATTAGTATAAGTGAGTACCAAGAGGAATCCAACCTTCTCTAGAGGTCCATCTCTATTGTAGGTTACCCCCAACCTAGAGGTACTCCTTTTAGTCACAAGGCAATTGAGTTGTAAGCTCAGTAGGGTGCAATCTTGCATGATAACATGTAGTTTTTCACCATTTCATTAGATATGATCTCTTTTAACTTTGGAGGGATTTAAGTAAAATTTAAAATGGCCCAATCAATATTCCTTAGATCAAAATTAGCCATTTCATCTATTGCATTTTTTCTTTTTCTAAAAACATGATAGACTTTAGATTGAAGGAGACTTTGAAGCTTTCATTCATCAAACTCCTAATCTCCCAATGAAATTTTTTACTTTTTCATTGAGGATGTTCACAACTAATTTAGAATCTCTTTCTAGAATAATTCCTTGAACTTTTATCTCATTTAGTCTTTTCAAAATTTGTCAAGCAACAAAGGCCTTGACCCTATTGTTAGAGTCCATCACAAGTTTTTTTACATATCCTTCAATTAAGATTCCCTTATTATTCCTTATCACTACTCTAGCTCCAAATATTCCCAAGTTCCCTTTTAATGACCATCAAAATCATATTTAATCCACCCTTCTTTAGGTGGTTATCATTTACTAACCTTTTTGAGTGGGCTCTTAATCCAATTAATCTTCGTGAGATCTTTAACTGGTCCCCTTATTTGTTTGACGCAAAGATCTTAATAGTTTGGCATGAATTTAGAGTAGCCATAATAAATAATGTTTATATTATCCTTAATTTGTTGTTTGTTAACCTAAAATAGTTCCCCTCTATTCCTTGAATGGTGCATAAAAATCTTGTTATTCCTTTCTTTCTAGAGGTTCCATGAGACATAGGGTTTTATTTTCCATACAACTAGAAAAACCAATACCTTTCTTGGGGGAATTTTTTTCAACCAAAAAAATCAATGACAGTTGTATCTCAATGTCTAAATTGAAGACTATAATTATTTTTCTCCATTGAAGGTTAAGTTTTTATCCTAGAACCAACAAGAAAGAATGATGCATTCAACTATTTTTCAAAAATTCATCTAGTTTCCAATGTACTTATTGATTTTAATGGATAAGATAATCATATTAAAGATTTTAAAACATTATTATTATATATTGTAGACTATGTAGATTATCAATATCTAGAAGCTATACATTGGAATTCGGTGAGCTTACTGTAACAATTAATTTATATAATTTTTTTCAAATAAGTTTTAGATTGTAAGAAATGTTCATCTTAAAAAAATGGTTATATAGAGAATAATCAATAATTTTAATTTTTAAATGATTGATTTAAGTTTTTTGAAGAGGGATAACCAATGTCTAAATTTCAAATAGTTAACCTTCCATTAACAAATATATTTATTGATCATACATGATTTATACCACTTTACAAATATAATAAATATAACAAAAAAAAAGTGTAGAAACAACTCTAACAAATTCAAAAGAAAAATAGAAAAAAGGAAATGTAATATAACATTGAGATAAGATTCTTGAGTTGTAGTAAATTTATTACACTTGAACTAGGAGAATAGGGATTTGTGGAAATTATATAGTAGTGTTGTCATTGATGTTAAAGTTGTTATCATTGTTGTCAACTAAGATCTAGAATTATAAGTTTAGTTGTGTATTTATTGGTTTTGGAATGTTGCTATATCAAAAGACTATATAATTATTCTTAATGATTTATGGAGATTGTTGGTATTGATGAGGCATGATGTACATCCAAATGATTCATTATTATAGAGCATTGAATTAGTATTCTCAAGTTTGCATCAAAATTTGGCTAAGTATGATTGTTTTGGTGAACAATATGATATACAAACTATCAATAATATGGTTCACATTATTTCATATGAATTCATCTTGGTTTTTGGTTATATTATGATGCCAGTGGGTGAAAATGGAAGATATATTTTTATTTTCAAGTTCTTATTCTTTCCAAAACCAATTTGGTGATGGTTTGAGTGTCTTCCTATGTAGAGATGACATACATTTTTTATGTAATACCTTGCACTCCCCTCCCTTTCAAGTTTTTGTGTTGTGGAACATCAAATTATTATTTTAAATTTTTTTTTTTGTTATGTTGTACATCCACAAATGTCTTGGAGGTTTTCATCATCTTATAAGTTTCTTTGGTTGCTTTACATTACTGATTCTATCTTCTGAGATGACCTGAGTAGTTTTGGTTCATGTGGTGGCATACATAGTCAAAAGAGATGATTTGGGTGTGTTAGGAAGGTGTGCTAACATGGTATAATGCTTCACACACTTTGTTTCCCTTCTATGTTGCATTAGAGAAATTATTTTGAGCTGAATGTATATATCATATAGGTCATATCTCATTAGGCTGACCTAATTGATACATTTGATTATTATAGATGACAGAGATAGATGAGATCATTTGGAGGATTCTATGAATTGAAGAGGTATTATGCATGGTGTGTGGTATACAAGAAAATGTCTACAAGTGAAAATGATTAATAATGAAGTTAGTTTCATATGTTTAGAATATTAAACTATATTAAACATTACAATGGATGTGTTTCACTTTAGTTCAACAATCATATTTCTTGTAATCAAAACATATTGTATCTTTTCCTAAGGAAGTGATTCTTAGTGTCTACAAGTCCATTGTATCTTTCCCTAAGGTTATGCACCTTATCCTACAAGTCAAAATAGTGATAGTGAGTTCCTTGGATATGATCCTAAACATCAAGGGTGATGGGTTCATTATCCTTGAGCCTAAAACATTATAACTAGTTTTCATATAGTTAGATAGTTCTCAACAAGGTTTTTCCCTCATTGGGGTTTCCACATAAAAAAATTGGTATCCTTATGTGTTGCATTTTCTATTTTAGTTATCTACTTCTACACATAAATTAAATAGAATGAATGAATATTAAGTAATTAAGTTTTTGGATATGATGATTCACCTCCTCTCTTGGCATCTAGAAGTGTTCAACAATTGGTATCAGAGAAATGTTCTTGAAGTAACAATCTAACAACTAAGGTAGATTCAGATTTTGAACACTACGAATTTGAATAAAAAAATGATTTGGATGTCATGGAAGTAAAAAGATGAGATGTTGATGCAATTGAAAATATTGAAGGAGAATTGAGACTTTCTCTTTCTAATATGGAAGAATATCAAGAAAATTTCAAGAAGCAAAAGAACACAATGTCCATCTAAAGATTCAAATTGAAGAAGGAAATAAATCTACAAATAGTCTTGAACAAAGCTTCATATAAAATATGAAGAGTGCGCTAAGATTGAAGAAGAATTTGTCATCTTGAGGAAGGAATTAAAATAGGTAAAATAACAAATTGACAAGAATTTGAAGCTAAAAAATAGTAGTGTTATGCTTGAAGAGATGTTAGGCTTTTAGAAACAATCTAAGGCCAAAGATAGTCTTGATTTTAATAGAGGGGAAAGTTATAAAAATCCTATCAAAGATGAAAATGGAAAGGAAATGATCAAGGATTAATTTAATAAAACTAATGAGGATAAAAAGGTTTCTCTTAGATCTAAAACAAGAAGAACTTCAAGAAGTATGCTCCTACTCAAACCATGCATTTTCCTTCTTTTAATGGAACTGTTTCTCATGAAACAAGTTTGGACATATAGCTAGTGAATATGGAAGTCAAATTAGATCTCAACCATTGAATGGTTAGTATTATGCTTGCAATAAGTTTGTACATAAAGAAAATGAGTATAGAAGTAGTATGATGAGGTGTGGATTCAAGAATGTAAACAATGGTAGGAATGTTAAATCATTCAATGGTTATTGTTATACATGAAAAAAATAGGGGTACATAGATATTGAGTGTAGATATAATGTTAGAAGAAATAAAAATGATTTGCAACATGGTTCCACATGTCACAATTGCAAAAAATCAGGACGCATTGCTAGGTTTTGCATGTAAAAGAATAAGAAGACCTTTGTTTCTATGAAGAAGATTTATGTAAATGAGGAAAAAGAGAAGATGGAGAAAACATGGGTGAAGAAATTGGATGAGAGTTAAGAAGGCAATGCAAAGGATGAGTCTATACCTCATGGTGGTGCAGATGTTTCCCTCGAAAAATAAATAGAGAACATTGTCTAAGGGGGATATTTGATTGAAGATCTTGTGATCCCATTATGGTTGGTATGATAAATTGATTTTAGCATGGTAGATGTTTTGATGGTATTTCTAAATCATTCCATGTCTTTGAAGAGACTTGTAGATGTATTTGTCATATTTGTTCATACAATGTAGCACAATTTTGGTGTGTATCTTTACCAAATCAATTGAATTCAATTAGAAACCCTAAATGTTTTAAGAGAAAGGTTAAATTCAGATTTTTCATTCGCTTTGATCACTTTTGATTAGAAAAATTTGAGATTTTTGAAGTGGAAAAGGACATCTCTTCAGTAGTGAATTTTTCAAACCCAAGTGGTAGTTGTTTTTAGAGGTATTTATCACTCTTGTGCTATTTTTTCTATTTGTTGGTGATAAAATGGCTACTCCTATGTTGTTGACCCTTGAATGAAGTCATGGACCAAGTTTAAGTGATACAGGAGCATCCTGGGTGTAAGAGCAATCTTGCATCACCCAAAAATATTTTTGTTTGCTTTTCAATAAGGGCTATCTTGTGCAGAGCTGCTATTTATGGAAACTTGATATTTTTAGTAAGTTGGTCATACGATCTCAAAATGTTTAGATTTCACATGTGGAGGTTCATCTTAGTCATATCAACCTACCAGTAAAGTTTCATGGTTAGATCAGGTCTAGTTTTGAAGATATTGATGATTTTCGGTATTGGCAACAGGGTACAAAAACTTTGAACTTAGTTTTGAAGGCTTTAGAGGCCCCAGATGAGGTCGAAACTTTGGTTGATTGGAGCTTGCGTGAGTCAAGCATTGTAGAGATCCTCATGCCCTTTCTAAGTTGGGGTCATAATAGTCAATCGGATCAACGGGTGATGACTTATGGTCTCCGAAAGTCGGGCCACTTGAAATGGCATAAAATAAATTTTCTTCAAAATTTTTGTTTATGTTTCAAAAGTTATTTTGAGCCGACTTTGATGTAATAAATTGAAAAATAAAATAATTCTAAGTTTGGTCAGCCCAAGGGCTAAATTTATGGAACCTTCTCGGGCGGTAGAAATTGCCTATATAAAGAAGGCCCGTAGTGTTGTCTAGGGTAGTTCTGGGTGGATCTGGGTAATGATTCGAGGCTTTGTCCTACTGAATATTGTAAGGGGAATGCCCATGTGGCTTTGCATATTATAATTCTAAAAATTTGTAATTCCACATTTGTGGAGATAATAAGAAGCCCATTTTCTATTCTTGCAAATTGTTGTTGTTTCTCTATTTCTGTATGTGTTTGTGGTATTAAGGGGAGCACCCTTCATCAAGTGGTATCAGAGTGGGAGTTCCTAAGTGTGTAAATAGATCACCTACTATGAGGCAGTTTGCACCAAGACTGTGGTTAGGGTTTCAACAAGCAGTGCAAAAATGCCTCCACAAAGGGAACATGGCGAAAGAGCTGGTATTGTGACGCCTGAGGTTAGAGCACTCTAGAGACAAGTGCGAGCATTGCAAGAAGATATTCACAGAGGAATGAATCTTAATGTTAGAGATGAAAGTGAGGATGAATTCAAAGAAGAAGGAAATTATGATCCGGAAGGAGAAGTCAAAGTTTTCAATCAAGAAGAAGAAAGACTTTTCCAGGCCATTTCCAAGATTGGGAAAAGACCTAAGATTGAGGTTCCTACATTTTCAGAAAATCTTAACTCAGAAGAATTGATCAACTAGATCAATGAATGTGAAGAATATTTTGAGTATGAAGATTTTGAGGATCTTGATAGGGTCAAATTTGCAAAGGCCAGATTGAAAGGTCATGCAAAGATTTGGTGGCAAGAGATTCAATTGGAGCGAAATAGAAGAGGGAAAGATAAAATCACAAGATGAGATCGAATGGTGGATAAATTGAAGTGGCAGTTCATTCTTGTTGATTATGAGCTTGACCTACTAAAGAAGATGCAAAGTTTGAAGCAAGATGGAAGATCTGTTCAGGAGTATACAAAGGAGTTCTATCGAATCCTCATCAGAATAGGCCATGCAGAAGCTGATAAGGAGAAATTTTCCCATTACCTTAATGGGTTGAGGCTGAGCATTCAGGAGGAGTTGAATCTAGTTTGAATGAACAATATTGAAGAGGCATACCAGTTTTCCCAAAAAGTAGAGGAAAAGCTGAACAAGAAGTTTGATAGCAGATAAAATGGAAGAGGTCATGGTGGACAATCTGGTAGATAGTCTTATGGAGGCCGAAATGAAGATCTGAAAAAGAAGGATGAGGTTGGTAGTAGTCAAAATCATAGAGGAAAAAATTCCAATCGATTCCATGATCAGAATAATAGAGATCAAAGAGGAAGAGGAAGAGGACAAGGATCAAGAAGAGGAGGCTTCCGTGGAACATGTTTTCATTGTGGAGAAGAAGGTCATAGGGCATTTGAATGTCCTCAAAGCCAAGGAAGAACATACAAGAGAAATGAAGGCCAGGCCAGAGTTGCACATGTAGATGAAGATGCCAGATCATCACATTCTAAAGATGCTGATAGAGGAGAGATGCTAGTTAACAAAAGAGTCCTACTGAGTGGTGAGAATGAACCTGAGCAAAGGAGGAGCCTGTTTCACACCAGGTGCAAGTGTGAAGGTAAATGTTATGATGTGATTATCGATAGCGAAATCACTAACAATTTGGTGTCAGAAGAGATGGTGATAAAGTTGAATCTCAAGAGACAGAAACACCCACATCCATACCAGATTGCCTGGGTGCAGGATGACCACAAGGTCATGGTCAATGAACAATGCCTAGTGAAGTTCAAGATTGGTGGATACCATGATGAGGTACTGTGTGATATTATATCTATGGATGCATGTCATATGTTGTTGGGTAGACCATGGCAGTTTGATAGGTGTGCTATACATGATGGTCGTGCGAATACCTATTCCATGATAAAGGATGGAATGTCACATAAGCTAAAGCCATTGAATGACACATAAGAAAAGGTATGTGGTAATGCAAGAATAAATTTTGTTAATGGAAGAAAATTCCTAGATGGTATGAGGCATGAGCATGTGTGCTTTTCTTTAATTCCAAAGGCTGGTAAAGAGGAAGTAGAAGATGTGCCTGTAGAAGTTGTAGATTTGTAGAATAAGTTTCAGGATATTATGTCTGATAATGTTCCTGATGGATTACCACCAATAATGAAGATCAGTCATCAAATTGATTTGATTCCAGGAGCTAGTTTTCCAAATAAGATAGCACACAGAATGACACCAAGAGAAAGTGAAGAGCTAAATAGACAAGTACATGAGTTGTTACAGAAGGGGTTGATTCGAGAGAGCCTGAGTCCATGTGCTGTACTGACAGTATTAGCATCAAAAAGAATGGAGAATGGAGGATGTGTATAGACTCCAGGGCAATAAACAAGATCACAATCAAGTACAGGTTTCCATTGCCATGAATGGATGATATTATGGACTGTTTGAGTGGAGCTGTATATTTCTCAAAGATAGATCTGAAGAGTGGATATCACCAGATTTGGATCAGAGAAGGAGATGAATGGAAGACTACCTTCAAGGTAAAGGAAGGACTATATGAGTGGTTAGTCATGCCTTTTAGGCTAACCAATGCATCGAACACTTTCATGCGGCTCATGAATGAGGTTCTGAAAGAATTTCTGGGTAAGTTTGTCATTATTTACCTAGATGATATTTTGATCTTTAGTAAAACATTGGAGGAACATATGGTGCATATTCATATGGTGTTTGAGAAGTTGAGAGAAGAGAAATTATTGATAAATTTGAAGAAGTGCAGTTTTTTGAAGAAAGAGTTAGTGTATTTGGGATTTGTAGTTTCAGCATAAGGTCTAAAAATGGACCCAGAGAAAGTATAGGCTATCCTTGAATGGCCTACTCCAAGGAGTGCTACGAAGGTAAGATCTTTTCATGGTTTGGCTAGCTTTTACAGAAAGTTTATCATAAATTTTAGTAGTATTTGTGGACCCTTGACTGAAATAATGAGAGGGGATAGAAAAGAGTTCAAGTGGACTAATGGGGCAGATAAGAGTTTTAAACTGTTGAAACAAAAAGTTACAGAACAGCTTGTATTAGCACTTCCATATTTTAATAAGGTGTTTCAAGTAGAATATGATGCTAGTGGTACTGCAATAGGAGCTGTTATGAGCCAAGAAGGTAAACTTATTTCTTATTTCAGTGAAAATATAAATGATGCCAAGAGAAAATATCTTGTTTATGATTAGGAATTTTATGCTATAGTTTGGGCATTAAAGAAGTGGAGACACTATCTTCTTCCTAAGGAGTTTGTTTTGTATACTGATCATCAAGCTTTGTAATATTTGAATAGTCAAGGAAAGTTGAATCAGAGGCATTTGAAATGGGTTGAGTTTTTGCAGAGTTATAGATTTGTTTTGAAACACAAGAGTGGAAAGTCTAACAGGGTTGCAGATGTGCTTAGCAGAAGGCAATTATTACTGACAGAAATGTAGATTGAAGTGGTTGGCTTCAAGGAACTCAAGAATTTGTATCTAGAGGATCCTGATTGTGGTGAAGCTTGGAAAGCTTGTAAAGAACATGTTACTCTAGACTGAATGAGGTGGCTGAATTTCATTATTTAGGATAATATGCTATTTAGAGGGAGTCAGTTGTGCATTCCACAAAATTCTATGAGGGAGAATCTCATCAAGGAGAAGCATAGTGGAGGATTGGCTAGACATTTTGGTCATGATAAAAACCTTGCTTTGGTTAGTGAGAATTATTATTGGCCACAGTTGCATCAAGATGTCAAGAAGTTTGTACAGAGTTGCAGAGTATGTTAGATGGTGAAAGGAGTGAAGCAGAATACAGGGTTGTATCAACCATTACTTGTACTAGAGAAGCCTTGGGAGGATATCAGCATGGGCTTTATTCTTGGTTTACTGAGGACACAGTGGGGGCATGATTCAATTTTTGTGGTAGTTGACATATTTTTAAAGATGACACATTTCATTCCCTACAAGAAGACTAACGATGCTGTTCATGTAGCAGAATTGTTTTTCAGAGAAGTGGTGAGACTACATGGTTTGCCAAAGAGCATAGTTTCAGATTGAGACACTAAGTTTGTTGGGTATTTCTGGCATATATTGTGGAAGAAGTTGACGATAGATTTGAAGTTTAGTTCATCACATCATCCATAGACTGATGGATAGACAGAGGTGGTGAATAAGAGTTTGAGAAATTTGCTGAGGTGTTTAGTTGGAGATAAACCAATAGGATGGGATTTAATTTTACCACAAGCAGAATTTGCATATAATAATTCTATCAATAGGAGCACTGGTAAATCACCATTCTAGATATTATATGGAAGTAGTCCAAGAAATGCATCTGAGTTGAGAAAGATAGTTAAATGAGAGATAAGTAGTGTTGAAGCTGAGGATTTTGTAGAACATTTGAAGAACATCCATGAGGAGGTGAGGAAGCATATTAACAAGATGAATGCACAATATAAGGGTAAGGCAGATGAGAAAATGAGGCATAAGGAATTTTTGGTTGGAGATGAAGTCATGGTTCATTTACGGAAGGAGCAATTTCTAGTTGGTACATACAACAAGTTGAAAATGAAGAAATTTGGGCCATGTAAGATACTAAAGAAGCATGATTCAAGAAATGCATATGAGGTAGAATTGCCTACTGAGCTAAATATTTCACCAGTATTTAACATTTTAGATTTGACAGAGTATCATGAGGGGGGTGTTGAAGATGAGATCACAACAACACAGTGGATTATTCCAGTAACCAGTTCAAATATTAAGCAAATTGAGGATATACTAGACAGTCATGTTGGCTTTAGAGGCCCTGGATGAGGTTGAAACTTTGACTAACTAGAGGTTGTGCAAGTCTGACATTGTAGAGCTCCTTGTGCCCTTTCCGAATTAGGGTCATAATAGTCAATCAGATCAACGGGTGATGACTTATGGTCTCTGAAAGTTAGGCCACATGAAATGGAAGATAATAAATTTTTTTCAAAATTTTTATTCGGGTTTCAAAAGTTATTTTGAGCTGACTTTGATGTAATAAATTGAAAAATAAAATAATTCTAAGTTTGGTTGGCCCAAGGGCTAAATTTATGGAACCTTCTCGGGTGGTGGAAATTGCCTATATAAAGAAGGCCCATAGTGTTGTCTAGGGCATGGGTGGATCTGGGTAATGATTCGAGGCTTTGTCCTACAAAATATTGTAAGGGGAATGCCCATGTGGCTTTGCATATTGTAATTGTAAAAATTTGTAATTCCACATTTGTGGAGATAATAAGAAGCCCATTTTCTGTTCTTGCAAATTGTTGTTGTTTCTCTATTTCTGTATGTGTTTGTGGTATTAAGGGGAGCACCCTTCATTATTAAGCAATACCCATTCATGGCTACAAAGAATGATAAGAATGACACTTTTTGTAAGGTGTTGATTAATATAGTTTATGTAGAGGATGTTAGGGATTAGGTACAAGTGCTGGTAACAAAAGTGATTAACCCAAGATTTAATGATTTGTGGAAGGAACTAATGAAATATGATTTGATGACATTCAAGAAATAATATAAAAACATTCTTGAGATTATCTTAAACATCTAGAAGGATTTTCTAGACTTTAGATACAAGCATGACTAGATCTAAATTCTTTTGACTTGGATTCATAGAGATGGGATGTATTTTGATTTTGAAATTAGTAAAGAATGAAATAGTTACCGAGCTAATCAATGCAAAACTAGACAAGATGTCTATGACTATTAAAGACATCATTAATTTAGGTGTCCACTATGTAACCAAAGGTATTGTGTATTAGATATACTATTAGAACTGTGAATATTATATTGCTACCACAAAAATCTACACTATACATCAAATGGTGGTTGAAGGAGAAAGGTTTGACCTATGTGAGATTTTGAGGCATAAATTGCTAGAAAATATTGACAAAACCAAGAACACAAACTACACATTCAAGTTTTGTTCCTTGATCATTTTCTTGGCCAATATGTTTAAAATGAACTTTAGACTCTTAGGAATAAGGATTGGAACAAATTCACCCCTTTTGTGGTACAAATAAAAGTACATATAAGAAGTTTTGAGAAGGATACAAAAGCATACAATAACCTATAGTGGGGTTGTTTTAAGAATTTATAAGATAAGTTCTAGGAAAGGGAAAGATTTCCTAGTGAATTGGTCTGAGAATAAAAGAATGAGATCATATTATTGGTGATCAAGGACCACTATTACATAGAGGAAATAGAACCAAGGAATTTTTTGGTTATTAAAGCATCTGTAAGAAGTGTTTGCAATTTTTCTTTCATAATTTTGTGCACTTATAGACTTGAGAGAAATATCAAATTATACAAGAAAGAAAGAACAATGAGGCTTCACCAAAGGAATGGTTTTCTTATTTTATATTTTATGCATTTCATTTTGATGGTCTTGTTGGTGTGATTAGGAATAGATTTAAATGATTTCATAGATTTGTGGTTTTCTTTATCATGTATGTTTCTAAATTCCCAATTTTCTCATATGTTGCCACCAATGACAAAGGGGCCGATTGTTGGCAATTTGGCTGAGTTGGTTACATAGATGTTGTGATTATGGCAACATATGATCTACATGAAGATCGCACAGGTTAGAGAGCTAGTATATCAGAGTGCAATACAAAATTATTTAAGTATGAGACATTGTGTTTTTACTAGTGAACCTGATGACAATTTTTGTTTGCGATGTTGATTGGAGTAAGTTTAGTGCTTGCGCACTTGAACATAGACTCTATGGTGACTATTGAAGACTCACTTTAGAGCACAAGATTAGTATGACATGTATGGAAGAAGTTATGACATTTTACTGAAGACAGTGTCAAGCCAACATGGCATAATATGAAGACAAAATTGATAAAGAGTTAAGGGATTATTTTGTTTATCAAAATAATGACTTAGCAATATAAAGGGATAAAATCCTGGATGTTAACCCTTGGATAAAGTTATTTTTTAATATGATAGCTGACTTGAAAGTTATTAATCTTAATAACTTGTATAAATGTAATTGTAAATTGTAAGAAGAAAAAAAGAAGGAACAAATGTATGCAATAGAGAAAGTGAAAGAGCAGTGAAGAGATATTGATGCAAGAAGTATAAGGTTATGCACCTTGAACTACTTTTGTAATCAGTAAATATTGTACATTACTTTTTTGGGTAGAGGGTTCATCTGGTAATCACATTTTGTACTGCCAACTCCTAACATGGTTGAGGCTTCTAACAAGGCCTATAGTCCCTTAATCAGGACTGAGACACTATATGCATGTAATATACTCCTAACAGGGTTAACATCCTTAACATGATACTTTTGATTAGTGGATCTTTGTGGGTATTATGCCCACTGGGGTTTTCCCTTGGCTAGGGTTTCCTCGAGAACAAATAATGTGTTATGAGTTCTTTAGTTTTATTGCTATGCATGTTGTTTAGCTTCTTATGTTATGCATGTGCTAAGATAATCTGTTATATCCATAATTGGGTAAAAGTAAAAGTTTGTAGAATACTGATTCACCCCCCCTCTTAGTATTCCCTATTTCTAACAAATTTAGGAAATGCATATGAGGTAGAATTGCCTACTGAGCTAAATATTTCACCAGTGTTTAACATTTCAGATCTGACAGAGTATCATGCGGGGGGTGTTGAAGATGAGATCACAACAACACAGTGGAGTATTCTAGCAACCAGTTCAGATATGAAGGAGATTGAGGATATACTGGACAGTTGTGTTGGCAGAAGCACAAGGAACATGACATATGAAGAATATCTGGTCAAGTGGAAAGGATGACCTATTGAAGATTCATCATGGCTGACAAGGGAGGAGGTTAATTGTGTTTGTTTTCCTCTTCACACCTAAGATGTGATGGGGTCACTTCTCAAATTACCCCAGGTGTCTGATGCAGGAGCATCCTGGGTGTAAGTGAAATCTTGCATCACCCAAAAATAGTTTTGTTTGCTTTTCAATAAGGGCTATCTTGTGTAGAGCTACTATTTATGGAAACTTGCTATTTTTGGTAAGTTGGTCATACGATCTCAGAATGTTCTAATTTCACATGTGGAGGTTCATCTTGTTCATATCAGCCTGCCAGTAAATTTCCATGGCTAGATCAGGTCTAGTTTTGAAGATATTGAAGATTTTTGGTATTGGCAACAGGGTACAAAAAATTTGAACTCAGTTTTGAAGGCTTTAGAGGCCCGGATGAGGTCGAAGATTCAGTTGACTGGAGCTTGTGTGAGTCAAGAATTGTAGAGCTCCTCATGCCCTTTTTGAATTGGGGTCATAATAGTCAATCATATCAATGGGTGATGACTTAAATGGTCTCCGAAAGTCGGGCCACCTGAAATGGTAGAAAATAAATTTTCTTGAAAATTTTTGTTTAGGTTTTAAAAGTTATTTTGAGCTGAATTTGATGTAATAAATTGAAAAATAAAATAATTCTAAGTTTGGTCGGCCCAAGGGCTAAATTTATGGAACCTTCTCGGGCAGTGGAAATTGCCTATATAAAGAAGGTCCATAGTGTTGTCTAGGGCAGTTCTGGGTGGATTTGGGTAGTGATTCAAGGCTTTGTCCTACATAATATTGTAAGGGGAATGCCCATGTGGCTTTGCATATTGTAATTGTAAAAATTTGTAATTCCACATTTGTGGAGATAATAAGAAGCCCATTTTCTATTCTTGCAAATTGTTGTTGTTTCTCTATTTCTATATGTGTTTATGGTATTAAGGGGAGCACCCTTCATCATTAAGCCATACCCATTCATGGCTACAAAGAAGGATAAGAATGACACTTTTTGTAAGGTGTTGATTAATATAGTTTACGTAGAGGATGTTAGGGATTAGGTACAAGTGCTGGTAACAAAAGCGATCCACCCAAGATTTAATGATTTGTGGAAGGAACTAATGAAATATGATTTGATGACATTCAAAAAATAATATAAAAAAATTATTGAGATTATCTTAAACATCTAGAAGGATTTTCTAGACTTTAGATACGAGCATGACTAGATCTAAATTCTTTTGACTTGGATTCATAGAGATGGGATGTATTTTGATTTTGAAATTAGTAAAGAATGAAATAGTTACCGAGCTAATCAATGCAAAAATAGACAAGAGGTCTATGACTATTAAAGACATCATTAATTTAGGTGTCCACTATGTAACCAAAGGTATTGTGTATTAGATATACTATTAGAACTATGAATATTATATTGCTGCCACAACAATCTACACTATACATCAAATGGTGGTTGAAGGAGAAAGGTTTGACCTATGTGAGATTCTTAGGCATAAATTGCTAGAAAATATTGACAAAACCAAGAACACAAACTATACATTCAAGTTTTGTTCCTTGATCATTTTCTTGGCCAATATGTTTAAAATGGACTTTAGACTCTTAGGAATAAGGATTGGAACAAATTCACCCCTTTTGTGGTACAAATAAAAGTACATATAAGAAGTTTTGAGAAGGATACAAAAGCATACAATAACCTATAGTGGGGTTGTTTTAAGAATTTATAAGATAAGTTCTAGGAAAGGGAAAGATTTCCTGGTGGATTGGTCTGAGAATAAAAGAATGAGATCATATTATTGGTGATTAAGGACCACTATTACATAGAGGAAATAGAACCAAGGAATTTTTGGGTATTAAAGCTCCTGTAAGAAGTGTTTGCAATTTTTCTTTCATAATTTTGTGCACTTATAGACTTGAGAGAAATATCAAATTATACAAGAAAGGAAGAACAATGAGGCTTCACCAAAGGGATGGTTTTCTTATTTTATATTTTATGCATTTCATTTTGATGGTCTTGTTGGTGTGATTAGGAATAGATTTAAATGATTTCATAGCTTTGTGGTTTTCTTTATCATGTATGTTTCTAAATTCCCAATTTTCTCATATGTTGCCACCAATGACAAAGGGGGAGATTGTTGGAAATTTGGCTGAGTTGGTTAGATAGATGTTTTCATTATGGAAACATATGATCTACATGAAGATCACACAGGTCAGAGAGCTAGTATGTCAGAGCGCAATGTGAAATTGTCGAAGTATGAGACAGTGTGTTTTTACCAGTGAACCTGATGATAGTTTTTGTTTGCGATGTTGATTGGAGTAAGTTTAGTGCTTGCACACTTGAACATAGACTCTATCATGACTATTGAAGACTCACTTTAGAGCGCAAGTTAGTATGACATATACGGAAGAAGTTATGATAGTTTTACTAAAGACAGTGTCAAGTCGACATGACAGAATATGAATACAAAATTGATAAAGAGTTAAGGGATTATTTTGTTTATCAAAATAATGACTTAACAATATAAAGGAATGACATCCTAGATGTTAATCCTTGGATAAAGTTATTTTGTAATATGATAGCCGAGTGGAAAGTTATTAATCTTAATAACTTGTAGAAATGTAATTGTAAATTGTAAGAAGAAAAAAAAGAAGGAATGAATGTATGCAATAGCGAAAGTGAAAGAGCAGTGAAGAGATATTGATGCAAGAAGTATAAGGTTATGTACCTTGACCTAATTTTGTAATCAGTAAATATTGTACATTACTTGTTTGGGCAGTGGGCTCATCTGGTAATCACATTTTGTACTGTCAACTCCTAACAGGGTTGAGGCTTCTAACAAGGCCTATAGTCCCTTAATCAAGACTGAGACACTATATGCATGTAATAGAATCCTAACAGGGTCAACATCTTTAACATGGTACTTTTGATTAGTGGATCTATGTGGGTACCATCCCCACCAGGGTTTCCTCGAGAACAAATAATGTGTTATGAGTTCTTTACTTTTATTGCTATGCATGTTGTTTAGCTTCTTATGTTATGCATGTGCTAAGATAATTTGTTATATCCATAATTGGGCAAAACTAAAAGTTTGTAGGGTACCGATTCACCCCCCCTTTCAGTATTCCCTATTTCTAACAATTGGTATCAGAGCTTAGTTACTCAGAAAAGAATCATTCAAGGAAAGCCTACCAGCTTGAGTATGATTTCTATGGATATGGATCAACTATAGAAGAATGTTAGAGAAGCTCTTGAATAGATTGATATGCTTACTGATGAAAGAGACACTTTGAAAAGAAAATATGATGATGGAAAGAACCTCATTGAGAAACTGAAAAACAAGTTGGAAGATCTGAAATCTGAAAAGGAATCCGAAGTTTTTATTGAAGATTGTGATGACAATTTAGAAAAATAAAATGAGATCCTTAAGCATTATCTGAAGATAGAAAATTTGAAGTTTAGTCTAAAAGATGGAAATGGAAAGAATGAAGCAAATATGAAATCTGAGAATGAAAGTCTAAAGACTGAAAATGAAGGACTAAAATCTAAACTTGGTAAAGTAACATCTGAACTTGAGAAAGTCAATTTGCAGTATGCTGAACTTGAGAAATAGAATACAATTGTGAAAGGTGAATTGACTCAATCCAAACAACAACTTGAAAGGCTATATTCAACTAGTGAGAAGATTGATGAAAAAATATCTTATCAGAAACCATTCTATGACAAGACTAGTCTTGGATTCAACACTTTTAAAGCAAATGAAGAAAGCAAGGAACCAGATATGAAAATATCTGAAAGTATAGATGAGAAGAAGTCTGATGAGACTAAAAAATCTAAAGATACACCTAAGGAAGAAGAACCACCTAAGCAAGAGGAATCACCCAAAGGTATGCAAAGAGAATTCAAAGGTAGATGTTTTGCTTGTAATACTATTGGTCATATGAAGAGAGATTGCACAGGTAAGAAATTCAAACCTCTTAATGGTTATTGTTATAATTGTCATGATTTTGGACATAGAGCTATTGAATGCAGGAAACCTAAATTTATTGAGAATAATAATAGTAGAAGAATTTTTAGGAATACTAACAATGCAGATAAGAAACCTACTAAAGATATGGACAGAATAAATGGAGTAGTATGTTATAGATATAGCAAGGTTGGACACATTGCTAGAAATTACAGATCACAGATGAATCAGCCTAGACCAAGATATGGAAACAATGGAATTGTTTTTCAGATATACAACAAGGTTTTGCAGAATGAACAATAGAGTTTTTCATCCTAACCCTAACTCTAGAAATCATGCAAGAAGAAATGAAGATGCAAGTAACAGTTAGAAAGGATGCTGTAGTAATTCAGATGAAGTGAAGTTTATCAAAAGAACATATCAAGGAGACATATTCAACATTGAAGGTAATCAGGAAGGTGAAGTATTAAAAGGTAAGAATGAATCTTTACCTGACCCATCTCAAAGTACTTAATTTATGAAAATTGTTGTAGAATAGGAACTTAGATTAGTGTAGAAGTAGATATATGATGAATTGAGTCTTGCGTAGTTAATGCAAGGTATTATATGATGTTCTAATGCTATGGTTAAGAGCGCAAAGAAAAATATTATGTTTTGCGAGATCACAAGAAGTTTTAAGTTTTGCAGGTTAGTAGAATCAACTTTTGGGAAAGAAGTGACAAAAGAATTGAATGCGATGTTTGATCTAAGTGAGATTGAATTAATAAAAGGTCATGATCGGTATTATTTTATCATCAAAGTGAATTCAAGTGTTAAGGAGATCAAAGAGAAGTGATTGGAAGGATTTTTCAAGGATTTGGTGAAGAATTTTGTGCCGAATCTACGCAAGCCCTAAAATCATGAAATCGAGGTATTTTACTTGGCAAATCTTTAAATCAGTTAAGGATTTAGAGGAAATCATGGATGTTTCTTTGATTCACAATGTTAGAGATAAAAATGGACCTAAGATGAAAAGGGAACCTGTAGAACCCTTGGAAGATGATCCTAGGTTAGCTTTATCATCCATACCAGATGGAGTTTTACATCTAGAAAATGTTAGAAGTTATCTTGGATGAAAACTAGAGACTATCAGTGATAGTGATTTCACCAAGGAATATTAGAAGATCTACAATTAGGACATGTCATTGAAAGAAGGATTTGAGCATTTGAAAGATAATGAGATCATTAAGTATGGATTACAGTATGAATTTGATAATGAAGAATGTACTAAGATAATTCCAAGCAGGATTCCTAATGGGAAGTTTTGGTTAGAAGATAGAGTGATAGATATCATAGCTGATTTGATTCATGAAGTTACTGGACTATCTAAAACTAGAGCCCTTCCTTTAAATGAGAAGAACATGAGGAAAATTGTCATAGACAACACAAATTCATCCTATAATGGTAGAGGAATTGTGATTAGTAAGATTCAACAAGATGATGTCAGATACTTATGTAAGATCCTAACCACTAAGTTTTGTGCAAACTCAAGAGAGAATGACATGGGAGCTGGAATGATACATGCAACTTATCTAATGTGTGTTGACAAAGTACAAGTTGATATGTGTGAGATTATGAGAATTCAACTGTTTGAGAATTTGGAAAAGATTAAGAAGACTAAGTATACATAGTTTAGATTCTCATCCTTAATCACTTATATATTTTTTCATCTATTGAGAAGATTTCCTTACACCATTGGAAATGACTAGAATGATGGCCAAACTACAATGGAAAGGATTAACCTAGTGTATAAAAGGCATGTTATTGACAAAGTGAATGAGAGTGCAGTGTTGGTAATCAAGACATTTTAGAATTTAGTGACAAGCAGATCAAGGAACCCACCATCTCTTGTGGAGAAGTATAAAAATGAGATATGTTTCATGGTTGATACTAACTTTACTTACATTGAAGCAGTAGAACCTAGAATAGAGTTCATAGACCCTCTTGGCTATGAGATATCTGAGATTGAGATAGAAGAGTATGTGAGTAGGTTACTTAAGTGCAATTTGGACACTCACTGTAACATGTTTAGAATCTTTGAGGAGAACTTCAACTCCGCAAAAACCTTACTTGAAGAGAAATAGTCAAAGAAAAGAGTTGAGAGTACTATCAAGAAAATTCTAAAAGATACAGGGATGATTGAGCATGAATTCTTGGTAGCCAAGAAAATAGAAGCAACAATTAGAGATATTGGACAAAAATAAGTTTTGTCTGTTCCACCTCTATCATCAATTGCAGCACAACAAGAAGAAACACAAGTTAAGGTGAAAGTGGAAGAAATTGAGAAGGATGAAGAAGCAAGGATATCCACTAGATCCACCTCCTCCACACCTAGCAAAAGAGTAAAAGAGAGTGCTACTAGACCAGGTAAGAGGTAGAAAACTTTGGTGCAACTAGTTCCAAGGAAAATTGTAGAAATCAAAGATGATGACACTTCTATTAAGAAGAAAACCTGGAAACCTAGAATTGAGAAGGTTAATGAGTAGATCATTCAAGATGGAGAATTTACAAAGATGAATAAGTATTATGATCTCTATGATTATGCAGAGAGATTAAATTTGGAAAATGCAGTGGTAAAGCATATGATTTTATCTGATAAGAAGTTTGACACAATTCAGGGTAAGATACCTGATGATTTATACAAGAAACTTGCGAATAGGAAGAAGAGAGCATTAGAGGAAGACACATCTATTAGAGAAAATCTTGTAAGGAAACTTTGTGATGTGAGAGATGATGAACACCTTAAGCAGATCATGAAAGCTTTAAGCACCCATTTAAGGAAAAAAAAGGAGAACTATTCAGATTATGGGAGGACAATATGAAGAAGTTAATGCAAAAATAGAACACGCAATCATCAAGGTTATGTTAGAGAATGCTGGAGAACCATCACTTGCAGTAGAGCAAGTAGGTGAAATAGAACAAGAGGAAATTCCCTCTCCACTAGCCATAAACATTAAGGATGAAGCTATGAATGTAGAAGGAACTAAGATCACCTTGGATACTGATGATAATGTATTCAAGAATCTAGAAAACATTGTTGACAATTCAGATTTTGAAGTGTAGGAGTCTACCAAAGGAGAAGAGAAAACATAGACCATAGTTGTAGAACCTAAAGTGACAAAAAAACAAGCACCTATTCCCACTAAAGAAGAAATCAGTCTTACTCCTGAGACTGGAAAGAAGAATCAGATTGGATCTATGTTTGAGAATTTGGGAAAGGAAGTAGATGATGATGATCAGATGGAATTGATCACATCCTTGAACAAGATCATTGGAAAGAACAAGAAAGTAAAAAGTCTTGAAGGATGCCTAAAGGAGATTACTGAGAAATTACAGGGCATTGTAAATACACAAATTGTAGAAGATGACCCTCTGGAGAAAGCAAAGAAAGTGATGAACACCTTTGACAATGAGTTAAAAAATTTATCTGATATAGCAAAAGTGAAAGCTCAAGCAGCCTATGAGGCCAAAACACTTTTGAACATTAGCCAGAATATCAGGAATGATATCAAAAATCTTGATATCTGTATAAAGGACTTGAGGAAGAATTTAGAAAGAGGTAAATCCTTGTACATTCAGTGTACAAAATTAGAGACCTTGACAACAGAAGAAGATCAGAAGATGAAGATGATGTTAATATGATTTAGAACAATAGAGAGGGGGGGGGGGTGAATCAGTTGTTCTCAGGTCCTGATGTATAAAATAACTTAAATTTTTTTTCTTTAAATCAGATCAAGAAACCAAAACAAACTCGGTCATCACTGATTCAATAATAGGAACATATAACTCAGTAGTCCACTACCCAGCTGTATCTAACTTGTAAAACACATAAATGTTCAAACCAAAAACATTCACACAAGTATTGACACTAGGATTTATAGTGGAAACCCAATATGGGAAAAACCAATTTGTAACATGCTACTATTATTTTCACTCTTCTGAAGTGAGCTTGATTAAAAGCCAACACTGTCAAAGGTTACAATACACACTGTCAAGTGTGACTCAGTTAAAGGATTTCAATCACCTTGTTAAAAGTGAGCCTGGTTAAAGGACTTACATACACTCCATTAGAATGCAACCTTGTTCAAAGGATTTAACATATGACTATTAGGTCAACCTCTGTTAAAAGGATTTTGACTGTTATAATGGTTAGAAAGTAGCAGTAGTATTGATCTAAAAAACATACAACTCACTTTGCGAATATCAGATCCAATTCTGTACACAAATGCTGGTTTACTAACTTTGAAACTTTTCCATCTCCACTTCTGATCTGCTCAGAACTTTCCTTCAAGAAATCACCACACTTTTCCTTTAGCCTTTTTGCTTATACAGTCAATAAAACTTTACTATTCTTCCAACATCTCCTTCACCCATGCATACTCATACCTAATGCTTCGGTTCCCTTAATAATTTCCTCTGTTAGGTTAACTTATCTTTTGCCGCTTAATCTCCTTCATAGATCTTAGGTCAAATACATAGAATCTACCTGCTTCATGTTCTTCATCTCCTCTTCTAGAATCATCTCAAATCTCATAAAGATTTACAATAAAATGTTTTACAAAGCATTAAATGCTTCCATACAATCAATAAATAAAGTGAACACATTTTACATAATCCAAGAATTCAACAATGTCAGCTCCAAATCTGAATTCTCTTCAAATATAAAATTGCTGATGCTCGGTCAATACTGTGATCATCCACTCGATCTCCATGTAAAATGCTCAGTCACTACTAAAACTATTTCCTCGACAATTTACTGATACTCGATTGACACCCAATTTTTGCTCAGCATCCACTAACTCGGTCGAATCTATCATAACTTAGCTTACACATGATTTCTTCATTTTTGCTTGGTTAAGCCTACTAGTTTAGTCCTCAATCTTACTAAGATAAACAATACATTGTCTCATCATTGTGCAACATAATCAAGTACACTTTGTAGTATCAAGATAACTCAACCTTTCCTTAGGTGCTATTGTTACCAACCTTTCTTTCCCTTCTCACCATAGATATAGTACTTTCCTAAGTAGCAACAGTCTTACCAGTTAAGGTTTGACATCAATGACAATACAACAATTGTTTCAATTGTAGTTTCCAATAATCTCCCTCTTTGGCATTGATGGTAACACCATATGATATCGCCTAAATAACACATGGATTACCAACAAATCCAAAAAACTTATCTATCCATCAGAGAAAATTTATAATATCCTTAGCTTCATTTTGATTTAGAATCAGTAAATCTTACTTCTGTGACAGTCAGAAGTATCTAGATCTCCCTCTATCCTGATCTTTCATTTTCGTTCAATCTCCCTTACTTTCAGTGTCATGTGTTAGTATCATTTTAGTTCAATCTCCCTTTTTGACAAAAATACCAAAGCAGCAACTCAAATATACATCCACAGATGTAGATATATCTATTCAGCACAGTGTTTCTCCCTCTGTCATCTTGCTTATGACTGATTTTTTGTCTTTGCTTCTTCTTCATAGCTCTAGAACAGTCCTAAAGTGTGACAATCTTCTGCATCAATGTGTCGAATGTTTTGTTGTAGCATATTTGATGCAGTGCTCCTAGCTTGGCTAGGTAGCCTCAGTTAGGGGAAGGACCCCTAATTGACTTCTCAGGTACTCATGAGCTTCTTTAGGTAAAGCTTTAGTGAATATGTCTACCAATTGTTCTTTTGTATTCACATATTCCATTCAGACTTCCTTGTCTTGTACCAATTCCCTCAAATAGTGATACTTGATTGCTATGTGCTTGGTCTTAGTGTACATTACTGGATTCTTAGAAATATTGATAGCACTTGTGTTGTCACAGAAAATAACAACATGTTCATTGATTTCTTCTTTCATGCCTATCAACAACTGTTTTATCCATATCAAATTTGAACAGTTTATTGTAGCAACAACATACTCGGCTTCAGCAGTAGATTGGGAAATGCAATTTTGTTTCTTGCTTGTCCAGGAGACTAATCTCTATCCAAGAAAGAAAGCTTCACCACTAGTGCTCTTTCTGTCATCTACATTTCCTACCCAATCCGCATCAGTATATACTCTAAGTTCAAATTTGTCATTCTTCTTATAGTATAACCCATAGTCAGCAGTTCCTTTCAAGTATCTCATGATTCTTTTCACCACCATCATTTGTGTTTCCTTAGGATTGGTAGAGAATCTTGCCACAATCCCAATAGCTAATGCAATATCAGGTCTACTATGTACAACATACTATAACTTTCCAACCATGGATCTATACAAAGTCTGGTTAACTTCTGCAACATCATAATTCTTAGATAACTTTTGTCCAGTAACCATAGGAGTTCCCATTGGTCTAGCATCTTCCATTCCAAAAGTTTTCAGTATTTCATTAACATACTTAGACTATGTAATGAAAATACCTTTCTTCATCTGATATACTTGTAAACCAACAAAGAATTTGATCTCACCAAACATACTCATCTCAAATTCAGTTTGCATTTTATGTGAAAAACTTTTACACAATGCATCTTGTCCACCAAAAATAATGTCATCAACAAAAGTTTTGGCCAACAAAATACCTCTACCTTCTTCATCTTTCATATACAGATTGCTTGTGTCATTTGTCCTAGAAAATCCAATCTGTATCAGATAATTATGCAATCGCTCATACCATGCTCTAGGAGCTTGTTTCAATCCATATAAAGCTTTGTTCAGTTTGCATACCACGTGTCTTCTATTTGGATCAACAAAACCTTCTGGCTGTTCTATGTAAACTTCTTCTTCCAGTATACCATTTAAAAATGTAGACTTGACATCTATTTGATATACCTTGAAATATTTATAAGCAACATATGCAAGTAGAGTTCTGACTCCTTCCAATCTAGCTACAGGGGCAAATGTCTCCCCATAATCAATTCCTTCTTCTTGCGTGTAGCCTTTGCATACTAGTCTAGCTTTGTTCCTAGTGATTTCACCTTTTTCATTCAACTTGTTTTGAAATACCCACTTTGTTCCTATAACATTCTTATTTGCAGGTCTTGGCACCAGAGTCAGGTTTCATTTTTCTCAATCTAGTCAATCTCTTCATTCATTGCTTGTATCCAGTCTTCATTTTCTAATGCCTCTTTGGTTGTCTTTGGTTCAAATTCACATAGTAAGCATGTTGGATCTTTTGTCTTACTTATGGTCTGAATTCTAGTGTCTCTATCTCTAATTATTTGTTCAGGCTTGTGATGTCTTCTTACATATTTTTCCAAAACAGGTTCAACATTTTTCTCTTCTATTTCATCAGGTTCCCCAACAAGATTGTCAGATTCAGCTTCTGAATGCTTGGAAACCTCTTCCTGATCCTTGGCAACATTATCTTGTAGCTTGTCATGTTCTTTCTCTCTCTTGGCATTGTTTTCCTGATGCTCGACATCATCTATCTGTCACTCGGCATTGCTTGCCCGAGACTCAGCATCAAGTGCAGGTCTGTTACCTACGTTTTCTATTTCCTTAATGTACACAAAAGATCTATAATCTTCTTGTTCTCTTTTGCTGTCGGCTTCATTTCTTTCTACATACTCATCAATTTTTACATTCACACTTTCCACAATTTTGTTAGTGTTAGAGTTCAAACACTTATAAGCTTTACTTTTTGTGGAGTAGCCTAGGAATATGCCTTCATCACTTTTAGCATCAAACTTTCTATTCCTATTGTCTTTCAATATGTAACACTTGCTTCAAAAGATTCTAAAGTATTTAACACTCGGTGCATGCCCATACCATAATTCATAGGGTGTTTTATTTGTACCTTTCTTGATTTGTACTCGGTTAAGAGTGTAAACAACTATACTTATAGCTTCTTTCTAGTATTTCTGTGCCACATTCTTTTCAATCAATAATGTCCTTGCACAGTCCAAAATAGATCTATTTCTTCTTTCTACTATACCATTCTATGGAGGTGTCCTAGGTGTAGACATCTATCTTTTGATTCCTCTATCATTGCAAAATAGATTAAATTCATTTGATGTAAATTCTCCACCATGGTTAGATCTAAGACATTTTAGGTTCCTACCTATCTCCTTCTCAACCTTAGCCAAATACCACTTAAAAAATTGAAAAGCATCAAATTTTTCTTTTAGAAACATTACATGCATCATCCTGGTATGATCATCAACAAACAAGATAAAATATCTAGCACCACAGTAACTTTGTATACCCATAGGTCCACAAAGGTTAGTATGAACCAAATCTAAAATGTGTTCAGAAGTAAAGAATTTGCTCTTGAAACTTGACTTAGTCATTTTTCCTAACTGACATTCTTTGCACATCACATTCTCAGGTTTCTTCAATCTAGGTAGGCCTCTTACTTTCTTCTTCTTACTTATCTCTACCAGATTGTCAAAGTTAACATGACATAGCCTCTTATGCCATAACCAAATGTCATCAAGTTGTGAAATCATACATATTTCTTCAAATAGGTCAAGATAGAACAAATTACCTCTAGTCTACTCACCACTTCCAATCAGTTCACCAGTAGCATCAAATACCTCTAGTCTGCTCACCACTTCCAATCAGTTCACCAGTAGCATCAAATATCTTAGCTTTCTTGTGATGAAATTCCACTTGGTAACCAGTTCTATTGAGCTGAGCAAAACTTAACAAATTATAATTCAATCCTTCAACCCAATAAGCATTTTCACAAGAGATCTTATCGGTCAGTTTAATCAATCCTTTTCCTCTAACAAGACATGGTGCATCATTACCAAATGTTACACTTTTACCTTTATAATGATGTAGGGTCTCAAACTTACTCTTGTCACCAGTCATGTGATGTGAAAAACCACTGTCTATAATCCATTTGTCATTCTTGTTCACATAGGAAATCAATGAATTTTTCTCATCCTCATCAGATTCATCTTTCATTGCAACATAGACTACCTCAATTTCAAAATCATCACTATCAGTATCAGTCTCTTCTTTAGCAATGTAACAGGATTTCTTACCTTTTTCTTTGTAGTCTTTTTACCTTCGGTAGCCTTTGTCATCTCTTCTGTCTTTGTGTCTGCTATTTCTTTCCTCATCTTTATCCTTCCTGTTAGGACATCTAGCAACTATATGACTGACCTTGTTACATGCAAAACATATAATAGGGAGTTTACCTTTGTATTTTCCTTTTCCTCTTCTCAATCTTCTAGCCATAAGAGCTTCTAGATCTTCAAGATCTTCATTAGAAGTGTCACTGCCACCTTCACTTTCACTTTCACTTTCACTGATGCTTCTTTCTTTTTCCTTCTTAGGCTTGTTCAGGACTAATTGTGACTTAAAAGTAGATTCAACATTTCCAATACTACCAACAGTGAAATTATCATAATTAGACAGTTCAAAAGTAGTTAGCTTGCCAATCAAACTTTCCAAAGTAAGCACATTTGCAGAGTTACATCTAGATTCCTGAATAGCTAAGATCTTAATAGCATATATAGGACACAAAGTTCTTAACACTTTTCCAATTATGGTCTCATCATCAATAGTTCCATTTGCTCCTCGAATAGCATTTACAACTTATTTTATTCTACCACAATATTGTGCAATGTTTTTATCTTCATTCATTCTCATTTCATCAAACTTCCCTATAAGACTCTCGGCTTTGGATTTTAGTACATATAGATCACCACCATAGATCTTTGCAAGAGTGTCCCACATATCTTTAGTAGTTGTGTAGTCCTTAATGTCCTCAAATTCTGGATAGCTTAGGGCAGATGCAATTTCTAGCATTGCCTGATTGTATTCTTGCTTAGCTCTCATTTCCTCGGCAGTCAAAGGTGCAAGAGGTGTGACATAGTCATGCTCAATGTAGTACTTTGCAGAATCACCAATACCGGCTAGATGCAGCTTCATCAAGCTTTTCCATGCAGGGAAGTTTTCCTTATTCAGCTTTGGTACCTCCTTCTTATACATCTTGATCATTTGCTTCAAGTCCCTTTAAACTTGCTTTCTGTAAACACTAATAAGCAACACTACTCTGATACCAATTGTTAATATGATTTAGAACAACAAAGAGGGGGGGGGGTGAATCAGTTGTTCTCAGGTCCTGATGTATAAAATAACTTCAAATTTTTTTCTTTAAATCAGATCAAGCAACCAAAAAAAACTCGGTCATCACTGATTCAATAATAGAAACATATAACTCAGCAGTCCACTACCCAACTGTATCTAACTTGTAAAACATAGAAATGTTCAAACCAAAAACATTCACATAAGTATTGAAACCAGGATTTATAGTGGAAACCCAATATGGGAAAAACCAATTTGTAACATGCTACTATTATTTTCACTCTTCTGAAGTGAGCTCAGTTAAAAGCCAACCCTGTCAAAGGTTACAATACACACTGTCAAGTGTGACCTGGTTAAAGGATTTCAATCACCCTGTTAAAAGTGAGCCTAGTGAAAGGAATTACATACACTCCATTAGAATGCAACCTTGTTCAAAGGATTTAACATATGACTGTTAGGTCAACCTCTGTTAAAAGGATTTTGATTGTTATAATGGTTAAAAAGTAGCAGTAGTATTGATCTGAAAAACATACAACTCACTTTGCGAATATCAAATCCAATTCTGTACACAAATGCTAGTTTACTGACTTTGAAACTTTGCCATCTCCACTTCTGATCTGCTTGAAACTTTCCTTCAAGCAATCACCACACTTTTCCTTCAACCTTTTCACTTATACAGTCAATAAAACTTTACTATTCTTCCATCATCTCCTTCACCCATGCATACTCATACCTAATGCTTTGGTTCCCTTAATACTTTCCTCTGTTAGGTTAACTTATCTTTTGCTGCTTAATCTCCTTCGAAGATCTTAGGGTTAGGTCAAATACATAGAATCTACCCGCTTCATGTTCTTCATCTCCTCTTCTAGAATCATCTCAAATCTCATAAAGATTTACAATAAAACATTTTACAAAGCATTAAATGCTTCCATACAATCAATAAATAAAGTGAACACATTTTACATAATCCAAGAATTCAACAATGTCGGCTCCAAATCTAAATTCTCTTCAAATATAAAATTGCTGATGCTCAGTCAATACTGTGATCATCCACTCGGTCTCCATGTAAAACACTTGGTCACTACTAAAACTATTTCCTTGGCAATTACTGTCTTCCTCGACAATTTACTAATACTCGGTCGACACCAAATTTTTGCTTGACATCCACTAACTCGGTCGACTCTGTCATAACTTGGCTTAAACATGATTTCTTCATTTTTGCTTGGTTAAGCCTACCAATTTAGTCCTCAATCTTACTAAGATAAACAATACATTGTCTCATCATTGTGCAATACAATCAAGTACACTTTGTAGTATCAAGATAACTCAACCTTTCCTTAGGTGCTATTGTTACCAACCTTTTTTTCCCTTCTCACCATAGATATAGTACTTTCCTAAGTAGCAATAGTCTTACCAGTTAAGGTTTGACATCAATGACAATACAACAATTGTTTCAATTGCAATTTCCAACAGATGAAGGAAGCATAAATTCAGAATGAAACAAACTTTCTTTCAAGCCCCAATGTGAAGGTATTTGATGTTGAGAAGAAAATTTGTAACACATATGATGAAATTTGAATTTTGCAAGATGAAAAGGATAGGAAAATGAAAAGATTCACTCTTTTAAGAGAGCACACTTCTATGAAGTTAAGTATTATTGAAGGGCAATTGGAAGAATGTCTTTCAGCTAAGACATCTTTTCAAAAGTTTAGCTTTGAGAATCTCCAAGCATGTGAGATAGCATCTTATGGATTATACGCACTACTCAGTGTGGTAGATTCTATTAAGAAATCATGGGAGAAAGAGTTAGAGGCTATAAAAATTGATTTTGCAGATTGTGTTGCAAGCCTACCAGCCTTGCAATATTGAATTAAGGTATAACTTTTTGTGAATACAGTTTTGTAACCCTCCTTACCTTTATTTTGTCATTATTGTCAAAGGGGGAGAGATATATAGCAGAAAATTGTTAAGGATACATACTCTTAGGGGGAGTATAGTATATAGAAAGGATTAATAAAGTCATAAGGACAATATATATATATTTTGTATTATGACCACAATTTTGAGATTTTGAAGTTGTAGGCTTAGCCAATTTTCTCATATGTTGCCACCAATGAAAAAGGGGGAGATTGTTAGAAATTTGACTAAGTTGGTTACATATATGTTGTCATTATGGCAACATATGATCTACATGAAGATCACACAGGTCAGAGAGCTAGTATGTTAGAGTGCGATGCAAAATTGTCTAAGTATGAGACAGTGTGTTTTTACCAGTGAACCCGATGATAGTTTTTTTTTGCAATGTTGATTGGAGTAAGTTCAGTGCTTGTGCACTTGAACATAGACTCTATGGTGAATATTGAAGACTCACTTCAGAGTGCAAGTCAGTACGACATGTACAAAAGAAGTTATGATAGTTTTACTAAAGACAATGTCAAGCCGACATGACAAAATATGAAGACAAAATTGGTAAAGAGTTAAGGGATTATTTTGTTTATCAAAATAATGACTTAACAATATAAAGGGGTGACATCCTCGATGTTAAACCTTGGATAAAGTTATTTTGTAATATGATAGCCAATTGGAAAGTTATTAATCTTAATAACTTGTATAAATGTAATTGTAAATTGTAAGAAGAAAAAAAAGAAGGAACGAATGTATGCAATAGAGAAAGTGAAAGAGTAGTGAAGAGATATTGATGAAAGAAGTATAAGGTTATGTACCTTGACCTACTTTTGTAATCAGTAAATATTGTACATTACTTGTTTGGGCAGTGGGCTCATCTGGTAATCACATTTTGTATTGCCAACTCCTAACAGGGTTGAGGCTTCTAACAAGGCCTATAGTCCCTTAATCAAGACTGAGACACTATATGCATGCAATATACTCCTAATAGGGTCAACATCCTTAATAGGATACTTTTGATTAGTGGATCTTTGTGGGTACCATCCCCACCAGGGTTTTCCCTTGGCCAGGTTTTCCTCGAGAACAAATAATGTGTTATGAGTTCTTTAGTTTTATTGTTGTGCATGTTGTTTAGCTTCTTATGTTATGCATGTGCTAAGATAATATTTTATATCCATAATTGGGAAAAAGTAAAATTTTTTAGAATACTGATTCACCCCCCCTCTAAGTATTCCCTATTTCTAATAGATTCAGGAAATGCATATGAGGTAGAATTGCCTACTGAGCTAAATATTTCACTAGTGTTTAACATTTTAGATCTGACAGAGTATCATGAGGGGGGTGTTGAAGATGAGATCACAATAGCATAGTGGAGTATTCCAGCAACTAGTTTAGATATTAAGGAGATTGAGGATATACTAGACAGTCGTGTTGGCAGAAGCACAAGGAACATGACATATGAAGAATATCTGGTCAAGTGGAAAGGATGACTTGTTGAAGATTCATCATGGCTGACAAGGGAGGAGGTTAACCATCTTGGTTTTCCTCTTCAAACCTAAGACATGATGAGGTCACTTCTCAAATTACCCCAAGTGTCTAATGCAGGAGCATCCTGGGTGTAAGTGAAATCTTGCATCACCCAAAAATAGTTTTGTTTGCTTTTCAATAAGGGCTACCTTGTGTAGAGCTACTATTTATGGAAACTTGCTATTTTTAGTAAGTTGGTCATATGATCTCAGAATATTTTGATTTCACATGTGGAGGTTCGTCTTAGTCATATCAGCCTGCCAGTAAAGTTTCATGGCTAGATTAGGTCTAGTTTTGAAGATATTAAAGATTTTCAGTATTGGCAACAGGGTACATAAACTTTGAACTCAGTTTTGAAGGCTTTAGAGGCCCTGAATGAGGTCAAAATATTGGCTAAGTGGAGCTTGCACAAGTCAAGCACTGTGGATCTCCTCGTGCCCTTTCTGAATTGGGGTCATAATAGTCAATCGGATCAACGGGTGATGACTTATGGTCTCTAGAAGTCGAGCCACCTGAAATGGCGGAAAATAAATTTTCTTCAAAATTTTTGTTCGGGTTTCAAAAGTTATTTTGAGCTATCTTTGATGCAATAAATTGAAAAATAAAATAATTATAATTTTGGTTGGCCCAAGGGCTAAATTTCTAGAACCTTCTCGAGTGGTGGAAATTGCCTATATAAAGAAGGCCCATAGTGTTGTCTAGGGCAGTTCTGGGTGGATCTGGGTAATGATTCAAGGCTTTATCCTATAGAATATTGTAAGGGGAATTCCCATGTGGCTTTGCATATTGTAATTCTAAAAATTTGTAATTCCACATTTGTGGAGAGATAATAAGAAGCCCATTTTCTGTTCTTGCAAATTGTTGTTGTTTCTCTATTTCTGTATGTGTTTGTGGTATTAAGGGGAGCACCCTTCATCATTAAGCCATATCCATTCATGGCTATAAAGAAGGATAAGAATGACACTTTTTGTAAGGTGTTGATTAATATAGTTTATGTAGAGGATGTTAGGGATTAGGTACAAGTGCTGCTAACAAAAGTGATCCACCCAAGATTTAATGATTTGTGGAAGGAACTAATGAAATATGATTTTATGACATTCAAGAAATAATATAAAAATATTCTTGAGATTATCTTAAACATCTAGAAGGATTTTCTAGACTTTAGATAGGAGCATGACTAGATCTTAATTCTTTTGACTTGGATTCATAGAGATGGGATGTATTTTGATTTTGAAATTAGTAAAGAATGAAATAGTTACCTAGCTAATCAGTGCAAAACTAGACAAGAGGTCTATGACTATTAAAGAAATCATTAATTTAGGTGTCCACTATGTAACCAAAGGTCTTGTGTATTAGATATACTATTAGAACTGTGAATATTATATTGCTACCACAAAAATCTACACTATACATCAAATGGTGGTTGAAGGAGAAAGGTTTGACCTATGTGAGATTTTGAGGCATAAATTGCTAGAAAATATTGACAAAACCAAGAACACAAACTATACATTCAAGTTTTGTTCCTTGATCATTTTCTTGGCCAATATGTTTAAAATGAACTTCAGATTCTTAGGAATAAGGATTGGAACAAATTCACCCCTTTTGTGGTACAAATAAAAGTACATATAAGAAGTTTTGAGAAGGATACAAAAGCATACAATAACCTATAGTGGGGTTATTGTAAGAATTTATAAGATAAGTTCTAGGAAAGGGAAAGATTTCCTAGTGAATTGGTTTGAGAATAAAAGAATGAGATCATATTATTGGTGATCAAGGACCACTATTACATAGAGGAAATAGAGCCAAGGAATTTTTTTGTTATTAAAGCTCCCATAAGAAGTGTTTGCAGTTTTTCTTTCATAATTTTGTGCACTTATAGAATTGATAGAAATATCAAATTATAGAAGAAAGAAAGAACAATGAGGCTTCACCAAAGGAATGGTTTTCTTATTTTATATTTTATGCATTTCATTTTGATGGTCTTTTTGGTGTGATTAGTAATAGATTTAAATGATTTCATAGCTTTGTGGTTTTCTTTATCGTGTATGTTTCCAAATTCCCAATTTTCTAGTCTACATTCTAGTGCGCTCGACATGAAACAACCATTTTTGATAATGTTTTCTTATTTTTGATGTGTTTTATAGGTACACGAATAGAATATGTGCACTTAGGGTTTAAGTTTCACAACTGTGAGCATATTTTACATAGTTAGGAAGTCTTGTTGTGCAATTAGGGTTCATTCTACGTAGCTAAGAGTCATTTTTGTGCACTTAGGGTTAGATCTGTGTTGTTGGGTAGATTTGTTTTATGTTTAGGAGTTTATTTCATGCATGCACTTTATAAGGATTAATTTTTTAATACCAGGCTTAAAATGAACTTCATTTTTACAATTGGGTTTAAAATAAATCTCACATTTTCATTTGAGTTCCTAAAATGAATGCAATCTAGTCTAATTAGGCAATTGAATTCAAGACAAATGCTCATCTAGTCTAATTATGAAGGTTCAATTGACAAAAAATCTTCACACAAATTAATTAGTATGGCTCAATGAACTCCAAATTATTTAGATAAACCTAATTAGGAACTTAAATTTATCAAATTGGATCACATATTGTATATTTGAGAGTAATTTTGCCTTCTGTCTTAGGCACTATGCACTTAGGGTATGTGTTGCACAATTAGGCTATTATATTGTGCAGTTAGGGTATGTTCTGCGCACTTGATCACAATTTTTGTGCACTTAGATGTTGTCCCTGTGCAGTTGGGAAGGTATGTGGTCTTTCTAGTTTAATACCTTATTTAATTTTTCATCACCAATTCTTTTTTATTAGAATAAAAATTTCATGTTATTGATAAATATGTACAACATTGTGACAATCATGGGATGAAGATCTATCTTCCAAACTACTAATGAGTTTGTTGCATGACATGTGATGAAGACCTTGTTTGATTTTCAAAATTGTATGTGTTTTTTTATTAGATTAGAGAACATTTCATTTCTAAAAGGTCAATGAACTCTTCTTAGTGGGTTTGTTGCACGTTGTAAGGTGGACCCACTACTACACAAAGTATCCTCTTCCCTTGCATTTCATGTGAAGTTGGGTGTAAGAGAAAATAAATAATGATGCTTGATTTTACTTTTTACATTAGAGGGCTTGGCTTACTATGTATGGCGAGAGGGAATAATGCAAGTTGTAATAAGATAAGGCCAAGCTCATCTGAATCATTATATAAAAATGTGATTGTGACCAAAAGTCCAATCTACGAGACATGGTGCATGATATTTCCCCTCTATTATCCTTGAGATGTATAAAAAACTTGTTATAAGGGTTGGGAGACTTTGTAATACATTTTATCATTGTATCCCCTAAATTGGATGCCCTTACTATGAGTCATTATTTTAGAAAGCCAAAAACCTTATAATAATGTTGGCTTAGAAGGTCAAATATTGACTAAGGTGTCCCACACAGACCCTTCATTGTGAGACATAAAATCTTCTAGGTTTTCAAACCTTTAGGGTAAGAGATTTTGGTGATTCCCTTACCATGTAGGGGAGCTAGTGACACTAGAATTTGTACTTGTCCACTTTTTCTAAGGTATATGGAAAAATCCAAGTGGGGATTCAACAAGTAGTATCTTTTCTAGCCTAGGTTGTAAAGTGTTTGTTGAAGAAGTAAAAAAAACCATTCTCCTTGATGTGTCTTGTGTGAGTGTTGAAAAAATTACATAATTCATCTCATTAAATCCTCAAAGCATTTCAAGACATTCCAAAAACCTTGTCACAAACATTTCAAAGTACTTCTCAACTTGTTCAAACCTTTCAGGACTTGGAAATTAAAAAACCTTGCAAAACATGGGGCCTTGTTTCAAATTTATGTTAGTCCTTGCATTATACCTCATATTTATTACATAAGTCCTCTTAATTACCTTATGTCTTAGGCCATATTGCCTTTGCATCTCATCCAATCTCATTGTCCTTGTCATTTCAATATTCCCCTCATAATTGCATATTACCTCTCATTATCAACCTTTAGAATATCTAGTCCTCATTATAGTTGCATTACCCTTTTCATAATTATCCTTGCATTAGTGTAGTTCCCACGCATAGTTTACTTTTTCAGTTTTATATTGCCAAACTCTTTTAGGACACTTTTATGTGTGCATTGATATTTCAGTTATTATATGGTTTTGGATGTATGACACTACACGGTGATTTTTAATAAATGGATAATTATGGTTCTTATATTGATGCAGTTAGATGATGTTAGTTATTTTATGATGATGATTTACATGTTTCAAAATTATGTTTATGATTATGATTATACTTACCCCATAGTTGCATGTGTATGGTAATCATGTATGCTTTTACTTTCTTATATGACGTGTTTTTATATGGTTGAGGACAGAGTCATAGTTACTTGCTTGCGAGATCCGCATCATGTATGGATCCCCACCATTGCTTGTTTTATATATATGTATGTACGTGTTGGTCTTATATGCAAGTTTATAGGTACCAGGCATCGACTTTCCTGAATTGTCAGGATGAGCGTGCCCTATTGCTAGTCTCAATGGTAAAAGAGGGGAGATAATATTTAGATCCAAATCCCAACCTAAGCCATTCTATTGTCCTGAAATAGTGGACAAGATGCTGATATTTTACCACTCCCAAGTTCATTTAGGTGACGTGAGTATATAGTCCCTTCCTTGAGCATGGTTGTGGTTCTTTAAATTCAGTTGATTTTTGGTTATTGTTGTGATTGCTATAATTAAATAATTTATTTAGATACATTTTGTAATTTAAATAAATTAGATTTTTGCTATTTTTAGCTATTTAAATGTGAGAGTATTTAATTAATTAAAAATTAATTAAATGCAATTATTAAATTTAATATATATTTTTAATTAAAAGGCTTATTGTGAGAATAGAGATATTTAATTAATGAAAATTAATTAAATACATTCACTTTAGATTTAATTAGTTGTAAATATAACTTTTCGAAAAAAGGTATTAAATAATTGAGAAATTAAATAGCACGTGGAAAATTAAAGTAGACTAAATGTTATTATTTAAGTTAATTAGAATGCATTAAGTTGCATAATCAAAATTGAAATAAATTTAAATTAAAAGAATAAGTCAATTTTGAGTTAAGTGTTTTAACAAGAGCAATTAGAAAATTAGACTTGACTTCAAAAATGAAATTAAGGGAAATTAGGAATTGATGGAAACAAGGCTCTTTGTGGAGTTGAGTTCCAACCTTTGCATGTGGAATTCAATTTCCTATATTGTGAAGGTTTGGCCATTATTCTCAACACATAGGTTTGGAGAATTTTTGGGTGAAGGAATTCAATTTGGTGCAAATTTTTTGAGAGTTTGGATTTGTCTTCATTTCTGATCATCGTCGAATTTATCTTTTGGTGTTTGAGGTAGGGTTTGATAACCCTTGTGATTGTATTTTTGTAATTTTTGGAAGGAGTGTATTCTTCATGATTGTTAGATCTGGATGTTTTGGGTTGTTTCATGTGATTTCTCTTCTTGTGAAAATTCTGGAATTTGATTGTAGGAAATTTTGGTATGCATGGAACCCTTGGTTTAAATTCTTACTTGATTTTCAATTAGGGTTTGAATTTATGTAAATTAATAGAAAATAATGATTGTTATAGATTGATTTGTAGGGTTAGAATTTAATTGTTTTTTAATTTAATTATAGACTATTAGTAATTATTGGATAAATTAATTTTGTGATGAAATTTAAAAATTAGCTTATTGTATTAAATTCTATTATTTGTCTATTTATTTGCCTTTTGTTTGGGGTTTAAAGGGGATTAGTATGTCAACCTAGTAGGACTGTTACCAGAGGTGGGATTAGAAATTATTGTTTATGTTTGTTTTCTTTGCATACTTAAATGATCATTGATCAAATGTGACCCAACCTTTTTAGAGTTGATTTTATGATGGTAATTGTATTATGTGTTCCTATTGTTTCTTGGAACCAATTTTGGGCATTATGAGATTATGTTGACTTAGACTCATGATTTGAGATTATTAAACTTAGGGTAGGTTATCTAGGTGTTAGAAGGGAAGTGGCTTACTTTGGAGGCATCGGAGCCTGGAAGTGGCTACTTGGGTATCCTTAGTAGGTTACTTAATCAAGTGATAATATTAAATTAAATGGGGACTAAAATAAATTAATAAGATAATGATTCCTCACCCATGCCTTGAGTGCTAATATAGGCTAAGGATGGGTGTGGGAGAATATGCTTTCTTGTCCAGTAGTGATGGTGAGTCTTGCATAGTTGGTTTTTCTTGTCTGCATGAAATGACTACTGATCCATGTAGAGTCATTAGGGGTCAGAGTCCAGAGAGGCTACCAAGTGACCTTAGAGTTGACGCATGTGATGGCACTTCCCTGATTTCATTCTAGGTTTCCTACATATGTTGGTTTCCTTTGGGTTATTATGTGTACCTTTAACTTATGAGTTGTACCTTTGAGATAGGAGCTTCTAGGATCCTTGCTTAGTCTACCTAATTGGATTGGTATTGTTATCCATATGGGATTTGATTTTATCTCCTCAACATGGTGGGAGTGGAACCACAGGCTTCCACGAGGTTGGGAGGTAGTGATTCTTTTACCATTTGAGACTCCGACATCCTTGTTCCAGTGCTGGATGATTCTAGTTGCAATTACTTCCTTTCCTATCTTCTTGGAGTTCTATTATTGATCTTGTACTTCTCTATTTGTACTTTGTAATTTATTGTAATGACACACCCTATGACATATGCAATGGATGTTGATGAGTATGTGTATTTTATCATTAAGTTATAATTATGATGTAATATGTAATTTATGGTTGTAATTGTATTTCCTAGTTTCTATGTCAAGGAACCCTTGAAATGTGTAATCTACTTTGGAGATTATATTTATGTTTATGTTGTTATGGACTTTATATTTTACCTCTTCTTGTTTATTCATTATTGTTTGTAAACATTTAGAAAAAAATTATTCTACAAACTTAGTATTATGTTTTAGCTTAATATCTCTTGGGTTCCCTAGTGGGGGCATTACAATTAGCATCCCCATTTTGCACTTAGAACTTAAACAAAGTTTGTAAAATCCCAAAAATTGAAGCCTTAGGGTTAGACCTAAAGTTATTGGATAAAAATGTTGAATTTGTCATAAGTTTGTGCCTTGTCATTATCATCATTAAGTCAATACCCAATCTTGTCAATGACATGTTTGGCTTGGTCCTTTATCATTTAGTTTTTCCTTTAGTACTTTAAGGTCTTGATCCCATTTCAATTTCCTAAGGTCCTACTATTAGGTTTTATCACCTAAAAATGGGCTAGTATAACTTGAGCCTCCCTTTTGATCAAATCGTCTCTTTGCTAAGCATCATTATGTAGAGTAACCCTTATAATCCCCTTTGCATAATTAAATAAAAAATCTTATATCAATACTATGGTCTAATTTCTAGAGCTTTCATATTTATTTAATTGCTAAAAGCTTTCTTTTAATATAAAGTTCCTATACTTTTATTAAAAGAGCACATTCACATGTGTGCACATACTTAATCTTGATTAATTATCAATTAAAAGGGATTTGTGCTTTCAAATGCTATTTTGTCTTGTTCTACCTAACATCTCCCTTTTTCATCTTAATCCTTCCACTCATTTCTACCTAACCTTGCATCTCCTTTTGCCTCTTCATCATAGCCACTCATTCTTTTGCCTCTTAATATCCACCCTTCATTCTTGAGGAAATTCCTTTAAAAGGAAGCTCTTCCTTGGCTAAAGGGTCCATTTTCTTGCATTCTAAGTCCCTAATCTTCATTTTTTGCTATCAAGATCATCTTTAGATTTTGCATTCTAGCTCTCTTTCATTTCATAGACTAATATTGTCATTTGAATTCTTAGCTTAGCTTCATTTCTAGTTTAATTTTTGCATTGTTAATCTAGTTCCTTTCTTGCATGGCTTCATAGATTTAGCCCTTGCATTCATTATAGATTACTAATTGTTTGCATACATTTTTAGCTTAATCTCTCACTCTAGCTTGCATCCTTTCATCTTATCTTCATTATTTCTCTTTGAATCTTCCATTTTGGAGTAGTTAAGTCACTAATCTTCTATGCCAATTTGATGAGCACTATAAGAAGGATTAAACTCGCTTCAACTAGGAAGCTATGAGCCACTTTTTAAGATCTCATCTTCCATGGATTCTCTCAAGTGTAATGGTTCAGAGAAGTGTGTCAAACTTTTGATCATACATCTTTGGCACCTACCGTGGTGCTTGACATTTATTTTTGGCTCCATTTCTTACACTTTCAGTTATTTGTTGTCACAGATTCAACCATTTTACTTTTATAGGCTCAAAATTCATATGACATTTCTTATTATACCTAGGAGACATTTCATTCTACTGCCAAGCGACATTCTGCACTTCCTAAAGTTTTTTTCTTCTATACAAAGATGTATCACCTGACCTTACAGTGGAATATCACACAACCTTTATAAGGTATATCATTTGGCTCTGGAATGTCATTCTACTTCTATAAGGTATGTTGTACATTTTTTTGATAAATTGATAAACTGTTACCCATAATTTATTTCTATCATAGTCTGAGTCTAGGTCGCGATCACTTGATTTTTATTACATTTTCTAATTTTATGGTCTTTTAATAGTGACTAACAAGTGGTCTTGTAGGGCTATTACTTCATTTTGCATACTTTTTATGCCCTAACTTATGGTTTTGTAGGGTTTTCTTATCAAAAGAGCTCAATATCTTCATGCCTACTAATGTTTTGTGATGTAGGATTCGCTTGTCAAAGACTTCATCTTGAAACTACTAATTCTTTGTCTTGTAGGTTGCCTTGGAGATACAAATAAACTACGTGTTTTCTTACATTTAATTTTTAGGCACCTAGGTTAACTAGAAGGCTTCTTGTTTTGTGATTGGTTGAGTAGTAGGAGAGTATAATCTTTTCCTCTTGGAAAATTAGAAATCTAGACCTACTTGGTTGATCACTTGCAATTAGTCTTGGGTAAATGAACATGGGCTTGACATGTTTGGGAGAAACTATGGAGTAGGAGACTATGCTCTTTTCCTCATGGAAAATAAGAAATATAGACCTCCACTAGCTATTCATTTCTTTTACTGCATTTACCTTTAGATAACCTACCAAAAGAGCAATATTTTGGGAAAAATTCAAGTGGGGAACAAGAAAATCCAACTACTCCACCACACTATAATCAAAATCTTCTTTCAATCCAAAGAGAGAGAATACTTGGCTAATTTCTATTCCTAATTCTTATTCATGTGTAGGGCCTAGTTTCCTAAATCTTGCTAAGCAAGACTATACTTGATTGGGCACTTGTAATTTTTTTTACAAGATTACAAAGGGAATACATTTATTTTCTGTGGGGCCGAGAGGTCTAAATATTTCTTGTGAGACTATGCATCTTTGGTGCTTTTAGGGCTATAGGCCTTAATTTCGCTTGCAAAAATATAGGGGGTGGTCATGAATGGAGGCCCTTACTAAACACCATAGGACTTAGAAGCTATCCTTTTTGGTTGTGTGATTTCCTTTGTGCAAGGATTGATCCAAGTGGACTTAACCCATATCACCCCAAGACACTCACCATATGTACTCCCTTGGATGCAAATCCATGACAAAGCCAACATCACTTTGTGTGAGGTGAAGGGGTACCAAGTTTTGGGCAAAGGTTGGAGCACTACTTTCTTGACCTTAGGTAGTTTTCTTGATGTGTCTTCTTGTGATAAGACTTCTGGAAACATTTTTTGAACATACATTTGATAAATTTGAATATCGTTACACCTTTCTAAGACTTCACATATGCTTGTATCCACAAGGTTGCTTTGTCCCTTGTTGGATTGTTTTAAAACTATTGTTTTCTCATCACATGCTTTCAAAACAAACCTTATCTAGGAAATGCTTCAAACTTGTCAATCACCTTGCAACTCTTTGAACTTGAACTCTTGGACTAAGCTTAAACATTGTCAACATTTCTTCTCATTTGCTATCCTTAACTCATCTTGTTATTTGGTATATTCCAGCATGTTGGGAATTGCCTCTAGCTAGAAAATATTACTTTGGTCTCTTGACTACATACTTGGCTAGTAGAATGGTCACTTGTCCATCATCTCTTTGATCAACTCTCTTGGATGCTCTATACAACCTCTTTCTTATTCACAAGTGTCATACATAGGGATCTCCCCATAGCTTGGGCATCTTGGAAAGTCATCTTTACTGTATATCTCTCATGCTATTACACTTTGGACAAGTGAACATCTTTAATTACCTAGCTTGAACATCAAGTCATTATAAGTCATCCTATTTGGATTTTGATAATCTTCTTTCATGTCGGTCACAACGAGATCTCATATCCATGAAGGAAAACAACTTGAAGCTATCTTTGACAAATCAACTACAGAAGGTCCTCTACCTTGGGATTTCAAACCCTTTTCTAACATCTCTAGAGAATCTACTCTATCCTCTCCTAGATTGGCACATAGTGTTTCTTACACTCCAATCATGGATGAACAAAGCAAGATGATTGGAGAATTCCTAAAACAACTGGGTGATAAAAACTTTGGACAAGAAAACCAAGAACCTCCCGACTCTATACATGGTTCACAACATGGTTCTCAAAACACTAGACATGGATCACATGGCTCACAAGGTGGTGATTTAGACAATGAAATAAATGAGGAAGACATCTTACAATTTTAGCAAGATGAATGCTTACAAAGACTCATGAAGTTGATACTGAGTCAAAACAAATATCAATGCTTCTTGCATCTAGCCTCACAAGGAGTTAAGCTACCACACAACTTTGATGTTGACACTATAATAAAAAAGGAAGAATCATCTAAGATAGAAATCAAGAGAAGATATATGGAAGACATGATGAAGCATATACAACTCTTAGAAAAAGAGAAATAACAACCAAGCACATCTTTTTCTCTTGAGGCTATTTGCTCATTTCCTTTCGACAAAGATTTATACATGTTGTCTTTTCCTCGAAAGGTTGAGTTTCCTAAATATGAGAAGTATGATGGTAGAAAAGACCCTCATGGTCACATTAGGGAGTTTTGTGAAGTTAGCATGGAATTCTTGCATGAACCCACCTATCTCATGAGACTCTTTCCTAGGAGTCTTAGTGATCAAGCCATGGAGTGGTTCACTAAACTTTCTCCTCCTCTCAAATATTTTGACCAACTAGTGAAAAGATTCGTTCAACAATACTCCTACAATATCCAACATGCTATCACCATGCTCAATCTTTGTAACATCAAATGGCATCAAGGTGAGTCCTTTGTGACTTTCCTTCAAATATGGGGAAAGCTATACATGTGCTATCCTTGACAGATTCCTGAGACCCAGAAGATAGACATATTCATCAACTCTCTAGTTCCTTAAAATAAATTATGCATTACAGATGCAAAATCATACTTCATTTGATAAACTGGTTGAACTATCTATTTTAATAGAGGATGTCCTTGTTTTTAAGGGAGATATAACTCTTCAATCTAAATCCTCTTCTAAAAACTAGCATAATAAAGATAAAAACAAATTCTGGAACAAGACTAAGGATGTCATCAATGATGTAATCATGGCTACAACTTCACAATCTACAATGGCTAAAGAGCAAGCTTTCAATCTGTCAACTAATGTGAAAGTTAAAAATGATAAGCCTTGGGCTTGTAAGCCTAAGAGAAACTTCACTCCTCTTGGAGAATCACTTGAAGATGCTTTGAAAACTCTCCTGGCTAACAAGATTATTACTTTTTTGGATAACTCAAGACCTTAAAATCCTAAATGGTGGAATGACAACCACTATTGTGATTATCATCGCAACGAAGGCCATAAGACTAATGAATGCACAAAACTCAAAAATATCATTCAGGATCTAATCAATAATGAGACTATTATGATTGATTCTCCACAAGCTAATAATGATAATAAGGCTTTCAAAGAACCTTTTCCTAAATTTGAAAAAGGGGAATCTTGAAGGGAAAAGGATAAAAAGGTTTCCTACACTTACTCTAATAATGAAAATGTGATCAACATGCTTGAATCTTCTGATCACACTAAAGGAAAAGCTAAAATTGAATCATCTAATGTGAAAACTAGCTCTCAATCTCCTTCAGGAGAAGCTTCATCTTCCTCCTTTTCTCCTCAGCATATGTCAACCCCAACAACTCAATCATCTACCTTGTCAACTCCTTAGGATCCTAATTTAGTTGACCAACTTTGACATGCTACAACTTAGATCTCAATGCTTGAGCTACTTGGCATCTCTCCTTCTCATAAGAAGATTCTTGATCAAGCCCTTCTTGCAGAAAACATACCTAGGGACCTAGACGTCAACAAGTTTGAGAACATGGTCAGTCACCTTGCATCACCACCTTATCTAACCTTTTCTAAAAAAGATGACACATCTATCAGTCATCCTCACAATCAACCTCTCCACATTGAAGTCTCCATCCACCAGTTTTGAGTTAAGCACATTTTGATAGATGGAGGTGCGGGTTTGAATATCTATACTTTTAAACTGGTTAAATCTCTTAGTTTCCCAAAGCATGTTGTTGATCCCCAATGCAAAATAATGATCGAATCATATGATGAAGAATAATTCTCTTCTAAAGGCTTAGTAATTTTACCTATTTGGGTAGGTTCTATTTAGCGGAACATCATTTGTCAAGTTTTGGATATTCCTCTAGCATACAATATACTCTTGGGTCATCCTTGGATCCATGCAATGCAAGCAATAACTTCAACATATCACTGCTACATGAAATTCCCTCACAATGGAATTGAGATTACTATTCCTGCTAAGTCAACATGTGCCTATAATAGTCCTAAACAATCAGATCAAATGGTTCCGCATAAAAAAGAAGGATCACCTCCTGACAAATAGAAAAAATACCTATACTAAATCATGGAAAAAGAATACTCATCAGACCTAATGGTATGGGAACCTATCAAGTGGATACATTTCCTAGCTCTTCAAAATCACATGGACAATCATCTCCATTAACTACAAAACCCATTATTCATGAGGGTACTAGAATGATTAAAGCTACAATTTCCCTAGAGATGGAAAGGGATAGAAGTGCTACCTCACTCTACAAGAGAAAAGAACCTAAACAAAAAGATAAACATACTAAAATCTCACTTGAAAAGTATGGTATGGGATATCAAGTTATGCAGAAGATGGGACACAATGGAAAAATTCCTCTTGAAAAGGGAAAAGGTCTTCTTGAACCTTTACATACTAAATTTAGAAATCCTAAGGACAAAAATGGTGTTTTTTATCATGGACATAGGCTTAGAAAACCTAGCAGCAACACTAATGCATATGAGGACTCAAATAATGAGGAAGAATTAGAAATCCATCCTATGACGTATGAAAGACTCTTACATATTCAAAATTCTAATCTAGACTATCAGGGAGAGCCTTACATACCTTCTCAAGCTTATCAAGAGCATGACCTTGGCCCTAACTAGGAATATATCATCCAAACTACTAAACATACTACTACTAATGCTACTGTAGAACATACTACTAACTCTAATCATATAAATCCTAATTGGGGGAAACTAGCTGATGTCTCCCACATCTTGGATATGCCTTGGGGTATGCCTATTCTAAACTATTCTACTACTCCTGCTACTAAGAATACATCTCCTGTGACAAATGATAGGGATGAAAAAAATATACCCCCTACCACATCTCTAACTGATTACATCAAGGAGTACCACAATAGTGAAATATACTCAAATGAATATGAGTGGGATTCCTTATCAGATGCTACTACAAAAATACCAGTTGATGTTATACATAGATATGCTCTTGCTAGCAACCTTTAAAGAGGATAAAGTTATAATTCTAGAGCTCATGCTAATGATGATGATCCTTTCCACCCTTATGTGGAAATCATTCCTATAGATCCTAGGCCCTCTACTCAAAGAAACACTTCAAATGCTCAAGAAAATCATGGGTACATAAGACCCTATCCTATCATAGCTTCATTGAATATAGACAGACCTAGAATTGAGATGGTTCATATTCATGCACTCCTACCACCTAAAGAGGGACCTAGTTCTTGGAATTAACCATCTCAGCTAGACTCACATATGTTAGAATGATTTTAGAATAGCTAAGAAGGGAGGGGGTGAATCAGTTATCCTCAGGTCCAGATGTACCAATAGAAATTTTCAACTTTTCAACAATATTAGATCTAATCATCAACTCACTCGGTCTTTGTAGAATATATTAGCAACATAAAACTTGTAGTCCACTGTCCAAAAGTAATCAACCTGCATAATATAAAACTTTCAACAACATTCACACAAGTATAACACCGAGATTTAACATGGAAACCCAATTTGGGAAAAACCACCAGTAAAGGTTTACAATACACATTGTTAGGTGTGACCCTGTTAAAGGATTTAATCACCCTATTAAGAGTGGCCCGGTTAGAGGGCTTAAGAACATTCCATTAGAATGTCACCTTGATTAAAGGGTTTACAAAATGTCTGTTAGGTCAACCTTGATTAAAGGATTTTGATTGATATAATGGTTAGAAAATAATAGTAGGTTCTGATCTAAAATATACAACTCACTTTGAAAATACAAACCCATTGCGCTCATATGTTGATTTACTGACTGACCTTCATTACCATCTCCATCTCTGATCTACTTGGAAATATCTTCAAGAAATCACCTCAACTCTGTCCATCTACACACAACTCTTCTTAGCCTATTAACCTCTTTCCACACTCTTCATTACCTCACAATTAGGTCATCCTTATACCTCCTTGATAAGGTAGATTAATCTTTTGCCTCTTAATCTCTTCTGTAGATCTTAGGTTTAGGTTAGATTCATCGAATCCTTCCATCATTTTATTCTCCTCCTTTTCCTTCTAGACACTTCTCCAATATTCTCCTTGAATCCATAAGAAAACAATTTACCATGCATTAAATGCTCTAGATCATTCATTAATAATGTCAACACATTTTAAATATCACAAGAATTCAACTATGTCAGCTGGGATTCTTAATTTCTTCACAAACTGTAAATTACTGACACTCAGTCAATAATGTGTTCATCGACTACTCAATCATCACTGGATATCTTAGTCATCTCTAAAACTTTTCTTCTCAGAAACCACTGTCTTCACTTGGTTAATTATCTGTTACTTGACAATTAATGATGCTCGGTCGACACTAAATTTTCTCATCTTATACCAATGATCAATTGACACTAGCCTCACTCGGCTTAAACTAAATTTCATCTCTTTTGCTTGATTAAGCCTATGCTTCAAATCTATTAACTTCTTCACTTAGTGCTAAAGATAAACAACATATTACCTTATCAATGTGCCAACTAATCCAGTACCCATTGAAGTATCACATAACTCAACCTTTCCTTAGGTCCTCTTGTTATCTCCTCTTTTCAAATCCTCTTCATCAATCAAAATATATGGTAATCTACCAAATAGAAATTGTCTTACCAGTTAAGGTTTCACATCAATGATAATATAAAAATTATTTCAATTGTAGTTTCCAACAATCTCCCTCTTTGGAATTGATGACAACACCATATTTTCTACCATACAATCCAAAAAAAAAATGTAATGAAGCAACTTTAGTCAACTCCCTCTGTGTATCAAGTCTTCATTAATATCCTTAGTTTCATTCAGATTCTCAGCCAAGTGCCAGCTCCCTCTTGGATAGATTTCACTCTTTATCTATTCATCAGTTTATTGAATCTCTCTCTGTTCAATTTCTCCCTCTTTTCTCTTCTCTCAAGTTTGCTAAATCTCTCCCTGAAGTTTAATCTTGAAAAATCATTCTAAATCTCTCCCTCTTTGAAAAAAAGGCCAAAGACATTCATCTTCACCATGTAGATATCTTCATATCAGTTCTCTAAACTTTATTACTCCTTCCGTCATCTTTCTTATGACTGATCAACAAATTTTTCTTTCCTTTTCACAACTCTAGGTAAGTCCTAAAGTGTGACCTCCTTTGCATCAATTTGTCAAATATTCTGATTTATACCATTTGATGCAATGCTCCTATATGTTACTAGGTAACTGCAACTAGCAGAATCACCCCTAATTTACCTCTAAGGTATTCATGAGCATCTTTGGGTAATGCCTTAGTGAATATATCTGCTAACTTTTCCTTTGTATTCACATACTCCAATCTCACTTCTTTGTCTTGAACTAGCTCTCTCAAGTAATGATACTTGATAGAAATATGCTTAGTCTTAGTGTGCATTACATGATTCTTTGATATGTTGATAACACTTGTGTTATCAAAGAAAATAACAACTGGCTCAGTGATTTCCTCCGTCATACCTTTTAACAATTTCTTAATCCACACTAAATTTGAACAATTCACTGCTGCTGCTACATATTCAGCTTCTGCCATAGATTGGGAAATGTGGTTCTATTTATTGCTTGTCCAAGAGACTAATATCTTTCCTAGAAATAATGTGCCACCACTTGTACTCTTTTTATCATCCATGTTTCCTTTCCAATCTGTATTAGTGTAAAATTTTAGTTCAAACTTGTCATTCTTCTTGTAATACAATCTATAGTCCTCTGTTCCTTTTAGATATCTCAATATCCTTTTCACTCCCATCATGTGGTTCTCCTTAGGATTTGTAGAAAATATTGAAACAATCCCAACTGCTAAGGCAATATTTGGTCTGCTATGGACAACATATTTTAGCTTTCCAATTATAGATCTATACAAAGTTTGATTTACTTCAGTTGTATCATCAATTTTTGATAATTTTTCTCTAGTAGCCATGGGTGTACTTATTGGTCTAGAATTTTCCATTCCAAAAGTTTTCAGTATCTCCTTGACATACTTAGATTGTGTAATATAGATACCTTTCTTCATCTGATAAAATTGCAAACCAACAAAGAATTTGATCTCACCAAACATAGACATTTCAAATTTAGTTTGCATTTTATTTGAAAATGTTTGACATAGGGCATCTTGTCCTCCAAATATAATATCATCAACAAAGATTTCAGCTAACAATATCCCTTTACCTTTTCAATCTTCAAATACAGGTTGTTGTTGTCATTTGTCCTTACAAATCTAATCTTTATCAAATAATTGTGCAATCTCTCATACCATGCTTTGGGGGCTTGTTTCAATCCATGTAGTTCCTTATGTAGTTTATAAACCACGTTCTTCTTTCTTGGGTAAAAAAATCCTTTTGGTTGTTCAATGCATACTTCTTCTTCCAGTATTCCATTAAAAATGCAGATTTGACATCCATTTGACATTGTTTACACATCACATTATCAGGTTTCTTCAATCTTGGTAAACCTCTAACTTTCTTCATCTTACTAATATTTACCAAATTTTCAAAGTTCACATGACACAACCTCTTATTTCATAACCATACATCATCAAATTGTGCAAACAAACATGTTTCTTCATATAGGTCTAGATAGAATAAATTACCTCTTGTCTGTTCTCCACTTCCAATTACTTCACCAGTGGCATCAAATATTTTGGCCTTTTTGTGATGAAATTCAACTTGGTAACCAGTACTGTTCAACTGTGCAAAACTCAAAAAATTATAGTTAAGACCTTTAACCCAATAAGCATTATCACATATGATCTTATTAGTTAATATTATTGATCCTTTTCCTTTCATAGGACATGGTGCATCATTACCAAACTTAACACTTCTACCTTTGTAATGATTTAGGCTTTTAAACTTACTTTTATCACTAGTCATGTGATGTGAGAAAACATTATCAATAATCCATTTATCACCTTTACTCACATAAGAAATAAGTGCAATTTTCTCATCTTCATCAGAATCATCTTTCATAGCAACATAAACAACTTCTATATCACAATCATCAGATTCACTAGTTTCACTGTCAGTTTCCTCTTCATTAATGTAACAAGATTTCTTACCTTTTCTTTGTAGTCCTTGTACCTTCTATGATCTCTGTCATTTCTTTTTTCTTTATACTTGCTTTCCCTTCTTTCATCCTTGTCATTCCTGTCAGGGCATCTTGCTGCAATATCGCCACCTTTGTTACATGAAAAACAAATTATAGGAAGTTTACCTTTGAATTTTCCTTTTCTTCTCGGTAGCCTTCTAGCCATAAGTGCCTCAAGATCATCTAGATCATCATCAGGAGTATCACTATCATTGTCATTGTTACTGTCACTATTCACACATCTTTCTTTTCCTTTCTTAGACTTATGAAGAACCATTTGAGACTTGAATGTGGATTCAATGTTGTGAGTAGTGAAATTATCAAAATTAGACAACTCAAAAGAAGTAAGCCTACAACCAAGACCTTCCAAAGTTAGGAAATTACCAGGAGTACATCTAGATTCTTGTATTATAGAGACTCTAATAGCATAGATAGGAAGTAGGGTTCTCAATACTTTACTAATAATAGTTTCATCATCAATGTTTCCATTATCTCCTCTAATAGCATTTACTACCTCTTTAACTCTGCCACAATATTGAACAATGTTTTCACTTTGTTGTATTTTTATTTTATCAAACTTACCTCTCAAACTTTTAGATTTGGCTCTCAACACATTTGTGTTCCCACCATAGATAGCTTCTAGTGTGTCCCACATTTTCTTTGCATTAGTACAGTCCTTGATATCTTCAAATTTAGGATAGCTTACGGTAGATGCAATCTCCAACATTGCCTGATTGTGTTCTTTTTTTTTCTTTCATCTTCTCGGTTGTCATAGGTGCAACAAGTGGTACATAATCATTTTCCACATAGTGTTTCATCGAAACACCAATACCAACTAGGTGCAATTTCATCAAACTCTACCATGTAGGGAAGTTCTCCTTGTTCAGATTTGGTACCTCCTTTATGTAAATCTTGATCATTAGCTTCAAGTACCTTTAAGCTTTTTCCTTACAAGCACCAAACACTTTGATACCAATTGTTAGAATGATTTTAGAATAACTAAGAGGGGGGCTAAATCAATTATCCTCAGGTCCAGATGTACCAATAGAACTTTTATACTTTTCAATAATCTTAGATCTAATCATCAATTCACTCAGTCTCTATAGAATATATCATCAACATAAAAATTGTAGTCCACTATCCAAAAGTAATAAACTTGCAGAATATAAAAATTTCAACAACATTCACATCAAATAACATCCACATAAGTATAACACCATGATTTAATGTGGAAACCCAATTTGGGAAAACCACCAGTAACATGCTACTAAATTTTCACTCTTCTAAAGTGAGCTCTATGAGAAGCCAACCCTATTAAAGGTTTACAATACACACTATTTGGTGTGACCTTGTTAAAGGATTTAATCATCCTATTAAGAGTGGCCTGGTTAGAGGGCTTAAGAACATTCCATTAGAATGTCACCTTAATTAAAGGGTTTACAAAATGTCTGTTAGGTCAATCTTGATTAAAGTATTTTGACTAATACAATGGTCAGAAAGTAATAGTAGGTTCTGATAAAAAATATATGAATCACTTTGCAAATACTGATCCACTACTCTCATATGTTGATTTATTGATTGACCTTCATTACCATCTCTATCTCTGATCTGCTCGAAAATATCTTCAAGCAATTACCTCAACTCTGTTCATCTCTTCACAACTCTTCTAAGCCTTCTGCTTAGGTTCGTCAGTTAATAACATTAAACTCTTTCCACACTCTTCATTACCTCACAATTAGGTCATCCTTATACCTCATTGGTTAGGTAGATTAATATTTTGCTGCTTAATGTCTTCCATAGATCTTAGGTTTAGGTCAGATTCATCAAATCCTTCCATCATTTTGTTCTCCTCGTTTTCCTTCTAGATACTTCTCCAAACTTCTCCTTGAATCCATAAGAAAATGGTTTACCATGCATTAAATTCTCCATATCATTCATTAATAATGTCAACACATTTTACATATCCCAAGAATTCAACTATGTCCACTGGGATTCTTAATTTCTTCACAAACTGTAAATTACTGACACTCGGTCAATACTGTGTTCATCTACTTGGTCATCACTGGATATCTCGATCATTGCTAAAATTTTCTTCTCGGAAACCACTGTCTGTGCTTGGTTAATTATTTGTTACTAAAAAATTACTGATGCTCGATCGACACTAAATTTTCTCAGCTTAAACTGGCACTCGTTCGACACTAGCATCATTCAGCTTAAAGTAAATTTCTTCTCTTTTCCTTGCTTAAGCCTATTCTTCAAATCTATTGACTTCTTCACTTAGTGTTAAAGATAAAAAACACATTACCTTTTCAATGTGCCAACTAATCAAGTACCCATTTAAGTATCACATAACTCAACCTTTCCTTAGGTCCTCTTGTTATCTCCTCTTTTCAAATTCTCTTCATCAATCAAAAGATATGGTACTCTACTAGATAGCAACTGTCTTACTAGTTAAGGTTTAACATCAATGACAATATAACAATTGTTTCAATTTTAGTTTCCAACAACATAATACTCCTCCTAACTCATCTTACTCCTCTAGGATGACTCACAATTGATAACATTCTATGGAGGATACTTTTCTTGACTTATGTGATTCATTCATGAATGATGAGGATGATACTGGTGTATTTTCACTTGAACATGTTGACCCCTTTTTCCTTATCTTTCTTGAATCAAGTGGCTCACCCACTTATCATCCATCTCTCCATCTAAACTAGTCATATCAGCCTCGTTCATCCATAATTCCCAAGTCTTCTAGAAGTAACTTGGATACACAACATAAAAATCATAAATACAAGAATCCACTTATATCCAAAGGTCACCATGTCCCATCTAATCAACATGTGACTACAAAGGAAAAAAAATATTCAAAAGACCACAAGGGTCCTCAAAGAAAAGAAAAAAATCAAAGTAGAAATGGATCTTGAAATCCGTCATCAAAGAGCTATCAAAAGCATATCAAAGAAAAAAAATCAAAAGCCATGTGGATTCCCAAGTTAAAAGACTTGGATATAAAAGAAAAATCAATGTTTCCATTCAAGCTTCCAAATCCTTATGACTCGCTTCAATCCTCACTCCACTCCACCATTGTTACCTATCGTACTTCACACTCTCAACTCCATCATCACCTCCCAAAAGTGCACACTAGTATCTCCTCATTGTTAATGACTTGTTTAAGAGAGGTACATTCTCGATGGTACTCTCCTTAGATGTTTAGAATGTGAGGAATCTGACAAAGCATTAAGGGAGGTCCATGAGGGTATTTGTGGATCTCACTTGAATGATCTTTCCTTGACTATGAAACTCTTGATAGTTGGACACTATTGGTTGGATCCTCCTATCACTACTACAACATCTAGTTCTAAAACTTCTTAGTTTGTCTCTACTAAAAATGACAATATTCTCAAAGAGCCTCTTAATGCTCTTCCTCTACAATGATTCTGCAACTAAGATCTTTTGCTCCTGTACAATAATCTACGATCCTAAAAAAACTCCAAAAAAATATACATTCTTGAAAAAATCCCAAAAATTGTAAAATATCCTGAAAAAATACAAAAAAAGGAAAAATAAAAAGAACAAAAAAATGAGAAAAAGAAAAATCATGCCTTGGTGAAAACATGGAAACAAGTGCCTTGGTAGCAAAAACAACAATAATACCAAGTGGTGAAAACCTAGCAACATGTGTCACTTGTAATCAATGCTCCATCTATCAATGAGTGACTGAGCTCTTGTATCCTTTCATGCATCTCACTTTCCGTTCCCTTGTGTCATCTTGGGCTGGAACTTGTCTTTTCTTGTCCTCGGTTCTTTTCTACCCTCTGGGGGAAATCGTATAAATATTTGAGCTGTCAATGCTTTACCTCTTGGTTGACCTCTTGATCTTAACTTGAGCTAGTTTATCAGTCCTTCTCATTGGACACTTGTCACTGACATTACTTGGTATTTCTAAACACCCCTATCCTTCAGTATTTATCAAACTCCTTAGGATTTAATCCACAAGTTTATCAAGCTCCTTAGGATTTAATCTAAGATATTCGGTGGGAGAAATTTGAATTTTAGAAGATTTACAAAATTCCAAAATATCAAAGGAGGAGTCAGTAATAGATCTTGTTAAAATTGGAGTTTCTGGGAAGCTTGTATTCTTGGCTTTTGGAAATCTTGAAGTTCGCTTTTCAAGTTCACTTGCCTTGTTGATGGATGCAGGAGATGAAACCATAGGAGAAGAATTATATCCTTTCTTTTCTCTTGTCAGCATTGAACATGAGGGCTCCTCCAAAGTTACTAGAATATCAAAACCTCTATCCAAATCAGATTCGTATTCAAGGTAAAAAATTTCAGAGTTGCCAGGCAATTTCAGACTAGCCTCATCTTCATGAACTTCTTCAACAATTTCTTTTTGAGTGTTCATTTGAACATATCTCACCATTTCTGGGCAAGTATTGCCATCATGATCATCGGTTAGGTGAAAGATACACATATTAGCCTTCCCTTTAGGGGAACCTTCTATGGTCAATCTTTGTTGGGATGATGGCAATGTCAACTGCCTCGCTGAGGTTCCAATAGATGAATTATGGAATCTTCACAAAATGTCTTGGTAGGGAGAATTATTTCTTGGCAGTTTATTCTTTAAAGCAATCATATCATTAACAAGCCTTTGGACTATAGGGTCTGCTAAAGATGAAGATTCTTGTGCATATGGAGTTTGAACTTCCTTTTTCCACTTTTTCGCAGTAAGTAAATCATCTTTTAACTCTATTGCTTGTGTCTGTGCTGCAACCAAATCTGTTGGTCTACTTCTACACAGATGAAATCCAAGATTAGCTGGCATCGAATTTACAAAGAAACACTTTTGGTTCTCTGGGGTGGGCCTTTTCCCAATGGGAATTTTGTGCACTAATTTATTGTATTTGGCCACATAGTCACGCATTGGCTCATGTATCTCTTTCTTCATCTGGGTTAACTGAGCCAATAATGAGTGATCATCATCTGCACTCTTAAACCTATTTTCAAAAGCTATTTTCATCTCCTCCCAGCCTGTTGTGGAGGCTACTAGAAGATGACTAAACCATTCAGCTGCTCCTTCAGACAGAGTTTGCACAAATAATCTCACAGCCACATCTTCATGTTGCAAGGCCAGGACACCACTAGCCACATTGAAAGAATTCAAATATTCTTACACTAAGACCTTCCCATCTCTAGTGAAACATGGAAAAACATCTTTAGAACCTTTAGGTAAAGGGTGATGAGTGGGAAGATTTAGAGGCCCCACAATGACACCCCAAGGATTGATAGTCATGATATTTAGAATAGGGGGAATATTAATATTCAAGGGTGTGGGAGTTCTTGATAGGACTAAAGCTTGGAATGATGGTGAGGCTATAGATGTCTGAGTTGGTTTAGGCCTATGCTTGGATGACTAAGGTAAATTTAGGTCAAGGATACCAATGATTTATTTAAGATCTTCTAAGTCTTGGTCAATCAAACCCTGCCTCACTTGGGACCTAGTGAATCACTTGGAATCTAGGATGTTGGTTCTAAGGCCTTTGAGCTACTCTATCCACAATTGTAGCTTCTTGAGCTTTAGGGAGTCCTCTTAACCACTCACCTATCTCCTCCTCTTCTTCAATTACCAATCAGACTTTTTGATACTACTGGTTACTAGTTCTTACCTTCCAAGCTAAGGCATTAAGGTCAACAACAATGTCCTCTTGGGTGTCTAGGAAATGCAAATTAGGCTATAATATGGGTGGAATTTATTGTTGTCTAGGTATCACATCAGTAGGTAACACCATGATTACTCATATACAAATACAAGTTCGAACACTGACCCACTTAGCATCACATTCCCCATAAGACTCACCAAAAATCTATTAGTTAATATATTTATCCCCAAATTTGGTCAATGATAATTAAGCAAAAAGTTTCTCTATAGCCCTCTTGGGAGAAATCAATTAATTAAAAGCTAGGATTAGTCTTAATGGTCACATCCCTCTACATATAGGAACATCTACCTCTTTAATAATTTTCAATTATGCTCTCTATGTACTAATAAAGAAAACTTCATAGACAATACTTTTCACCCTAAAGTATGAAAGGTTCATGCATTCAGAATAAGTGAGATAAAGATTCAATAGAGAATATAGAAATGAAAGGGACTATTCAGCTTAAGGACTAATCTTCCACCACAAATTTAAAATAATCAACATAGATAACTTGAATTTTCTTCACAATCTAAAAGCAATATCAAAGCTATGATATCTTTATATATTTCAACTTTAGCCTATTGATCAAAACAATTTTAAGACTATATAAGTTCCTTCAAGTATTTGAACATTACCACAAACTAATTAAAAAATAAAAGTTACAAAATTAATGGTTGACCCTTATCTTAGGTTATAATAAGCCACATATACCCAAGCTTAAACTGTTTCTTGGAAGTTTGTGAAACTAACTTCCAAAGAGTAAAAGTAAAACCAGAGTTTTTAGCAAGAAGTTCTAAGAAACAAAATTAAAATAACTAAGATAATCACTCATAAGTGATTAACCCACAAAATTTTTAGGCCTAGGTAGTTGTCATGGTAGATGATGATTGGGCCAATAAATTCCTCCATTCTAGATGTTCAGCTAAAAACATAACCACCAATTGATGATTGGGTACACCTATTTGTGCGATCCTTTGTTTCCATACCTTGTTTTCATGGTGAACTAGTGCTACTTTATCTTTGTGCAAATCCAAATGGTTATGGCACATGACCAACATAGACTCCACCTCAACAACATGGGAACATTCATCAGGTGTAACCATTTTCATTTGTTTCACCATACGAAGCCTATCCATGAATGCTCGACTCATCTCTTCCAGCGTATGTAATGTTTTTCCACCCTCTTTGAAGAATTGTACCTTGATAAAGCTGAGGTAATTATTTATCATGCCCATTAGGGTGGTAAGTTCCTTCACAATCTTAGCTGACTCATCAATTCCCTATTTTATAATTTAATTTTTTGGAATTGGAGAGATAGGGTACTGAGAGGGGAGGGGTGAATTAGTGCCCACAATTTTTTTAACTCATAAACCTTTCTAACTTCAAACAAAAAATAGTAGCATCCCTCAACTATAACTTGAATCCATTGCTTGCATCATTCATTTCGTTAAATTTATCAAAGTAAATAGCATGAAATAACAAGATAATCATCACATAACACAAGTATTTTGGTAATGCAGAAACCCTTGTTAGAAGGTAAAAATTGTGGTGGGGATGACACCCATAAATTCTTTACTACTGCAAATAGAAAAGGTTTGCCTGTTAGGGCTACAAGTGGTGATCACTTTTGGTGATCTTACCCAGTTAGGAGTAACATGTTAGATCGATTAGATCTACCTAGTGATAGGATTTCAACAACACTACTTGAGTGTGCACTCGGTTAAGAGATTTACAAAAGACTATTAGGTCTACTCTGTTAAGAGATTTTACCAAAACTATATTACAATGATTAGAAAGTAACAGGTAAATATTTTCTAATGACAACTTAACTTGTCTTATATAGATCTATGAAATACTAAATAGATATCACCTTTTTGTGTGAAGATCTCTACTTTGAACTTCTCGGTAGCCTTGTTTGATTCTACTTAATCTGAATAACTCTGAATACTATTCTGCTCTGCTTGATGACTAATATTCATGAAGTTGGATAATGCTTCAAGAAGTTCTAATCATGTTCTCAATCTCCTTATCAAGCTTCTCTCTCTTGCATACAAAAATAATATGAAATTACATTTATATAGCATATTGCTTTTTCCGCTTAACAAAATTTAGGTTACAATATCTTAGAGAAAACCCTAAGATCAATGGTGTATAAAAATAACCAAGATCTATCAAATACATAAAGATCATCATCGTAGTTAATGATGAAATCTTACAATAAATGATCCTTGATCTTGGTAAAATGTTTTGTGATTCTGTTGTAACCATTTTCTTAGATAAGTGTGCCATTCCTGATTACTATGTCATTTACTATTTTCCTCAGTAAATATTGTATATACTGCTCGGTAATTACACTGGTGCTCAGTGTTTAGTCTACTCGGTGTTAACTATCACTCGGTATCGGTGTACATTGATGCTCGATAGAACTACCCTATTTCTCGGTGTGAAGACTTAACTGACTGGCTTGAAGTGCTTGCAGTTACCAACTAGAGTAGCATAGGTAACCGACTAATGTCTTTGATACTAATGACAACCTTTAATGCTCAAATAGAGATAACAATCTCCCCCTTTGGCATTAGTATCAAAACCTTAAATGTATATAGACATATGATCTCAAAATACTTTCTGTCTCCGCCATATACATAGATACTTATCAAATTTATTTTTTTATATTATGCCCCCTCGGTGCATGCTCTCGGTAATGTGTAGTATACTTAGCATTTTATATACATATTTGGCATATACATGTTATCCCCTTCTATATACATGTTTTCCCCCTTTTTTTTATTAATGCCAAATAAGAAAATGTATACTTACAACTTATCAAAAATGTACTTGTGGATTTTCTTCAATGACTCGAAGAGGTTTTCCCATTCCTCTTTCAAGTTGGTGAGAGAAATGTGCTCAAGACCAACTTGTGCGTGCATGTCAAAAATGTTGTCCAACATAGAGATTTATGGTGTTGCAACAAGCATTTGTACCTTGACAATGTGCTTCTCAAATATTTTTAGGTAGGGAAGCAACTCGGTTTTCAATTCTGTGACTTGTTCACTGATTATTTCTTCCTGTTTCCTGAGATCTGCTCTTAACTGCCTGAATTCTTGAACTTTCAAGATATGCTTGGCAAATGCTTGAGGCTCGATTAAGGCTTCTTGTGCATTGTCTTTGATTTCATTATCAAGCTATTTAATCTTTTCACTAACCTCGGTAGTGAAGGTTTCCACAGTGCATAGTTTGAACAAAATTTGACAAATTAATTGAGTAATACCCTGAATTTTAGTTATTACCTCAGATAGCTTAACCTTGTTAATTGCCACTTCTTGGCTGATCCTTTTTGCAAGTTTATCTTGGATCTTGGATTCTGCCTGTTCTTTTATTCTCTTGTCTGCTTCGACATCTAGGGCATTTATCTCTTCAACAAGTGTAGCAAGTTAGTCCAATATTGGAGTGTCCTCATCTATTTTTACCTCAGGTACAAACTGTTGTAAGATATCTCTTACATTCTCAAGTATTTCTTTTCTCTTTCTTTCTTGTTTCAATTTTTGTTATGCTTCTTTCCTTGTACACAACTCCTCATATTTTCTTAGTTCCTTAGGGCTTAGGGTCCTCGGGTCACAATTCGGTATAACTATGACTTCATCTAATGTGACCGACCCTTTTCCTTTCTTTGTCTTCTTCTTCTTCTCTGGTTCTTGAGGTGAACTCTTTATAATTGGTACAATGTCCTTTACCTCAAAAATTTGTGTAACATGCCTAGGTGACACTGTATCTACCTTTTATTGCTCCTTGGTGACCTTTGTATCAATAGATTGTGTCAGAGCCTCTGATGCAGTGTCAGGTTGAGTGGCCTTGGTTACATTAGGATTCTCTTGATCTTTTGTTTCTATCTCGGGTGCCTCTTTCTCTTTAGGCTAGTTTGTTTCAATAGGTGTCTCTGCTTCTTGTTCCCCTGTTGTATCCTTTGGTTGTTCAGGGTCTGAACCTTCAGGTTTTTCTTGTGATAAAATTTCAATTGCTTCCACAAGGATAGGAAGCTCTCTCGATAATGATGTGTATGCACACTCAGTAACTTGTCCTTCATCTTTTGCACTATCTGGTGCAATGTTCACATCTTCATCATCATCTCTATCATCAAGATCACCATTAGTGATGTCCTTAATGAGTACATCTTCATCATTTGTCTCCTTTATCTGGATCACTACTGGATCCGGTGTATCCTGTGAACTACTTTTAACTTCTTTGTCAAGTGTAGTATCAATCACCTTGATAAATGATACATCTGATTCTTTTGTTTTCTTTGCTACATTATCATCATCTATATAAATACCTTTTCCTTTAGACCTTTGTCTCTTCTTAGATAGATTAAGAAATGCTTCTTTCTCAGCTTGCTCTTTTGCTGCAAAAATGGATGTCCACATGAGTTGGCTAGTCTCATCAACATCTGCTAGATTTTCATCTAAAATTTGCATAGCTCGGCCTTTTAATTTGAATCTTTTATAATATTTGTCCATATACTCCTTAATTTCATCAAGAGTTAAATTTGGTGCTGCCTCAACTAGGGTTTGTTCCCTCAATTTATTTTTAGTGTCCAAGGCATAGGACCATTTTTGATTTATTCTTTCTTCTAATGCCTTGGGTAGTGGATGAAAAAAATCCAATGGAACTCTTTTAAAGCTTATCATCATTTGGATGATAGCCTCCTCAAATTTATTCTGATCCTTGGTAGACATGTTGTCAAACCGATTGAGTTCCGGATCTATGAGATCTCCATTCTCAATTATGTCTGCAAGAACCTCATCAATTGACCTGTTCTTATTACTAACAACCTTTAATTGATTGTTGTCATCTTCTTCATCCTCAACATCTTCTCTTCCTCTAATTAATCTTCTCCTTTTCTTTGGTTCTGCAGCTACAAACTTGGTTCCTCTTTTTGCACAAGTTTTGGTCGGTGTAGCTTCCTTAGGTTTTATTACTTTCTCAGCTCCCTTTTTCTATGGTAGTGAAGCTCCAGTTTCTGACTTTGTTCATTCCCCAGTCTATATTGGCAACCACTTCTTCTTTGGAGTTGGAGTGGGAGAAACCGGTATCAAATCTTTTTCCTTGTCAGACTTGGTTTCCTCACTATCATGTGCCTTGTCAGTTAACATTAACTGACCTTCTATTGTAGGTTCAACTGGTGACTCATTAGATGAGTCAGATACATCTCCAAACTTCTTAGTTAACACTTTCTTAATTTTCTTTTCTTTTCTTATTATTTTGCTGATGACAAGATCTGTTTGTATTATAGATTTCGCCTCTTCATAGGTTCCAAACCTCTCGGCCTTCTTGTCCTTTGGTAACACCAATAATGCCTTGATTGATTTCAAACTAAAATCATGATCTATTTCATATCCCATGGGGGCTAGCCATTTAGTCCCTGGCTCTACAACTTTAATCAATGTATGGTCGGTTTCAACTAGAAAACATATGTCTGTCTCATATTTCTTGACTAGTGAGCTTGGAATTCTGCTCCTCAGAATCATCTTGATCTTAAAATCTTCAAAATATTCATCTACAACATTATTTGCATTATCTCCCAGACTTGTCATTATATTAGAAATTTGTGAGATAACCGGTGTGTCAGTAGACCAAACTTTGTGACCGACACAAGGAAAGAATTTCTGGAGATAGAAAAATAAACATACTAGTAGTGAGCCAAACTTATAGGTATTAAACTTTTGTGACTTGATTGTTTTCATATTCTCTTCAACCTATTTCAGGAGTAGCTCGGCAAGGTCTATCTGACGACCCTTCTTTATCATTTTGTAAACCATATCCACAACACTACACGGTACACTGTTCAGTCTACTTGACTGATAGAACTTATAACCTATTACATGTGCTACAAACTTAACTTCCAGATCCACAATAGAGGCTATCTTTAATGCTCTAATGTCCCATGATGTACCTATATTTTTCTCAACATCAGCTCGAGATGAACTTTAGAATGTTTTCACCTTGTTGGTTGTGGGATACCCTATGACCTTATGAATCATTCTCTTTGTCACTTTGATAGGACTATCTAGCCAAAATATTCCCTCATGATATCGACTAAGTATGACCCGTATCCATTCTATTTTAAAATTCTTCAAGAAATTTAGGGCATTAGTGAGTCCAATCATTTCTACCTGTTTATGCTCTGGTTTTAACTTTGTATCATCACCACATAGTGCCTGGTATGCAACATACATTTTGAATTCTCCTATTTCTCCTATTTTGCAGTGAATGTATGATCAGATGTCTTTGACCAATAAAACCCTAGGTGGGATGCTTGAAAAAGCACCCGCTGAATCCATTTTCAATGCTACTTCTGGGTGTGACTTGTTCATAGGTTCACTATAGTTTGCTGACACTATAAGATTAACTTCTTCTTCCAAAACTTTAGAAGTGCTCGCAGTGGATGCCATTATAAAAAACTAGGTTTTTGGTAAGTATGATGAATATGCTTGATAGGGGTTTCAACTTACTTGGAATATGTCAAAGAATGTACTTGGTTTGATCTGCAACTGCTTTAGTTGAACTTGAAAAATTCTTTTCTCAAACTTTCTCTGTGAAATTATCGCTCTTTGAAATTGCTTTATGAAAAATGAACTCAGAATTCTGTGTATTTATAGCATTTTCTAAATTCCCACTTAAAACTTTGTCATTAATGCTTGACCTACTACCATCTTAGTGACAACTGTCAACTCGATGACTACTACAAACTTCCATCAGCTCGGTTAACACATGGTTTCTTACTCGGTTGATACTGATACTTGATTAACCTTGAATAGTGATTATCGATGGGTAAACTTTTTCTCAGTCTAACTTTTACTGACTATGTGACTTTGTTAGCTCATGACATATAAACCATAGTGCATCTATGTTCATGCAGATTTGGTATGTGCTCATCATATATAAGGAACTATATGTATAATATGATCATTTGAGTTGTCAGTTCCATACATACCTATATCACCTTAAGTAGAGGTACCGATGTCACCTAATCCAGTGGAGGAGGTTTCACCGACAACATTACTTGACTCAGCATTTTCATTTGATGCCTTTCTCCACATAGTGTTCTCAATTCTCATGATATCTGCAATAGTGTTTCCACTCTCAAATACATGTCCTTCTTCTGGTGCTTAGTCTCTACAGTCCTTTCTTAGATGACCGACCTTATGACAATGTAAGCATGCCATTCCAGTGCTTGTCCAGCTTTGTGATTATCCAACCCATCTTTTCCTCATATAGTTTGCTGAAATGTGCCCATATCTACAACATGCAATATAGTTAGCCCATGTGTTTTAATCCCAAACATAAGATTTACCTTGTCTATTCGGTTGATAAGGCTTGGGTTTTCTCTTTTGTTTTGGCATCCATACTTGCTTCATTTTTGCCTTACACTCTTGTGCAGTGTGTCCATGTTCATTACAAGTGTAACATAATTTCTATTAGGAATGAATGCTGGATATATCCTATGGGAGTATTAGCAGCCTTTCTGTAGCAGTTGTTGCATTCATGACTATGATTGTCATTGATGTCAACACAGTGATCTACTGAAGATTAGCAGAGGAGCAGACAGTGTTAATTGGATTAGTGCACATGGGATATTAGAGATCAAGCAATGCAATATTGAGGACTTAATCTATGATGTGTTATATGTTCATGGTTAAGAGTGCAGACAGTGATTCATTTATTCATGGAAGGTATGAGCATTTCAGTGGAAGTAGTATTTAGGCAGTGTTCCTGAGTAGCGATTTGTAGAAATTAGATGACATCTCCTAATCGGGATGGAATCTGGTTATGCGTAGTTAGAGAGTAGTTGAAGACAAGCTAATAGTGATGTGGATGATAGCACAAACTTGGAGGTCGCATGAGTGAAGAGTTATTCTAATTGGAAGCTGACAGTTTTGTGTAATTTTGATGTAACACGTGGAAACTTTTATTTTGTAATTTGGTTTCTGACTCATTTGTAATTACTTGAGTGTGGTATAAAGGAAGGAATGTTTTCCTTATTGTAAAGTAGTAATGAAAGAGTGAATGAAATCATGAACGTGAATTTGTGGAAAGAGGATATGCGAGGTACAAAGATCTGAAATTGAGATCTGGTGTAGCAGTGAGTGTATTTTGGCACAGTCAGAGAAGAGGTAACATATTGTTGAGATCAGTAATATTTTGATATTATTTTATTGACTAATCTAGAGATCAGTTGGACAGTATGTTCAATGATCTTTCCATTGAAGCTGTTTGGGTAGTGGGTCCTTCTGTCTTCCATAACTCCTAACAGGGTTAGAATCTTTTAGAAGGGATTCAAAATCTCCTCACAAGGATTCATATGTACTGAATGTATTTCATAAGACTCCTAACATAGTCCATCCTTTCACAAGGAATATTCATATTAGTGCATCATTCCCACCGGGGTTTACACTTTGATCAAGAGGTTCCCTAGTCAACATATCTTATGTCATTGTGTTATTGTGTATGAATATCTTTCTATGGTTGTTGGTTACATTGCTTATATGGTTAAAATCTATTGAAGTCGATAAAGGTTATAATTAGCTGATAACTGATTCACCCCCCCCTCTCAGTTATCTTGGTGGACTTTAATTTCTAATAATTTCTCCATAGTAGGATTGTTAGCATTCTTATTCAGCTTAGCTCTACATTCATAAGCTTGATGACCAAATTTTCCATAGTAATAACAATATCCATTAAACATAGGAGTGACTAGAGGTTTACCTTGTGCTTTTCTTCTACAGACATTAGAGGTATGTCCCAGTTTGCCACAGTGATAGCATGACAACATCTTAGGTCTTTGACTTTGATTTTTGTTGACTTGTTCAACTTGTTTGGATGATTCTCCTTTGCTGGTATAGCCTAATCTAGCTTTACTTCAAAATATTCTTTGATTAGTCAGAAAATCATCAATCTTTTTCAAACTATCCTTGTAAGGAAACTCAGGTGCGAAAATAGCTTCCTATGCTAATCTCTATAGGAGAGTTTTGTGCAAATTCTTATAAATCCTTACAATTTCAAATTCGTTAACTACTTTAAAAAATATATTGCAACCACATACCATGCATATAGAAAAATAGAGAATGACACAATGATATACCCTGGGGAAACCTTTCGGTAAAAAACCCCAGCACTCCAAAACCTGCACAATGTATTATCTTCAACACAAAGATTACAACACACTTGCAATGCAAGTTCTTTCAGGAGATGAGAGACTAGTAAAACTTATATATCTCCCATAGAAGCAGCATCATATATATAGACTCCTCAGGACCCAACAAATACCCAAAAAAGGAGTTTGGCGTCCAACCACCAAGACCCATGCACAAAGCCACATGTACACAGTTGTTACATGCAATCCCAAGAATAGGCATCCATCCCTAGAATATACTATGACAGCTTGTCATAGAATCCACCAAAAATAATGGTCACAATAGAAGTGTAAGAGAATCTGTCATACCAACCTATTTTTGGCATATTCTCTTACACACACCAACCACTTCTTGGGCGCCCAAATAGGCCCAAGTCATAAGATGCTCTTACACCTGTCATAGCACATTCCTTAAATAGTTCTTACACGTCATAGGAATTCTTCATGACCATTTCAGTCATGATCTCCTTACACACAAGATGCCGACACATCAACATGCCAACTAGACATGTACACTCACACTTAATTACATTATTTGCAAAAAATACATTTACAAAACAAATAATAAGAATAGGAATTATCCAAGGTTGAGACACCTTATTCCTAACAATCCTCAGCCAATTTCATCATTTCATTGTGTTGTTGTTGAGTCTTTACTTCATTTCTCACTCTCTCATTCTCTTCTTTGAGTATTTCAATGTCTTCAAGTCTTCTTGACAATTCTCCATTTACTCGGTTGAATTCCTGACTCACAACCATCATCTAATTATATATTTTAAGGTGGTGCTTGGTGAGTCTTTGTATCTCAGTTTCCTTTTCTTGAAGTTGTTCAGTTATCTATCTTTGGTCTTCAATAGCTAGATTCCTTTCTTTCTTAGCCTGTCTAGCTTTGTTCATTACATCTACCATTCTTACCATCTGTGATTCTTGATCGATTTACAGTGCTTTCACTTGTTCGGTTAAGTGAAGATTCTTTTTAGACAAATAAGAGATTATACTTTTAGATCTGTCAAAAATGCTTCCTAAGCTAGATCCAATGTTATCAAATACATCATCAATCTCTTCTTCATGGTAACCAATCTCATTATGCAGAATAGCTAGGTTCTTTCTTTCAACCAGTAATTTCTTCAGTCCATCCTTGGCTTGCTTATACTGCTCAACAAACATCTGCATTTGAATCTTTTGATTCTCTATTATTTTATCCAACTTATGTCTCTCCATGACTAGATCTTTACCCTTCGGTGGTTAAACTGCTGAATAAGAGAACTGTGCTCCGATACCAATTGTTGGAATTGGAGATATAGGGTACTGAGAGGGGAGGGGTGAATTAGTGCCCACAAATTTTTTTAACTCATAAACCTTTCTAACTTCAAACAACAAACATTAGTATCCTTCAACTATAACTTGAATCCATTACATGCATCATTCATTTAGTTAACTTTATCAAAGTAAATAGCATGAAATCAACAAGATAATCATTACATAACACAAGTATTTTGGTAACGTAGAAACCCTTGTTAGAAGGTAAAAACTGTGGTGGGGATGACACCCACAAATTCTTTACTACTAAAGATAGAAAAGGTTTGCCTGTTAGGGCTATAATTGGTGATCACTTCTGGTGATCTTACCCTATTAGGAGTAACATGTTAGATCAATTAGATCTACCTAGTGATAGGATTTCAACAACACTCTTGAGTTTGCACTCGATTAAGAGATTTACAAAAGACTGTTAGGTCTACTCTGTTAAGAGATTTTACCAAAAATCTATTACAATGATTAGAAAGTAATAGGTAAATATCTGCTAATGACAACTTAACTTGTCTAATACATATCTAGGAAATAATGAATAGATATCACCTTTTTGTGTGAAGATCTCTACTTTGAACTACTCGGTAGCCTTGTCTGATTCTGCTTAATCTGAATAACTCTGAATACTCTTCTACTCTTCCTGATGACTAACATTCATGAAGTTGGCTAATGCTTCAAAAATTTCTATTCATGTTCTCAATCTCCTTATCAAGCTTCTCTCTCTCGCATACAAAAATAATATGAAATTACATTTATATAGCATACTGCTTGTGTCGCTTAACAAAATTTAGGTTACAATATCTTAGAGAAAACCCTAAGATCAACAGTGTATACAAATAACCTAGATCTAGCAAATACATAAATATCATAATCACAATTAATGATGGAATCTTACAATAAATGATCCTTAATCTTGGTAAAACATTTTGTGATTATGTTCTAACCATTTTCCTAGATAAGTGTGCCATTCTTGATTACTATGCTATTTACTATCTTCCTCGGTAAATATTGTATATACTACTTGGTAATTACACCGGTGCTTGGTTTTTAGTCTGCTCAGTGTTAAATGCCACTTGGTATCAGTGTACACTGATGCTTAGTAGAACTACCCTGTTGCTCAGTGTGAAGACTTAATTGACTGGCTCAAAGTGCTTGCACTTACCAACTAGAGTAGCATAGGTAACCGACCGATGTCTTTGATACTAATGACAACTTTTAATGCTCAAATAGAGATAACAAAATTCCTCCAATCTAGATGATCTTGGGAAATGAAGAGAGTCTCATCATTGAATCCTGCAATGGGTCTTTTTGATAGGAACTTCATTATTCCATACTTCTTCACTTTTGACATCTGAGCTAATACTACCATCCATTGAGTCTTTTCTTTATCCCATTTTTTAATTTTGGCATTCAAACTATCTTTTGTAACAACATCCTCATAGGTATGATTAAGGTCATCTATGTAATCACCTCCTTTCTTGATTACTGAATCCAACCAACAAGCATAAGCTTTTGCAATTGACTTATTGTGCAAGATTTGTTCTTTCATTTGTTGATTTTCAAGGGACTTTGGGTCAAAAACCATTGGGGGTTGCGTGGTCAGAGTGTGATCTAGATGGTGAATGAAGTAGATGTACTCTTCCATTTGAGATATCACTAACTTCATCTCCTTCTTGCCTTTCTCATCCTTCCAGGCTCTTGTGACAATATTTTTACTAGAGGACTCTAAATGTTTCACATCTATTGTATGAGTAGAAAATCCCAAGTTGATTTTATCAACTTTAAAATCTTCAGGTACCACTTCATCTGCATTTTTATCATTTTTTAGAATAGCTATTTTCATGAACCAGTGCCCAGTCTGAGGATCAACATCTATCATTGCCTCTATCTTTGGCTTCTTGATCTTCACTTCTTTACCCAAACACCTTCATACCATGTCATTGTCTGGCAAAGAGATTGGTACAATACTTCTTTTCCTATTAATAGAGGATAAAAACCATGTTGGCGTGTCCGCTGAATCTTTGGCAGGAGGGGTTTGTAACATGGTTAAATAAGAAGAAAGGGTAGTATTGGCAATGGGCTCTTTGTCTACTCCTTCTCCTCCAAAGTTATCCAGATTCAGGACATCTAGAGCTGAATCATCCATTGGGTCTAGCTTCTCTTTGATAGGATCCAATTCCACAACTTCCTGACTGATTGCAACCTTTTTTAGTCTCTTTCTTCATGAATGCGCCATTCTTGTTGGAACATGAGGTTTATTTTCTAAGGAAACTCCCTTTGTTGGATTTCTCTTCAAATTAATAGAACCTTCATCATCAAATTCAAGAGGAATGTTAGGGGAATAAATTTCATTTCTAGGAAACAGAGTATCCCCTATGTCTGCATGTGTCTCTGGTTCAGTGTTCTTTAGTCCATCCAATCTTTTCTTTCTTAGCCATTTTTTGGTTCTTCTTATTAAATTGAAATTTATATTCTGGATATTGTCCTCCTCCTTCTTATCCCAATAAATTTATGCCAGGGGTTCATTCTGTACTCTGCTACTATTGAAAGAAAGCCTCATTCGCATAATTTTCCCTAATGTAAAATGAGACCACAATCTCTTGCGCACTTCAAAATCATCATCACGATCTTCCCAATAGTCCTCTAATTGAGACTGATGAGAGAAACCTTTTTTCTTGCCTAGGTAAGACTTTGCAAAGCCTTTTCTATCAAATTTTGGGCATGCAACATATGCTCTGAATTTCAAACCTGTAACTTCTAAAGCCAAATTGAGGGCATCTGAAGTGGATTTTCAGCAATAATGCCCTAGTTCCATAGGGAAAGTTATCCCTGATGGTTGCTTCTCTAAAAAAATCTTATCAATAATTTCTAATTGCTTACAGACCTCAGTGAGTACCATATGATCTAACGCATATCTAGGTAACCGATATGGTTAGCCTTTAAATCTGCCAACTCTGATATAGGTAAACCTGGGAAACTGAATGAAGAAACTGCCATAAGTTTTGATCAACTAAATAGCTTCATCAGACAACCTCTTATGCAAAGCTCCATGCAATTCAAAACCAAGATGACCTAGGAATACATCAATCACTCTTGAAAAGTTCTTTGCACATTTTTGTAGCTGTAATAAAGGCTAATAATCACAGATTCTCATTTCTAGAGTCAGAGGTTCATGAGGTAACCCATGCCATTTCCTGGAACATGCCAAAATGTAAAACAAAAAGGAAGACATGAAAAATCCTTTCATTTTGACAAAATTAGCTAACCCATCATGTAATCTCTCAGCAATGAGCTCACCCTAGTCTAGGAATTTTTCTCCCTTTGTGAGAACTAGTATATAAAAGAACATTCAGACTTCCCAATAAAATGCATGCTGGTTTCCTTTAACTCTGTTCAACAAAATAACTAAATCCCATATCTCAAAGATGAGACATTCATGTGTAAGGGGTTTTGGAAGGCAAGAGAAACCCTTTTTGTGTCTAACAACCAACCCCTGGAAATGATTGTTCTTTATTGTTTCTTCTTATCTGAAAAGAAGGAATAAGTTGTCCCTATGGTCCAGGCTTCATATGTCTCCTTATCTGGGATACCCATGGAAGACATCATTGTTTCTCTATCAATCCTCACTAGTACTTCATCGAAATTAGTGCAGATACACCTCTCATCCCTATCATAGTGGTTCATACATTCCATTACTAGTTCTAGGCATGGAGTGACAGTTGGAAAAGCAATAGCTTCAATCAGTCCACTTTGCTTGGTTTTCTCAGCTATGGAACCTTTCGATGGATTTCTCAACCTTACAAGAATTTCCTCTATAGTTACATTTACAAGGGCTGTATCTTCCAACTGTACAAGAGAACTACCTAAGCTAGAAGAGGAATGTAACTTAGGCAATGAAGGCCTATTATATTTCATATTCTTATTTAAACAATTTAAATAAAATCCAGAATGAGGAAACAAGAAATCTGAGAAGAAACTTAAAAACTTGCTACCCTTCAATAGACTGCCTAAGATAGAAGCTCAAAGTTTGAAAACTCACCAGAATTCATGAAAATGTCAGTGCTACAATTTGGAATTACCTCCTTCATCTTTTTAGCTCTGTGGTGATGAAAGAAATCAAGACTGAAATGAAAAAGAAATACAATCTTCACCTATAAAAAGCAAAATATCTTCTTGAATTCGTGACACGCTCAAATTTTCATTACCTCCATGTGAATTAATGGTGAAGTAACATTAGTCTAACATGTCCTTAATTAAATATCATTTCATACCACTTAGGCTTAAAAAAGAATGATTACCCAGTTTGGAAAAAGATACAACTTGCAAGATTTGAAAATTTTTGCTTTATTCCTTGTCCATACCAAAAGATCAATCGTGAATCTAGAAATGAATCTTCACCAATTTGAACTTGAATTTAAAATTTGAAAGTTCAAAATAAAGTTCAAAATTAATAGGAGTGGACCGATCATTGGCGCGATGACTTCTTAAGAGGATAAAATTTGCTTGCACAATTACAATTTGAACTTCGAAAGCTCAAATTGAAGTTCAAAATAGGAAAACATCCTAGAGGAAAAACTAGTCAGGACGAAGCTGTGACAGAGCAGGATGTGCAAGAGAAATTGAACAAGAGAAATCCAACTTTTAAGAGTTCATAACATAGTTCACAATGAAGTTCAACCATGAAGAGATGCACTTTTAAAATATTAACCCATGCAAAAACTCAGTGTAATAGATTTCAATGATCCTAAGTTGTCTAATAAACTAGGTCTCTGTGATAAGAGCCTCCATCATGATTGGAACACCACACATACCTTGAACTTCTTTATTTTTACACTTAGGTGAGGTTGGATTTATCTCCTTGTCTATTTCTTGTTCAATCTTACAACATTAACTTGGAAACCATGTTCAGGTCATCTCGACACCTATGTCTCAATGCTTATATGTGTTTCCTACATCTCATCTGATATAATCATATTCATATCTTCATGGTCGCTCTTACACTAGTGATGGTTGTACTAACCTCCAATGTCCCAAATGCTCAAATGATGGAAACTAATGGTATACATAATCGGTGACTGGACTACTCCAAAAGTCTTAGGCTGCATTTCATTCTAGGGCTGCATCTCGCTTTGCATTTTTGGTTCCCTTGAGCTATGCTTTCTTTTCACTCCTTCCTTTCTCACTGATGAGGTATTTAACTGAAAATCCTTATTTTGATCTTAGTTTTTGGGATGGAAATCAAAATTTCAAATCTTCTAATGCAGTTGACAACCAACGCTATCACTTCTTGCTTGCTTCCACCTTTCTTTCTAGATCTTTGAGGCTAATATTTTCCCCTTGTACCTCATTTATATTTTGATCCTGAGGGGGCATGCCAATATAGAAAATATTTTCATTGATCAAATGTCCTAATATGCAAATATAGTAATCAAACCAAATCTTAAATTGATCAATTCAATCCTGACTAAACATCATCGCTTGGGGTATCTCAACTTCATCACTTCATATTGTTAGGAATAGTCTCAAGAGATAATTGAGAGGGGGGGGGGGGGGGTGAATCAGTTATCTACAAGATTCAATTATTTATCTAATTAAGTATACTTAAACATAAGCATAAACACAATGAAGGAACACATGAACACAACACCAATATTTTGGTTACGGGGAAACCCAAATAGGTAAAAACCCCAGTGGGACTTGATACCCACTAATATTCTATACTAGTGTATAATGATCCTTGTTAGAAGATCCTTTACCCTGTTAGGACTAGACCTGGTCAAGGGTCAGACCCTGTTAGGAGTCTTTTACAATTGTCCCTGTTAGGGGAGAGGACACACTGTTCAAGAGCTCACTGCTCAAATGGGCGAAGGCTACAACCTTCTAAATAACAGATACACACTATATCTGGATCTTGGTGAACTGCACTTTGACCTGATGTCTAGATCAGTTCCAATGAATAGTACAAGTACTTTACTTGGTCACATAGACCTACTTTTGATGGCTCAACACTTTAGATACTTTGCTCTACTCTACTTGATCAACCATGAACCACACTCAAGCAATCACAAATGACTGCCTATAAATATCTTCCCTCCAAATGATATAATCAAGTTGGCCTATTAAAACCACCTTGAAATCATATTAGAGAAACCATAAAAAACTCCAATAAACATTCTATCGGCTCTACTATGCATGCAACACATTCTGGGACCTGTCTAATAAAATAATTATAGACGCACACTACACACTATCAACTCTACCAAAACAACTGGAACTTTCTCTGTAGGTTGAATTAACTTATGTGCTCTTAACCAAACATCAATAACACTTCTCCAAGCTTAACTCCAAGGGCACATACCCTCAAGATGGGTGCAACTCAAGAACCAATAAAATCTCCGTCGGCTCTTCTAAACAAACACAGGAAACTGCTACTGGCGAATAGCAACTGCATAAATTTACTTGTGTTCATCATTAGACCATGCATCCATGAAATTAACATCACTGACATGTCTTCAACACATATCCAAGTGCACAAGGCTCCATGATAACTATACGAACAACCATACATAGAACACTGTCTGTTACTCTGTGAGGAACACTGCTGACATCAACTGCTATATAACTGTCTGTACTAATAGTTAACCTCTGCACCCATGATATCATGCTGATATCATGTCCATGCTACATATACTAAAAGCTTACTGCATAAGAATTCCATGCATGCTACTTTCCATATGTTGTCATCAATGACAAACATATAGTCAGTACTGGCCTGCTGGAAAATCTCCAACAATCTCCCCCTTTGGCATTGATGGCAACATGTGGAATGAAAAACCACCACCAACCCAAATGAACATTTATTTAATAACATTCTCCTTTTCCTCTTCAAAACTCCCCCAAGGATGAATCCTCCATTTGCTGGAATATTTTCTAATATTCTCCATTTCCTCAATTGTACTGCTGTCATAACTGAATGCTGCTCCCCCTTAGTATATTACTCCTCTTTTTGCTTCTATTTTTCATGAATCTATATATACTCCCCATTTGACATCAATGGAAAAGGGCACCATTCATTTTAAGCATTGGTACTACTCTTGAGGTAGAGTAGTCAACCTTCCACTAGTCCCTGAGGACTGATGCCTTTCCTTCTTTCTTCTAAGTAGAATTAGGGAAGGGAATAAATCCCAACTTCTCCCTGAGATAATCAAAAGTATCCTTAGGTAAGGGCTTTGTGAATATATCTGCCAATTGATCTTTAGTACTTACATTGTCCAACTTGACTTCTTTCTCTGCCACTTTCTCTCTTAGGAAGTGATACTTGATCTCAATGTGCTTTGTCTTTGCATGCATCATAGGGTTCTTTGACATATTGATAGTGCTAGTGTTATCACAATGAATAATAATAGGATAATCAATCTGAATTCCAAAATCCTTTATCATCTTCTTGATCCAAACAATTTTAGAACAATTCAAGGCTGCTGCAACATACTCCCCTTCTGCTGTTGATTGAAAAATACAATTTTGTTTCTTGCTTGTCCAAGTGACAAGTCTATCACCAAGAAATACTGCTCCACCTGAAGTACTCTTTCTGTCATCAATACATCTTGCCCAATTTGCATCAGTTTACACATGAAGCTTAACATTTTCTAAATTAGGATACCATAGACCATAATCTATAGTACCCTGCAAGTATATGAATATTCTTTTTACTGCCATGAGGTGACTTTGTTAGGGCTCTACTGCAAATCTTCCAATTATACCAACTGCATTGGAAATGTCAGGTCTAGTCTGAGTAAGATATATGAGTTTATCAATCATAGATTTATACAATGTTATATCTATTGCTGGTGAGTCATCTTCTTTTGTAAGCTTGCATCTAGTGATCATAGGGGTTCCTACTGACTTGCAATCATCCATCATGAATTTATTCAGTATCTCTTTCACATATTTTGACTGATTTATGAAAATTCCTTTTTCTGTCTGCTGCACATTTAATCCCAAAAATTATTTGATAGGACCAATCATACTCATCTCAAACTCATTCTGCATTTCTTTGGAAAATTCAGCACTAAGTTTGTCATTACCTCCAAAGATAATGTCATCAAAAAATATAGCTACAAGTAGTAAACCTTCAAATGTCTCTCTAATGAATAGATTACAATTTGCTGCTCCTTTATTGAATCCAATCTTTGTTAAGTATCCATCTAGTCTCTCATACCATGCTCTAGGGGCTTTCTTAAGTCCATAGAGGGCCTTCTTCAATCTGCATACCATATCAGGTCTATCTGATAAAGTGAATCCTTCCGGTTGCTCAATGTATACTTCTTCTTTCAAGTCTCCATTCAGGAATGCTGACTTGACATCCATTTGATAAACTTTCAAGTTTTTGACTGTAGCATAGGCTAGAAACAACCTAATAGCTTCTAATATGATCACAGGTGAAAATGTGTCTGAATAATCAATGCCTTCTCTTTGTGCATATCCCTTACATACCAATCTTTCTTTATTTCTTACTACTGTACCATCTTCATTCATCTTATTTCTAAATATCCACTTTGTTCCAATCACATTCTAATCACTAGGTCTTGGGACTAGTTCCCAAGTGTCATTCTTAATAATCTAATCAAGTTCTTCTTTCATAGCATCATGCCAATCTGAATCATTACAAGCATCTTCAACACTTAAAGGTTCAATCTGAGATAGTAAATATACCACTTCACTGCTAGCTGAGTTCTTTGCTTGGGACCTTCTTAAGACTTTTGCGCTCTGATCTCCAATGATGTCTGTCTTGGAATGATTTCTTGATGTAAACTTTGGAACTTTAGGTGATGCTGACTTATCAGCCTTAGGAGTTTCTTCTTCACTTGTCTCAGGGTCATTGAACAACACATCAATATTGTCAAACATTTCTTCAATAACCGTCTCACTAGTGGAGGGTCTAGGTTCTTCTTCAATCATGGGTGAGTAGTCATGATATCTTTCTTGAATCATAAACTTTTCATCAATTTGTACATGAGCACTTTCAATGATCTTTTTAAATCTTAAATTGAAACATCTATAAGCTTTACTTTTAGTAGAGTAACCAAGAAAAATACCTTCATCACTTCTTGCATCAAACTTGCCTACTGCTTCATCCCTCTTTATGTAGCACTTGCTTCCAAAGATTCTGAAGTATTTTACTATGGGAACATTACCAAACTATAGCTCATAAGGTGTTTTGTCATCACTTGGCCTCAATTGAATTCTATTGATGGTATAGACTGTTGTATTGACCACATCTCTTCAATAGGTGTGTGCAACTTTTCCTTCTATCATAATGGTGCACGATGTATCAAGAATGATTCTATTTCTTCTCTCTATAATTCCATTCTGTTGAGGGGTTCTAGGTGCACTTAACTGTCTCTTTATGCCATGTTCTTCACAGTACTCATAAAATCTGCCAAAGGTGAATTCTCCTCGTCTCTCCAATCTCAAACATTTTATCTTTAGTCTAGATTCATTCTCAACCTTACCTTTGAATATTTTGAACTTCTCAAATGCTTCTACCTTATCTTTCAAGAATGAAACCCACATCATCCTAGTATAATCATCAAAAAAAAAAATGAAATACCTTTCACTATAGTATGACCTTGTTTGAGTTGGACCACATAGGTTTGTATGAATCAGATCCAACTTGTTTTCTGCTGAATTTTGCTTGCTCCTGAATGCATTTCTCACATGCTTCCCCATCACACATTCCCTACATATAGTATCAACTGGATTTTCTATGCTAGGTAGATCTCTTACTGCCTTAACATTGCTTATCTTTACTATGTTATCAAAATTGACATGACATAGTCTTTTATGCCACAACCAACTGTCATCAACTTTAGCAACAAAACAACTTGCTTCTGAATTGAGTTGAAAAACATTACCTCTTGTCTTTGTGCCTAATGCAATCATAACACCATCTTTGTTGTTAATGATGCATTTGTCATCTTTGAACTCCAACTAATAGCCTTTTCCAAGTAACGGTCCAACACTGAGATGGTTATGTTTCAAATTATTAACATAAAGAACATTATCGGTACCATTCTTTCCATCCAAAGTGATGACTCCTCTACCAACTATAGGTTTAGGAGTGTTGTCTCCAAATCTGACCATACCACCATTGTATTTGTCCAAATGAACAAACCTACCTTTATCACCTGTCATGTGATGTGAACAACCATTGTCTATAATCCAGTCTTTCCTTATGTCAGCTTGTGAAATCAATGCAAGCTCTTGATTCTCTTTCTTATCTTCATGAACTTTCTTGTTATTCATTTTTTCTATAATAGAAATGAATCCAATTTCTTCTTCACCAAATTCTTCATCTGAAACTCCATCTCCAGCATAGTAGCATTCCTTAGAATACTTAGGCTTGTAATCCTTCTTAGACTTTCTAGCTCTAGTGGGACACTTAGATGCAAAATGACTGATCTTGTTACATGAAAAGCACTTAAATGGTAATTGACCTTCATATTTTCATTTTCCTTTCTTTTCTCTTTTGGCAATCATAGCAATAAAATCATCTAATGTTTTCTCATCATCATCATCATCAAAATTACCAGAAGTGTTTGCAGATTTCTTACCATGAATTGTTGTTTTGAACACTATCTCACTCTTTGGTTCTGTCTTCAATCTTGAAATCTCAAAGGATGAGATTTTTCTGATCAAGGTCTCTCTCTTGAAATTAGATGTAAGCTGCATGGTCTCATCTAGGATGTTGATCTTGCTTTCAAATTTAGGAGTAAGATTATTCATTAACTTGTCCATAATGTCCTCCTCTGAAATCTCTCCACCATTGTTCCTGATTCCAGCAACTACTTCATTGATCCTTTGATTATAAGCTTTGATGTTTTCTTCAAGCAGCATTTCTAATGCATTGTATCTTTTCTTCCATGTCTGTCTGCGTGCATCCTTTTCTTGTTTGTCTCCTTCAAATATGTCTTCTAGGTGCTTCCATATTTTATGCGCTGTATCTATCTTTTTTACTTATGAAAATTCACCATCAGATAGGGCACTGATAAGGGCTTCTTTATCTATAGCATTCTAATGAAACAATTCCTTTTTTGCATCAATAGCATCATCTTTTGCAAGGTCTTCTAAAGTATGAATCTTGGCTTCTTTGATAGTTACATTAAAAACTTCAAAAGAAATGCATTGCAAATGAGTCACCATCTTGTTCTTCCAATCAAGATAATTATCTCCATCTAACTTAGGACTCTCTTTCCTAAAGTACGCCATCTGATCAACCTTAAGCTGTTAAAATTTCTCTCTGAGGCACTTGGCTCTGATACCAATTGTTAGGAATAGTCCCAAGAGATAACTGAGAGGGGGGGGGGGGGTGAATCAGTTATCTATAAGATTCAATTCTTTATCCAATTAAGTATACTTAAACATAAGCATAAACACAATGAAGGAACACATGAACACAACACCAATATTTTGGTTACGGGGAAACCCAAATAGGTAAAAACCCTAGTGGGACTTGATACCCACTAATATTTTGTACTAGTGTATAATGATCCTTGTTAAAAGATCCTTTACCCTCTTAGGACTAGCTTTACAATATATTAAGTACAGTAGACCTGGTCAAGGGTCAAAACTTGTTAGGAGTCTTTTACAATTGTCCCTGTTAGGGGAGAGGATGCACTATCTAAGAGCTCACTACTCAAATGGGTGAAGGCTACAACCTTCTGAATAACATATACACACTATATCTGGATCTTGGTGAGCTGCGCTTTGACCTATTGTCTAGATCAGTTCCAATGAATAGTATAAGTATTTTACTTGGTCACATAGACCTTCTTCTGATGGCTCAACACTTCACACACTCTGCTCTGCTCTATTTGATCAACCATGAACCATGCTCAAGCAATCACAAATGACTGCCTATAAATATCTTTCCTCCAAATGATATAATCAAGTCGGCCTATTAGAACCACCTTGAAATTATATTAGAGAAACCATAAAAAACTTCAATAAACATTCTGTGGGCTCTACTATGCATGCAACACATTCCGGGACCTGTCTAATAAAATAATTGTAGACTCACGCTACACACTGTCGGCTCTACCAAAACAACTGGAACTTTCTCTGTAGGCTGAATTAACTTATGCGCTCTTAACAAAACATCAATAACACTTCACCAAGCTTAACTCCAAGGGTGCATGCCCTCAAGATAGGTGCAACTCAAGAAACAATAAAATCTCTATCGGCTCTTCTGAACAAACACATGAAACTACTGCTGGCGAATAGCGACTACTTAACTTTACTTGCATTCATCATCAAACCATGCATCCATGAACTTAACATCATTGACATATCTTCAACACATATCCAAGTGCGCAAGGCTCCATGATAACTGTATGGACAACCATACATAAAACATTATCTGTTACTCTGTCAGGAACACTGCTGACACCAGCTGCTATATAACTATCTATACTAATAGTTAACCTCTGCACCCATGATATCATGCTGATATCATGTCCATGCTGCATATACTGAAAGCTTACTGCATAAGACTTCCACACATGCTACTTTCCATATGTTGTCATCAATGAAAAACATACAGTCAGTACTGGCCTGTTGGCAAATCTCCAACACATATCAAGTTGAGATTCTCTACATCTTCTTTTTGAAAGAGTTTCTCATCGCTTCATATCAGTTCACTCGGACAAGCATCTTTTTGATCTCTTAGGGCATATCGGGTTCATTAGGACCCATATCAATCTAGTATTGTCTCTCATATGATTATCTATCTCAATCTCCTTGGATAGATATTCAATCTCACCGCTTCATATCAGGATGGATACTCTTGTCTTTCTTATCAATGTTTGTTCGATTAGGTTCAGAGATAGATCTTTATCAACTATCTTGACATCATCATTCTTTGAATCAATGTGTTCCCAGATCTCTCACACATTAGTCAAAGAGAGGAAAATGTAATCACCTAAAAATGGTCTAGTATAACTTAAGCCCCCCCTTTTGATCAAATTTTCTCTTTCCTAAGCATCATTATGCAGAGTAACCCTTAAAATCCCCTTTGCATAATTAAATAAAAAATCTTCTATCAAGCTTATACTATGGTATAATTTCTAGAGCTTGCATATTTATTTAATTTCTAAAACCTTGCTTTTAATATAAAGTTACTACACTTTTATTAAAAGAACACATTCACATGTGCACATATACTTAATCTTGATTAATTAGAAATTAAAATGAATTTTTTCTTTCAAATGCTATTTTGTCTTATTCTATCTAAGATCTCCCTTTTGCCTCTTAATCCTCATCACTCATTTATACCTAACCTTGCATCTCCTTGCATCTCCTTTTGCATCTTCATCATAGCCACTCATTATTTTGCCTCTTAATCTCCACCCTTCATTCTTGAGGCAATTCCTTTAAAAAGAAGTTCTTCTTTGGCTCAAGGGTCCATTCTCTTGCACTCTAAGTCTCTAATCTTTATTTTTTGCTATCAAGATCATCTTAAGATTTTTCATTCTATCTCTCTTGCATTTCATAGACTAATCTTTTCATTTGAATTCTTAGCTTAGCTTCATTTCTAGTTTAATTTTTACATTGTTAATCTAGTTCCTTTCTTGCATGGCTTCATAGATTTATCTCTTGCATTCATTCTAGATTACTAATTGTTTGTATACATTCTTAGCTTAATCTCTCACTCTAGCTTGCGTCCTTGCATCTTATCTTCATTCTTACACTTTGAATATTTCATTTTGGAGTATTCAAGTCACTAATTCTCTATGCCAATTTGATGAGCACTATGAGAAGGATTAAACTTGCTTCAACTAGGAAGCTATGAGATGCTTCTTGAGATCTCCTTTTCCATAGATTCTCTAAAGTTTAATGGTTCATAAAAGTGTGTGACACTTTTGATCACACATTAGGCTTACATTCCTATGTTTTTCAAAGTTCAAAAACCCCCAAAAAAGTAATTTGCATCATATAGTCCTTAGCTTTCATTTCTTGCATTTGCATCCCTAAACTTCATTTTCCAGAGTCCAAAATTCCAAAAACATAAGTTGCATTTGTCCCTCATATATGTGACTCATATTGGTCATTTCATTAGGTACATATCATATCATTCCTAAACTAAAAATATAAAAAATATGGATTTCATTTTAGTACCATTTAGTTGCATTTGTCCTTCATCTCCTAGAGTCAAAGCTTTCATAGTTGAAACATGATTCCAGGTTTTAAAAGACACAAAAAAGAAAACATCAATCCAATTTCATCACTGAGAACTCTTGATCAAAGCCCAAAACAAACATGATGACTTGGCATTATTGGTATCATAAAGAAGGTAGCCCTCCAATTGAAAGAGAATCACACCAAAATCAACCTTCCTACTCTCATGTGACTATGAAATTACAATCAAGCAACCAATCATGTCAATCCAATTTATGCATGTCCCAAGATTTGGACCAACCTTACAATACTCCAAAAAATTTCATCCTTATTTCTCCATCACCAAAGGAGAAATTGGCTCAAGAGATAGATATCTTTCAACAAAAGGTGAAAAATATTGAAAAGAGTCGAATCGAGATGTCAAAAATACTTAAATGACCAAATGAAAACATTCTATAAGTTAACATACAAGATCTCATTTCAACATCATACATTCCAAATCTCATAAAAAAACAAGTATGATAAACCAATTTTAAAAAAATAGACACGTGTTTAAATCAAATCCAATTCAATCACGGCCAAGAGGAAACTTTGTTCAATAAAGTCACAAATCAAGCTCCATTCAACCAAGTCCCAAAGTAATCATTGAGCCATGTTCCAAATCAAACCTTTCAACTATAATGTGGCATAATTCAACTAGGGCCACCACCCAATTTCAAAACAATCTTCATTCCAATGCAATACAGAGTCACTCAAGCAATCACACAACCCCTTATCCCAATTGTGCAAACAAGTCAATCCCTACAAAGGTCACAAACAAATTTTCCTTCGATCACATCACGTGTCGGTGAACATCCTTTTATACCCTCAAATTCACCACCAAGGGGTTCCCAAACAAACACAAGCTTAAAATTTCCATCCCTTGGACATCAATTAGTAATAATAAATGATAAACCTATTATACCACAAAGTCAATCAACAAATGTCTTGCATGATGCAAATGTCAATATAGTATCACCAACAAAATCCCCAACCAATAAAAATCCCAATTTAAATATTTCAAGAGTTTTCTTCAAAATTTGTTTATGTACATCAAATAACTAAGGAGCATAATAAAAATCACTTAACCATGTCTAGGAATATCCCATTGCAAATAAATCACATCAATGACATATCCACTCCCATGAAGAAATTATCCATCAAGTAGCTTCCATGTCTCCCACCGCTCTACCATCCCCTCAAGTTTCACAAGAGAAATTTCTACCATCTTTGTCACATCAAACCTTCCAAGGTCTATCCACAAAAAAATCCAAGCTAATTCAGTTCTTGATACAAATTCCATACCTGATTAAAAAATCTTAGAGATAATGCCACCATGTGCTCTATTTCTATATCAAACCCATTCAAGAGAGTCACATAAAAATTACATCTCTCACATTCCAAAACATTGAATCCTATCTAGAGTCCCCAATGCATATTCCAATTTCCACCCCATGTCAAGAGGGTGATCCAAATCACAAAGAAATGAGTTCTAAAACAAATCAAGATCAAGATCCCAACAATGACCAATCCCATCCAATTGTTGAGAAAGATCCTATTTTTATTGAGCCTCATGATGATCCCATTATCCCTAACTCTCTTATACAAGATGTGTTGGAAATATGGTCAGTGCTCCTCTCAGGATTCATGACATGGCTTAACCACCACATGTGTCTTCTATAAGTTGAGTGGTTGTATTGAGCATTAACATGTCGATATTTTGGTGCACCAGAACCCACTACTTGCAACAAGTGGAATCATAGCTTTGTTACAAGTTTGAATCACCTCGGGTAATTTTGAGGGGGAGATTGTTGGAAAAATGGTCAATGCTCCCCTCAGGATTCATGACATGGATTAATCACCTCCTTTGTCTTCTATAAGTCTATTGGTTGTATCGAGCATTAACAGGTTGATTTTTTGGTGAAATGGTGATGCAGGGGCATTCTAGGGTACTTGGTGAATCTGCATGGAGCTGTGTGTTTGGTCGGTGTTACTAGGTTGCAGCCTTGATCGATGGTCTCGATCATTGAAGGAAGCTCGGTCACTGAAGGAACTTGGTAATTTTAGGCGCTCGGTAAAAGTGTTAATTAGTGATGCCCATGGTGCTCGGTCAACACTGGTGCTTGACAATGCCTGGTGTGCTTGGTTATTTCACTGTTGTTCAATAGTTCTGGTTTACCAACTGGAGTTCTGTGTGATTTGTTGGGCTGACTTGGTGCATTTATTGTTGGTAGCTATTGTTACAAGTCAACATGTTGAATTATATGTTTGTAAGGCTATTTTGAAGCTAAATTGTATTGCATTTAATAAATGTTGGGGAGAGTTAATGGTTTCATCCAATCGACTTGTGGTTGATCATTAGTATTTATAGGATATTTGGGGTAGTTGTTTAGGGGCATGAATTGGATGACTTAGCAAGTCAGATTAGAGATTATGAAAGATGGAGTTGGCAAAGTTGTGGGAAAGATCTTGCATGATCTTGTAGATCAGATTGTTATCTGATAGTTTATAGTGGCAGAGCTAGTGGTTTACACACTTGGAGACAAGGAGATTTCTTGGAGGCTTGTGAGCTTAAGTTTAGATTTTTCTTAGGGTTTCCATCAGTTTCTTATTGTTTCAGAGATGAACTAGCTAAGTTTGTATTAGATCTGTGTGGATCTTGTAGAACTTGTTTCTATTTGTAATTGGCCCTAACTCGGAAGACCTTACAACTGGGCATGTTAATGAAAATTGAGTTAAAATATCTTGTTGTGTTGTGTTTTGCACTATTTAATTCTGAAGCTACAAGGATGGATTGTCCTTAATTGGATCCTCCCCGCCTTGGTCTGTGTCAAGTGGTATCAGAGCGAGAGTTGATCTTGTGGAGCAAAGGTTGACCTAGCAAGGCTGATCTTGCAAAGTTGATCTTGTTGGTGAAGAGATCGTATGATCTGAGTTACAGATTCATGGCCCTGAACTTGTGGATCTTGCCCTAGTTGTTTATTCAAGGTGGCAGGTTGAGATCTGACTTGCATACAACTTGGAGATTTCCACAAGGTGGTTGGTGTAGGGTTTGTTGTAGAGGGTTTCCCTTATCTTTAAGGATGCCTCCAAGAAGATTGGACCCTAGAGTACTTGCAGATCTTTGTGATACTATTGAATCTAGGATTATAGAGAAGGTGAAATCAAATTTCAGATCTGAGATGGAGTTAATGAAGAATGACATGGTCACCGAGATCATGAGAGCTATTACTATTGTACCTCAGAATGTTGGTACTGAAGATGGTTATGAGGAAGCTGCTGAAGACTTTGAACCTACTGGATCTAGTGGTGATGACTAGAGGGATAGATCTGGCAAAGACAGAACTACTCAGTTGGCTAGATCTGGAGCTCGGTTAAAAGTAGTAGTTATCAAATGGAAGTCTCTACTTTCTCTGGTACTTTGAAACCCGAGAACTTGATTGATTGGATTGGTGAACTTGAAGATTTCTTTGAGCTGGAAGAAATTGAAGATCCTCTTTGGGTGAGATTAGCACAGAAGAAGTTGAAAAGACATGCTGCTCTTTGGTGGAAATAATTACAACGAGATAGAGAAGATGAAGGTGAAATGAAGATCAATCAATGGAGGTTGATGGTGACTAAGTTGAAAGCTAAGTTCATACCTGCTAACTATGAGCTTGAATTGTTTAAGAAGTATCAGAATATGAAGCAGAAGGAATTGTCTGTTGAAGATTATACCAAGGAGTTCTACAAACTTACTATTCGGTCTGAACATAGAGAACTTGGTAAGGAAAAGGTAGCTCAGTATGTGAATGGTTGAGATTCAATATGCAGGATGAGCTTGGTATGCTAAAGATTGATTTTGTTGAATATGCTTATCAGTATGCTCTGAAGGAGAAGATAAGTTGAAGAGGAAACAACATAGTAACTCCTGAGGGAAGGAAAAGATTGATCACTCGGTGAAGGATAAACCGACTGATGCAGAAGATGAACAAAAACCTGTAGAACCAAAAAATAAGACAGGTAGAGTTATCTTTAAGGGTACTTGCTATAACTATGGAGAAGAAGGACATCGTTCTTTTGAGTGTACATAGAAGAAGCTTGGTGACTGATGAACTGCTATGGTTAATTAGAATGAACCTGAATTTGAGAACTTGCTACTTCGGTGAATATTGCTTGGTACAAAGGAGGAACCTTGTCAAAGGAGTAACTTGTTTAGGACCCGATGCAAGTCTAGAGGTAAACTCTATGATGTTATTGTTGATAGTGGTAGTATTGATAACCTTGTTTCTGAGGACATGGTTTAGAAACTTGGGTTGAATAGAATGAAGCATCCTTGTCCTTATAGGATTGGCTGATTGCAAGATGTTCATGCTCTAGAAGTAAGAGAACAATGATTTATTGATGTTTAGATTGGCCAATATAAGGATCTTGTGTTATGTGATATTGTGGAGATGAATAGTTGTGATATATTTCTCGGTAGACCTTGACAATATGATTGTAGAGCTATGTATGAATGTGTCAGAAATGTGTTTACTGTTGAGAAGGATGACAAGAAGTTTTCCCTGATGCCTTTTCTGGATACAACACTCGGTAAGAGAAGCCTGAGTATTGGTAGCCAAGTTGAGTTGCTGGATCCTGAAGGTATGGTTGTTCACTGTGGAGGACAAACCTGTGTGTTGTTGAGGAAAGACTTGAAGAGACAGAGAAAGCTGAAGTGAAAGAGTATGCAAACTGAAAAGGTGGAGGACTTGTATGTGAAGAACCAGTTCGGGGTTTATGTGCTGAATCCCGTAAGATGTTCTTCTCACATATGAACATCTTTTCAAACCTGGGGTGTCTGATGCAGGGGCATTCTAGGGTACTCGGTGAATCTCCATGGAGGTGTGTGTTTTGTTGGTGTTACTCAGTTGTAGCCTTGACCAATGGTCTCGGTCATTAAAGGAAGCTCGGTCGCTGAAGGAACTCCATAATTTTTGGTGCTCGGTGAAAGTGTTACTTGGTGATGCCTGCAGTGCTTGGTCTACAATGGAGCTTGGTGATGCCTGACATGCTTGGTTATTTCACTGTTGCTCGGTAGTTCTGGTTTACCGACTGGAGTTCTGTGTGATTTTTTGTGCTGACTTGGTGCATTTATTGTTGGTAGCTATTGTTACAGGCCAACATGTTGAATTAAATGTTTGTAAGGCTATTTTGAAGCTGACTTGTATTGCATTTAATAATTATTGGGGAGAGTTAATGGTTTCATCTAGCCGACTTGTGGCTGATGATTAGTATTTATAGGATGTTTGGGGTAGTTGTTTAGGGGCATGACTTGGATGAATTAGCAAGTCAGATCAGAGATTTTGAAAGCTGGAGTTGGTGAAGTTGTGGAAAAGATCTTGCATGATCTTGCAGATCAAATTGTTATCTGATAGTTTGTAGTTGCAGAGCTAGTGGTTTGCACACTTGGAGACAAGGAGATTTCTTGGAGTACCTTAGGGTTTCCATCAGTTGCTGATTGTTTCAAAGCTGAACTAGCTAAGTTTGTATTGGATCTATGTGGATCTTGTAGAACTTGTTTTTGTTTGTAATTGGCCCTAATTCGGAAGGCCTTGTAGCTAGGCATGTTAATGAAAATTGAGTTGAAATATCTTGTTGTGTTGTGTTTTCCGCTATGTAATTCTGAAGCTGCAAGGCTGGATTGTCCTTAATTGGATCCTCCCTACCTTGGTCTACGTCAAATGGCAACCACTACTTGTAACAAGATGTCCTTCCAAATCCCACTGATCTTCCATCCCCTAAGGAAGATCATGACCTCCCTTCCATTCTTCCTAATGATTCCATCTAATATCAAGAGCAGAAAACATTTAAAATCTAGTCAAATGATCCCTTTCCAAGTCAAGATCAAGGTATCCCTTTACCTTCATGTCCACAACAAGATCCTACCATCCCTTTAGATCCTTCTCATGATCCCTCCATCCCTTCATCTCAATGTCCTAATCCTCCATATCCTCCACCAAATCCTATCCTATTAGATGATCCTACCATTGCCCCTATTCCATCATAGGATCCCATTATTATTATTGACCCCCCTCATTATTCCAACACCTTTTCACAAGTTGTTCATGAACCCCAAACATGTCTAATGAGTTCCTCCACTTTCACGCAATCTACCCTACTTCATGATCCTATCAATCCTTCCATATCATATCCACCTCAAAATGGAATCACATCTTGTAGCAAGTATCCTACCACTTAAAACAAGCATTATCAAGTCTAAAGGGTTAGACTTCTATGGAAAATATATAGTACAACCCTTTCATGTCAAAGAAAATTTTGATTGTCATGGCCTCAATTACATAACTCATTCCCAAGATGTTGGTATCCCTATCCAAATCCAAACATATACCATCCCCTTCATCTCTTTCATCCATCTTAGGTCCATATATTCCTTCATCCACTAGCTCACAATCTACTTATCCTTTCCTAAATCAAGATCAATAGAGGCACAAATATTTGAGAACATTTTGCGCACCCAAAAAGCCTCCATTTCATTCATATCCATCCATGAAGCCCATTCCTTTTCTAAATAATTTGGATGCCAATCAAAAAGCCTATAAGTCCAAAAATAAACATGCAATTAAGGATCAACATATCTAGTCTAATTAACATATAAAAACAAAGATACAAAAAGAAAAATGAATATCCAAAAGGCCACAAAGGCCAAGTGAGTGAAAAATAAAGTCAAAAGCCATATGGGTTCCCAAACCTCTTGTGCGAGAAATGAATTCCAAGGACACATAAAAGAATGAAAAATCAAAGTCCATGTGGATTCTTAAGAAAATTCTTGAAGCATAGTGTTGTAAAGAAAATTTAAGTTTGCATAAAAAATTGTAATCCCTCCATCTAAATGTCTATCACCTTCCAAATCCATTTTGGGTCCTTATGTCCCAAAATCCATATCCATTCCCCCATCAAATCCAAAATGTCCTTTTCTTCCATCACCTCATCACCCCTCAAGGTGTGTGCCAATGTTGATCTTTCCCACATTCTCATCCACTCAACAACAAGTATTCCTACATTCCATTCATTATCCAACAACTATTTTCCAGCCCTTTATCCATCCTATCCGATCCTTTGCCTAAATCCTTATCATATCCTCTCAAGTTGTCTATTTCATCTCTCTTTATCATTACCCTACCAATGTCTTTGACCATACCATCAATAGCTATTATCCATTATTACATGTCCTTCAAGAGAATAATCAAAAGAACAAGGCGCTTGATTCCATTCATTGAGCTTATCATGCATTTATTATTTCTAAAAAATTATAGTCAAAAAATTATTAAAAAAAGTAGCAAAAAAGAGAAAAAAAAATCGCCGTCTTGATGAAAACTTGGAAAGCAAGCATCTTGGTAACACAAAAAAAGAAGAAATTTTTTTAAAAAGGAGTAAAGAGAAATAATTTTGGCCATTAGTGAAAACCTCGCAAATAGGTACTTTGGACAAGTACCATGATGAAAACCTGGCAAATAGGTGTCATGAATTTATGAACCTCTTTCATTTCATACTTGGGGGTAGGTTTCATACATATTTTCCTATTATATCATACCCCTGTCATTTGCTCCATTATCCTGTGTCCCTCATATCCCTTATGATACCAGCCTTTGCATTCCCTTTCCTATCTTTGATCTTGACAAGTCTAAGGATCTTCATAAGAATTTTCCTTCACATTGTCCATATCCCCGATCTTATCCACACCCCTTTAGTTTATATTGCCTATCTTATCGCAACCTTCAGACCATATCTCATTTATCTATTAGTGATCTTACTTTCCCTATTCATGTCCTCTCGTTATCCTATCCAAATCCCTTTCTTGGTCTCGATATAAAATAAGAATTAAAATAAAAAATATGTTTTCAAAAGAAAACATGTCCATTCCTATGCACCACATGTCATTTAGTGCACCACATCATTACCCTATCTTCCCATGTCCAATCCCTAATCTTGGAAAAGGAATGTTATCCCATTGTCTAGATAGTCCTTTGCAATCCAAAAAACTCCAATTCCATAATATGCTAACACTATTCTTTGTCCATCTATTCCCATTCTACTAGTGCACTCATCAATTGATAATTTCCATCCCTTGTTAGATACTAGGGGCAATTCAATACAACTTGCTGAAAGAAATATTAATTTCCTAAAAAAATCATAAAATTGAATAATGTCCTTCAAAAAATCTAAAAAAATATTAAAAAACTAAAAAATATTAAAATTTGTGAAACGTCCTAAGCAAAACTACAAAAAAATCAATTATTCCAAAATTCTAAAAATCAGAAATTCATTCAAAAATCCAAAAATAATCAGCCATTTTCATTTCATCAATAAATTATCTCTTGCAAAAAAGAGATATCAAAGTAGACACAGATTGTAGACTGGTAAACATTACACTTCAAAAATCATGCATCAATAGACAAACTATCTAATCAAGTCAGTAATCAATCAAATCAAACTTGTCTAATCAGTGAGTCTACATTGATTTGTCCTTTTTCAACCTACTATTTGTCTTATATAGGGTGTAACATACTCAAAACTATATGATATTTGTCTTAGACAGGGTACTTCATTCCTTAAACTAGACATCGTCATTATCATCATCAAACAAACTATTAATTTTAACAAGATCAAAATGAATGTTGAATTGCTTGGGTCTTATCTTTTGTTGATTTATCATTAGTCATGTTCCTATGCTACTCAAGGATATCATTGGATGATGAGAGTGGTAGTGATGGTTCATGGTCCTTTATTTTTGTTTTTGTCTTTTGTTTGCAGGTTGTTTTCCATGAAGTTGTGGAGCAAGTAAGTCCAATGCTTTAGGATGGAGGGAAACATTCATTGTTTGCAAGGTGTCTATTTTTATGTAAAGGGATCACATTATTGCTCTAGCTTTCTGTGTCATGGTGTGACACATCCGGTTTGGCATATGAAATAAAGCTCTGTAAATGTAAAGTGTCCTTATGAAAGCAATTTTCATCGCTACTAATTATTCTTCACTTTCTCATTGATTTCTTCTTCCATCTAACTCTTCTTCTATCAATGTTTTGTAATCATTTTCAAAAAATTGTCCTATCAAAATTTGCTCAATTTTTCAAGGGGGAATCCTACCTCTATTCTTTCAATCCACTGGGGCATGATCTTTTAATTTTTATTTGAAACAATGCTCATAATCACATTGACTCAAAGAGGGGCAAAATGTAAACACTGAAAAATGGTGAACGCCTATGGCCCCCCTTTTTTAACATATCTTACATATTGTGTGTTTGATCTTTATAATTCACCGATATTGTGTCATTCCTCATTAATTAAATATTTAAAATTGTTTAATTAATTACTAATATTTCATCTCTAATTTGCATAATATTCTAATCAATTTGACCTTTTGATCATGTCCAATAATGTCATTTTCATCATTAATCATTTTAATCTTGTCAATTGATTAATTATCCTTCTAGGGGTAAATAACTAATAATTGATCACATTTTCTTAAGTCTTGTGCCATGATAAATAAATATTATTTATTTATTCCCCCTTTTCATATATCATTTCCCAATTAATTAATTGTCCCCTTTTCAAATATGGGAATTATTGAATTTTGAAATTCAAATATTCCCTAATCCTACTAATTTGCCTCCATTTCTCCTAATTGTGCCTTTACCTCCTATAATTTGGCTTCCTAATTTCTCATTAATTTGTGCATTCTAAATTGTGACTCAATTTATCATAATTTTTAATAATTATGATACCTTCCCAATTGCATTTCCATTTGCCAATTTTGTGATCTCCTTTGCAATTCTATAAATAGGCTTCCTTTTCCCTCATTTTACTAACCACAATCTTTTGAATATTCATGCCATTATCATCTCATTCCTTGCTTTCATGCTATAGGTGCATTTTGTCATAATGGGAGAAACACATCAATATTTTGAGAAGAAAGCAAGGACATTGAAGTCCAATTGAGGGAGTGTTTGTTTATTTGCTTTCATAGTTTATGCACTTTATTTCAATTGCTTTGATAGTTGGGTTAGGATTTCATTTTGTGTGCTCTTAAGGATTTCTGTGGTTAACCTTTGCATGGAATGTTTGTGAATCCCCTTTTCCTACCCTACAATCTAATTCTTCGAATACCCCTAACCCCACCACAAAATCTCAAATTATGTACATACCCACTTGTAAAGGAGTATACTATATATGTGGTTTTATTTTCTGAACTAAATTTGTTGTGAACCATTTAATGTGAACATACATATATTTCTAAGACTTTTTTTTCTCATGAAGTTCTTATGTAACTACAATCCGCAAAAGGAAACATTATTAAATTGATTACTTTGTCAATTGGCCAAGACTTGTTTATTATTGAATTTCAATCTTCAATCACAATTGAGATTAGTAATTTTGATTAGAATTAATTTAATATATTATAATGCAAGCTAATAAATTAGAAATAATTTCTTTTTACTCTTCAATAATTTATATGGATAAAAGCATAAATGTCATTGCTCAAAGTGCAAGTACATTAGCAGTAAACAAAAGACACCATTAATGAATACTAATGCCTACTACAAATATTTTTAATTTTGATATTGTTTAATATTTATTTAATAAAAGTTTAAATATTGACTACATTGCATAATTAATTTTAAAAAAATTACCTACCAAATAAAATTATCTATTCATAACTTAAAACTAATTTGTATTATAACATTAAAAATTATAATAATATTATTAAAAGTTAATTTTTTTACTTAAATAACATAAATACAATTGCATTGTTGTCCCTCTTATTTCTTTTCTTGTTCTCTCTGTGGTTAGGGCTTGGGTGCTTTGCGACGGTGTTGGGGTGAAAGGGGCTCTCTTCCCTGTCACTCCTGTTTGGACTAAGCCTTCTCTTCCTCTGGCAGTTAGAGTTGGTGGTCGGCTGGATTGGCTTCTCTACTGGGATCCTTCTATACTGGTGTTTTTATGGAACTCTCTTGCGGGGGCTTCTATTTGGATTCTTTTTGGGGTGAAAGGGGCTCTCTTCCTTGTCACTCTTGTTTGGACTAAGCTTTCTCTTCCTCTGGCGATTAGAGTTGGTGGTCGGGTGGAATGGCTTCTTTGTTGGGATCCTTCTATGCTAGTGTTTTTCTGGAACTCTCTTATGGGGGCTTCTATTTGGAATCCACTACTCTTGTGCCTTGTTAGGTAGAGTGGTGGTGGTTCTTTTGAAGATTTTGGGGGGTTTTTGCCCTTGTCTTTTCAGACGTGTAATGGTGAGTGGTGGCTTTGGGGCCTGCTTTGGGATTCTGTTGTGTTGGATAGTTCCTGGGAACCTCACGGGTGGGCCTCTTTATGGGTTCTGCCGCTTCTTTCACTTGTGTGGGAGAGGGGTGTTGGTTCGTTTGGAGTGGTCTTGTGTAGGATCCCTATTGAGGCAGGGTGGCACACAAATGATCATTGGCAGCTGATGGTTTCTCATCTTCATTACTCCTCTGCTCTGTTTCCTATGGAGGTGGAAGCTTGTTTTGAGGTGAAGGTTTCTCTTCCTCTTAACACCTCTTTCCCGATTTCTATTGAGGTGGAAGTTCCTTATGAGGTGGAGGCTTTGCCTGTTGAAGTGGCTAGTAGCTGGATGGAAGAGGTGGGTTGGGGTTTTTTTGGTGAGTTCGGCCATAGCTGGAGGGCTCAGTTTTTGCTAGAGATCTATGATGGTTTCATCTTTTGCTTGGCAAGTTGTAAACTGGTGGCTTGGGGAATACTCTTCTTCTCCTCCATTTCTTTGTCTAAGGTTGGGGGAGCCTTTCAAAACCCTATAGGGCCCGACTTTTGATGGAGTTTCCTGTTATTGCCAGAGATCCTTGAATGTCTTTTCTTTTTTCTATTAGATTGTGAATCAGTGGTTTGGCGAGACATCCTTACTCCCATTTCTTTGTTAATGGTAGGGGGAGCCATTCAAAACCCTAAATACTATGGTGCAGCTGAAGATTTTCTAGCTCATACTTATAAGCTGTTGTTTCATCTTTGGTATGGTCATGATAGGGTGGACTGGTCTGTCTGCTAGATCTATTGGATGTTAAATCCCATTTTGGTAATGGGAGCCATCAAAAAGGTTGGGGGAGCCTTTCAAAACCCTGATAGTCTGGTGCAGCTGAATCTCTACTTGCATAATTACATGAGCTGCTGTTTCATTAATTCTGGTTATGGGAACCATCAAAACCCCTATGTTTGGTTTAGGGAGCCTGAAAACCCTAGATTCATGATGATTTTGTAAGACGATGGTCTTACACTTTAGGTCTTGGCAGCTTGATCCTTTCTAAAAATATTTTTTCTGGCTGCTGTTGTATCGATGGGTTTGTGCTGCTGGTAATTCTACTGGCAGTATGTGCTGGGGGGTTATGTAAGGTTTATCTTGTTCCCCAGCTGTCTCTCTTTGATTTGAGATAATTCTTCCTATGGTTAATGTTCGGGTTATAGTTCCCACCAAAAACTATTTGTAAATGGTTTCGGGGCCCATTCAAAACCTACTTTTACCTTAATCAAAAACATAAATACAATTGGTTTAAGTATCCACTATTAGCTTTAAAATTTAATTTTTAAAAATAAGGTCACTACATTTAAATATGATTTTCAATTCAAAACAATGATTGTTTCTATTTTACTGTATGTTTGAGTCTTGCATATTGAACTATCATATTGCATTTATTGTGGGATTTTAGGCTTTTTTAATGGCTTCGACCAACTTCAGCCCAACAATTGATGTTGGCGTTAGAGTTCTGGCAACGAGTGATCATGACACCTCCTAACAAACAACCTCACAAATTCATTCCAAAGGTGTTTCACATGGTATGACCTTTGTGCGCCTATTTTTTGTTTTGCTTGTGCAGGAATTTGATAGTGCTTGTGACTAGCTAAAAAAATATACTTTGATATGATATTTTGTGGAGAGGGTTCCACCTAAAAGCATGTTGTGTGATTGGGTTGCCAAATCTTGGGCCCTTCATGGGGTCTGGCTTGATGGGGTTGAGAATCTCACTCAGGGTTTCTTTTTGTTTTGCTTTCCCAACCCCTCCCATGTAGATGGTATCCTTAAGAATGAGCCTTGGTCTGTGAGGTCAAACTTGCTAGTTTTCTAGCCATGGTTGCGAGACTTTACTATCTTTGATGAGAAAAACTTAAAGTCCCAATCTAGATAGAGTTTTTGGGTCTACCCTAGCCCTTCTGGTCATTCCTATAAACTATTACCCAAACCCTTGGCAGGGTGGTTTGAATGGAACCTAACTACTTTTTTCATGCTTGTCCCCAAAAGAGGGTTTGTGTCGAAGTTGATTTATCTTGCAAACTCAAAGAGACCATTGATATTCATCTTGGTATTTAATGTTTCTCTCAGTGAGGATTTGTTTGAATCTTCTCAACACCTATTATCAGTGTCAATTCTCTGAGCACAAGATCAAGGATTGTCCCCTCGTTCCTAGGACAAAGCCTCCCTAGAAGGAGATAACCCCTCCTTGATCTTTTGAGGTTGCTAACATAAATGAAGGTTGTACTTCAATGGTTCATAGAGGAAAGCACACTTTGGATTTTTCTTCAAAACAAACAAATGTCGCCACTTCATAGTTGCAAGTGCAGGAGCCAATTCAGCCCAAGTCATCTCAAAAGACACAACCCTTGGGTTTTGGAGTTTCAAACCTTGAGGCTCAGGGGAAAATTTTAGTTGAGGGCGCTTCTTGCTTGTGTGGATTCACACTTCCCAAGCCGCTTTAGTGGTTTCTTCTCAGCTTTCCTCATTGCGTCGCTCTTGCAACCCTCCTAGGTGGGAGGAATTTGGTGATGAGGGTCCTAAAAAAAGGGTGATTCCAAGTGAATCTTACCCTAGTTTTCGGCCAATTTCAGGTTTCTTAAAAAATAGCTTCTCCTCTCTTGGGGATGAGGATGACATGTAAGCATTTAAGTCATGAATTACATCTCACGATATATACAAGGTTTAATTGACCTCTCCAAAAAGTATTCCACAAGGGATACTCGACAGAAATATCTTGGTATTGATGTTTCTTTTCCTTTAAAAAGTTAAAATTGTACCTTTCATGTTAACCCTACAAGTCATGTCATTTGGCCAGATAGCATGGTTTTTACTTTTGAGCACAAAGTTGATTGATGAGGTGTTGTTACTCTTATATCTCCATGACGACATTCCTCTATTGTATATCATGGATCTAATCCCATGCAAAGATTAGTTTGGGAAATCATGTCAGTCGACAATCATTCTTTTGGGATCATTAATTTTTATGCTCCCAATGATACTTTTGAAAGATCTCAGTTGTGGCAATGGATATCTGACTCCTTTCCACTTGCTATTTGGGTTATGTGCAAGGACTTTAATATGGTTGAGGTGGCCTTTGATAAGGAAGGTATTTTGAATTTTTGATGGACAACTGGAGAAAGAGACGCCTGGTTTTACATGTGCAATAAATTAGGCCTTTCGACCCCAATGTTACTCATCGCCATCCTCATTGTGTCTAACACACTTGGAGTGATTTATAAGCTGGTGTTGATAAATATTTTAAGAGGCTTGATCGTGCAATGATATCGACTTAATATTTTTTTCTCTTTTGAGGAAAATCAAGTTCTTGGCAATTTTATCCCTTCATAAGGTCACTTTGTTAGATCACTTTCCCATCAGCTCAACATTGAATGGTAGACAACTCATATGCATCCCTCAAAATATATATTTTTTAATAATTCTTTGTTGAGTCATCCACCCATGATGGACCAGATTCAATGGGTTTGGAATCTTGAGCCCCATCCCACTTATCCAACTAGTTGGATTTTATGGTGGAATGATGCCATTCTCTGCATGACCTGGTTTCTCCTTATTTATGGAAAGCAACTGGCCATGTACCACCGAAGATCCTATAATGCCACCACCAAATATTTGTGCTGCTATTGAAGCCTTGGTTGCAAACCTTGTCTGTCCTGACTTGCAAGTTCGGATTGCTCAACTTCGACATGAAAAGAAGATAGCTAATAATCATGCTACTAGAGGAGCCTAGATCAAAGCTAGACTTCATTGGCTCAAAGTGGGAGACTGTGCTTCTAAAGAGTTCTTTCTGGCTCTTGGAGCTCATCATTCTTTCCCTAACATTAAAAAAAATTAAGGGTATACGGTGCTCTCTGAGATGCTGGATATTCTTCAAGCTTATGTTAGACATTATAAGGTGTTCATTGCATAGGGAAATTCCCTTGCTCAAGAACAAGCCTTGAAGGATTTCCATGCAGTCGTCCCTTCTTGGATTTTGATTTTCCAAAGGACCTTTTGTGATATTAGATACTAACCCTTGAGGATCTCAAAGACTTCATCTCTTTTATAGCCAATGACAAAGCTCTTGGTTGTGATGGCTTTCCTTGTGAATTTTACAAAGCTCTCTGGCCTAGTGTTGGTTTTGATCTGCATAAGGTCTATTTGGAAGCTTTACAATCCCAACCTCTAGGTCACCTAATAAATAAAGGCAATATCAAGTTCATACCCAAATCTAGAGATCTTGATGACATTTTCAATTGGAAACCCATTACCTTGCTCAATGTCTCCTACAAGATCATTGCTAAAAACCCTTGCTCTTAAAATTTGACATCGGCTTCCACAAATTGTGTGGCCAAAGAAAATTAGTTTTTTCAAGTCTAGGTTCATCCTGGACAATATTATTGTTGTTTGCATAGGTATGAAATGGACTCAACGATCTAAGCATAATATTGTTTTTATCAAAATTGATTTTTCTAAGCCTTTTGATCGCATTGAATGACCTTTTATCTTGGCTATGTTGAAAGCCTTAGGGTTTGGGCCTCACTTCATTCAGTCTATTGAAATGCTTTTTGGAGATGCCTTGGCTTGCATCACCATCAATGGATGATAGTCTAATGTATTTGGCCTCTTTAGATCTATTCACCGGGGTTGTCCCTTAGCCCCTTCTCTTTATGGTCTTGTTGTTGAAGGCTTTGGCTATCTGCTGGCCTTTTCCATTTTTGCAAGATGTGTTAGGGCAATTTTGCTGCCTAAGTCACCTTCTCAACTTGTCATTGACCACTTTAGTGATGATTATTTCCTCACTTTGATTGAGGAATAAGACAATATTTAGGTGGTGCTTCAGTTCCTTGATACATTTTTCCAAGCTTCTAGGTCATGATTCAATGACACAAAACCTAGTGTTTTAGGAAAATATTTCTTCTTGCCCCTCCCTAGATTCCCCAGCATAGGTGGAAATGAATTTAGCATGGTGAAATATTTCGAGTCTTGGGTATTCCTTTTTCTTTCCACGTTTTTGGTATCAACCTTTGGAATGTTGTTTTGACCAAGATCGAGAAAAAGTTTGCCTACTAGATTACCAAGCCCCTCTCTTTGACTAGTAAATTCCATATTTGTTATAAAGTGTTGGTTTCTATCCATGTGTATTACTCCTTACGTTGGGCTCCATCTAAAGCCTTTTACATCAAGTTAGAAAAACTCTTGCAAGATTTATTATGGGCTTCTGAAGTTAACTATCATAGATTTCACAAAGTTGTCTGGGAGTATTGCTATCTACCTAGGAAATATGGAGGCCTTGGACTTCTTTCAATCCAAAAACAAGGTCTTTTCTTGTGTTCCAAATGGGTTATACGAGCCATTTATGGAAATGAAGCCTAGAAAATTATTCTTAGGCATTGTATTTCTTCAAGCTACCCAATTCATAGACTAGCTTGAAAGGGGATTGGATTTCAAATCCTTATGATTATGAAAGATGTTCTACATTTAGGGCACCTTTACTGCTAAGAGAATTTGGTATGTTTGGGAAGTTAAGACATGGCTCTGATGGGATGGGGCTAGTTTTTGTGATGGCCTCTCTTTCAACTAGCACAATATTTGTTGGTCGCCACTCATTCAGGCCTAAGGGCTTCCTCTTGCCCGAGTCCATAGAATTCATGATATACATTTTCACAAGTGGTGCATCCACACTCTCGGTGACCTTTACTCTTGTGCTACCATGAATCTTCGCACATGGGAAGATTTACATGCTCAATTGCACCTCACTCATCAAGATTGTTAGACATTCGACCTAGTGGTCTTGGTACTATCTTTGAATAGCTTCACATGCTTGCCATATATTTTGTCAAGTCGTAGTGGAAGGATTGAGGTTGGCTTCCTTGTACCTCCTTTTGTAACTACAAGCCCAGGATGGGCTATCACCAACTTGTTCCTCGCTTGCCTATGGTTCCCACTTTGAATATTTTGTGGCATTTGCATTCTACCTAGTCTACCTAGTGATGCAAATTTCTCACCACTTGGTCTAATATTGCTAAGCCTAAGGGGCCCCATTTCGCTCAGTGTATTCTTTTCCAAGGCTTACCTTTGGGTTCTCGCCTTTGGCATTTGGGGGCACTAGATCCTCGTTGTCCTTTTTGTGGACAATCCGAGACATTCACACATCTCTTCTAATGTTGCAAGAGAGACCAACAACTATGGTAAGGATTTATGACTTCTTTTGCCCCTTTCAACCTAAACCCTTCTCCTAGTATATAATTTTGCTAGGGGATTCACCTAGATTTCCCTACAAGTTCACACGAATTTGGCATGCTTTCAAGATGGAAATTCTCTTTAATTTATGGAAGTATAGAAATGTCGTACTACTTCCTCACAACTTTCTTGATTTAATGTTTTTTTATATAATCTAGCATGTATATGTAATAATGTCATGTTATAGATTCAAGTACAAGCAAACAAAGTGGCTCTCGAAGTGGCCCACTTGTAGGAGCTACTATGACATTGGGGCAACACCCTTTGTACGATTGCTAGAGTATTGCTGAATATTTTTACTTTCAACAACTATTTTCCGCCTCGTGGCCAACGACATGGCCGTAGTTCCTTTGCTTGTTGTTTTTACACGTCACGTTCCCAAGCCCCTCACCGAGAGTCTTGTGGGGGAAGATATTTCCATCGTCATCATTCAGCTTTGCCACCATGTGGTGGTTCTACTTCTCACTGGTCTTCTGATGGTGCAGATCCTTCCACTCCTAGCAGTGTTGGTTGGTTAGGTTCCAACAAAGATTTTAGGTGGCCTAGCTCTTCCAAGTGGTTCCCTTGAATTTCTCTAGCTATTTCTCCAACTAGAAAGGAGAATGAAGAAGAAAAAAAATGCAGAGGATGGCTAGTCCCTTTCAGACCCTAATCTTGATCCCGCTAATGTATGGGGGAAGAAGGATGAAGAGATCCACCACCTTTTGCAGGCATTGATTTAGTTGCTTAGTGGTTGGTTAATTTGTTTTTTCTTCTAAGCTCTGCCCATATCTTCATTTTATTTGGATTTCCAAGCTTTATCCATGTAACTTTTGTGGGGTAATTTCATATCCTCCTCTCTTTTTTGTGAATAGTGTTATTTTAAATATTAATATAATGCCCCATTCATAAAATAAATGCTAATATTATTTATTAAAAAACTTACTATATATTTCAAATTTAAATTCTTATTATGAAAAATAATATTTTAAATATATATATATATATATATATATATATATATATATATATATAATAAGTTGAGAGATATCCTTCTGAGGCGCCTATTGCACTGAGAGAGAAATTATGAAAATAGGCGCCTCGAGAAGGATATCTCTCGGCTTATAATATATATATATATATATATATATATATATATATATATATATATATATATATATATATATATATATATATATATATATATATATATATATATATATATATATATATATATATATATATATATATATATATAAGCATATATAAGCTAGTAGCAGTTGCGATGCATAATGAAAGATATTATTATTATTATTTTTATTATAGTTAATCTACAATAGTAAATTATATAGTGAGAAAATAAATGGATTATATCTAGGGATTGATTAACACATTGAATTAATTAATTTGATTAGGGTTAGCATTTAGCGTTAGCGTTAGCGTTAGGTTAGACTCTAGTTTAAATTTATTATTATGATTAGGGTTAGGGCTTAGTGTTAAGGTTTGGTTTATGGTCATGGTTATGAGGAGAATTATGGTTAGTGTTAGGGTTTTGTTAATATGCTAGGGTTACTACCTAGGCTTATGGTAAGTAATGTGGTTAGGGTTAAGGTTTACATCATTGTTAGGATTAGGGTTGTGATTAGGATTCACATTTAGGGTTAGGATTTATATCATGGTTAACATTAGCATTAAGGATATGGTTTATACAATGGATAGAGTTAGCATTAGGCTTAATGTTTGATTTAGGTTTATTATTAGAATTAAGGTTAGGGCTTAGGATTATAGTTAAGGTTAGGGTTTAGTGTTTATAGTCACAGTTGGAGTTTAACATCAAGGTGAGAATTATGTATACAAGTTACATCAAAGTTAGGGTTAGGGTAGAGATTAAGTTTAAAATTATGATTAGGGTTACAAAATGGTTGGGACTAGAATTATTATTATGATTATGATAGAATAATAGTTATGTTAGGTTTAAGTTCAAGATTAGGAGTAGCATTAATGTATCATGGCTATGGTTTAATGTGTCATTTAGTGTTACAATCTATATCATGTTTAGGGTTAGCATTAGCATTAGAGTTTGGTATAAATTTATTATATTAATTAGGTTAGGATTTAGTGTTAAGGTTGGGTTTATGGTCATGGTTACAAGTAAAACTATGGTTATTTTTCAATTGAATATTTTTATATAAGTTGAATGATGAAAAAATTAAAAGTCATGATACATCTCAGCGTATTTTATATATAGATATATACAAGTTACATCAAAGTTAGAATTATGTTAAGGTTAGGGTTCAACTTGGTTTAATGTGTAATTAAATTTAATGTTTAATGTTGGGTTCAACTTGGTTTAATGTGTAATTAAATTTAATGTTTAATGTGTAATTAAATTTAATTTAGGGTTCAACTTGGTTGAGGCTCGATCTAGTTTAATGTTTAATTTCATTTTCAAGGTGGGATGTTTCTATTTCTTCAATAGGTTTCTCCATGACCTAAAGATTTAGGTCTAATTTGATTTAGGGTTTGGGCTGAATTTGGTATACATTGTTAAGATTTGATTTGGAGTTGAATTTAAATTAAAATTAGGCTTGCAATTCCACTTGGTTTAGTGTTATAGTTATAATTGGTTTAGTGGTAAGGTCAGGGTTCAATTTTATATTGATTTAAGGTTTAAAGTGGTTTGATTCTCTCTTTTAGCTAATCATATTGGTTGACTTTCAAAGACCTCATAAAAGATTATCAATAATAGAAAGCAAGAATATTTTATAAATTTTTTTAAAAATAAATATCTAAAAATAATAATTTTATAATTATTATAAATATGAGAAATACTTTTCACATAATCTTAATTTATTTATATCATGAAATTGAAAATAATAGAAACATCTTACTTTTTTATATATTTTTCTAATTAATTTTAAGAATTCATATGGAAAGAATTGTATTCAAAACTAAAAACAAATTGAATATAAATTTAAATAATTAAAATAAAACTATTATCAAATTAATAAAATTTTGTAGAGAAAAATCTATTACCATTTCCAATAATTCAAAATATGTAAATTTTAGTAAGTTTCTAAAATTAAATTTATTGTCATTGGCAACAATTCAAAATACTTAAATTTTAGTAGATTTCTAAATTTAAATTTAAATTTAAATTTAAAATACATTTAATCTCAAAAAGATTCCAATTTTAATAAAATTATAAAATTATAGTATTTTGATAAGATGTCCTCCTGAGTGACAGACATCATCAACACCAAATTAAAAAAAAAATAGATAGAAGAGATTTTATTTGTAGGCATATGTACACGAGAGCGGAAATATTAAAGTTAATATGTTCCTCTTGAAAGAAAACTTTAACTTATAACAAACACGAAGATTTAACCCATAAATTAAATTCTGAAAACAAATTACAATTTACTTGAATGGTAAAGCTAGCAATTTTTGGAAAAAAAAATAAAAATTGAAGGGGAGTGGCAACCAAATTTACCTCGATGTAAATGTGCTTACATCTACAAACTATTTGATTATATTAGTCAAATCAGTACCAAATCAAATTGTAATTGTCATTTTTGCAAAATTGTAACTTTTTTTTTCAGAAATATACAATCTATCTCCACTGAAATATACAAAAGTTCAGAAATGTCGATGAAGATATAGAAGACACATACACGCACCACAACATCTCAGATTGCAAAGAAAATAAATAGAAATGACTAACTCTTGAAATGATCGAATATACCTCTAAATTTACGGGTCATCTTTGTCGACATAAATAACTCTGTCAACACATAAAAGAATCACCTGCACTCCATTACCGCTCGAGATGCCATCATTTATTGAGAACCCAAATGTCTCAGTTGTATGAGCAAAGAAACAAACTCTACGCTTGCAATTCCGACCATCTTTACACGCCTGAGTTCTGTAAAGAGCAGGATGAAGCCAGCATTCAAACTGCAGAACTGAATCCTTAAACAACAAGGCATAAACCAAATTTACTTATACTGCTTTGATCATAACCTTCTCCAAATCTGGAACTATCGAGGGTCCTGGATGTGTCCTCTTCTCATTGATGAGAAAGGGTCTCATGCGACAGAAAACACAGATGCTCCCTGTATATCATGGATGCCCATATCAACACATTTTTTCATAGGAACCAGTATAAGCATTTTGGAAGAGCACGCTTACCCTTGAGATCTAATATTTTTCTCAGCGTATCCCTCCTCTCGGCTTCTTATTCACTAAAATGAGCTTTTAGTGCATCTAGCTCACCTAAAATGAAAATGCGTATTAGCCACCAAAATCTCCAGGAACCTAAGAGAGAAATGATATTGCCATTGATTAACAAGCACTGTAACGTACATATATGTATGTAGTATGCATACCTTCTAGTTTTGCAATGTCCTCTTCCAACTGCATTTTTTCTGCCTAAGAAATCCTAACATTTTTCTCGGTTGAGCTCGCTTAAACACTCACAGAATTGGAATCGGAGGACAAATCTTTGATCATGAAACGAACAGCATCACCCCATGTAAATGTCAATTCTGTCTTCGAACCCAGCAGACTCTGGATCGATTCCCCCAAATTATCAAGAGCAGCCATTTCCTTCTTGGAGTCATCTCCATTTTCATCTGACACAAACATTCTAATTTCCTATGACGGATCCGCCCGATCAACTAAACCCACAATTTAGAAACGCCACAGACAGTATATAATATGTGAGACATGACTCTTCGGTTTCCTTCCATGTCTCTTCGGTTTCTTTTATAACTGTTATATATTTAGTTTTTATTGACACAGAAAAATTGATTTGAACTTCCAACTCACCATAAGAAAGTTAAATGCACGTCAATTTTTTTTAAAATTGCTAAATGTTTATATTGAAGATTGATGTCACTGTAGAAAGCCTCTCAGCTTAACGAACCCAGCAGACTCTGGATCGATTCCCCCAAATTATCAAGAGCAGCCCTTTCCTTCTTGGACTCATCTCCATTCTCATCTGACACAAACATTCTAATTTCCTATGACGGATCCGCCCGATCAACTAAACCCACAATTTAGAAACGCCACAGACAGTACATAATATGTAAGACATGTCTCTTCGGTTTCTTTTATAACTGTTATATATTTAGTTTTTATTGACACAGCAAAATTGATTTGAACTTCCAACTCACCATAAGAAAGTTAAATGCACGTCAATTTTTTTTTAAATTGCTAAATGTTTACATTGAAGATTGATGTCACTGTAGAAAGTCTCTCAGCTTAATGAACTTCCAATTCAGCATAAGAAAGTTAAATGCATGTCAATTTTTTTTTAAATTGCTAAATGTTTATATTGAAGATTGATGTCACTGTAGAAAGCCTCTCGGCTTAATAAATTGATTAACATTTAACAATTACTTAAAATATTAATTATAATATTTGATAGTTCAGAAGGAATGGGTCATGACAATGACCGGATGATTTCCTTGTTTTAAATAATGTCACTTTTGTATTTTACAAAATGCTTCACAAATCAAAAGACCGTTTAACTTTCTTCACAAATATTGACACAATACATCAATCCAGGCAATGGTTTCGCATCTAGTGTTAACAAATGTTCCCCCTGGGAACAAGATGAAACTCTGCAATCAATTATCTGTTAAAACCACTCAAGAATTTCCATGTCATAGTGAATACAAAAGCTCGGAACAGCTTTTGAAAAAATGAATAAATAGATTTAGAGCATGCTGCACTGCAAACAGCATTGATATGCACTAATAGAATTTGTTCGTCCTTAGCTGGATCTGAACATGGCACACCATGATTATAAGTTAGTGATAAGATTATCCAATAGCTCATTTTCCACTTATCATTAAGGATGGGAAAGGCACTTTTGTGATCTCAATAGTTGTTGAATTGCTCTCACTAAGTGGGTGTTTCCACGGTTCGCCGTCCATTTGCAGATAAGCATGCTTTCTTCGTCCGCTCCTTAGTTCCACTCTAATAGCAGCCGCCTGCAAAATTATTAGTAGGCATATCTCAGGTCTCATTGATTAGAAAAATGGGTTTAGGATCAAATTTAGGAAGTAGACAACATTCTGTCTAACAATATTAAATCATAGATTCAAGAAGATGAAATTGAGTCATCAGACCTGAGCAAGATGCTTTGCTTTAATAAGCTCAAACATGACGAACGTTGTATGCCAACCCTCCTTCAAACCAAAGATTTCTAGCAATCCATCATCAGGATGAGCTTCCACAAACCCTTTCTGGGAATACATACATAGAAACATTAGAATTCTGCTGGAACCATTGACTTAAGCTGAATCACACACTTTTTGACTCTGTAAAACATAGCATAGAAATTTGCTGGAAATTAAAACAAATATTTTCAAATATCTTAACCCTGGCCCCAACACAGCTTGAAACAGTCGCACTTGAATTTGGAGTCTTGAAATGGGTAGATCTTATAAAAAATCATTACTTTGCAAGAATAGTACATATCTCCTCAATAATGCTACAGAAATGTAACAATGTAGTTACATCATTTTTTCAAGCTGAAAAAGCACAGATCTCTAACGATCATAACCAACCTGGAGGTACAAAAATGTGCATTAGCTTTTGATCTGTCTTTACAGAATGCCATATATAAGAAGGTGATCTACTTTTCTACTTCAGCCAGTATCTCATGACACACATACTCAGTTGCTTCAAATGCTAAGCATCAATGGATCAGGTTAAAATTGACTTGACTAGCATATACTAGAGCACCCCCTTGATGAGGAAAATTAAAACGATTGCAAATAATATCCCCAAGATCCACAAATCCAGTCAAATCACACTTGGCCAAAACAGTCTCACAAAGAGAATGAATAATTTTCCATCACAAGTGTGTAGCAAACCATCTCAGCATCCTGAAAAATCCTTCAATCCCTCTCCAACCAAACATGCCAAATGATAAAAGGAGGACCAAGAGTCCACACAATCTGAAGAAAAGAAGTTTTAGCAAGGGTTTTACCTCCAACGACCACAAAACTTAAACAAAGAGGAGACATGCCAACAGGTTTGACCCCAAACACCCCACCAAAAGTGCCAAATCTCCTTGGCAAAGGAGCACTAAAAGAAAAATATGAGAAACAAACTCCTCACTATTACAACATAGGACGCACATAGAGGGGCCATGAAAGCCCTGCTTGCATAAATTATCCTAAGGTAAGATATCAGTTTTGAAACACCAACAAAATTTGTCTTAATTCAGATCTTGAAGAAAAGATGAATTCTAAACAAGTGCCAAGAGCTGAATTTATATGAAAAGTTTTAAGGTGAAGATTAGCATTTTTCCAGAAAGCCAGGATTTGGATGAAGAGTTTTAGGGAAGCCAAACAAACATTTGCCTCAATTGTAGGACCCAGTCATATAAATGGAAACACCAGTAAATTTGAGTGACCATATAGATCACTAGCCAAAATTCAATCCATTTTGGACATGATTATAAAAGAATTTTACAATTATCTGGCACATGTTTGATTCTTTGACATTTCGCAGTATAGTCAAATAAATATAAAGAGACCAAAGTGTTAAACACACATTGGATGCTAAGGCGGGGGGGGGGGGGAACCATGGTGAGCACTTGCCCACAAAGATGAATCACTGATATATATAGTTTGATTACAATGATGATAGGACCTCACCAATTCGGAAGGCTCACAACCTATACAACATTGACATAGTAGCTTACTGCTCCACAGAGTTCCTAGACTCACCATGACTTGCTAGGACTTGACAAATCACAAGCTGGGTGACCTTGGGCAAGTCCCTGGGACCCGGACTTGGACTTAGTTGAGTCTGGGTTGCGACTCGCCGAGTCATGAGTCATGCTCTGACTCATCAAGTCCCCATGGCCAAAAGACTTGACTTTTTTGGTCAAAAAAAACATAAAAAACTCAATGTTCTAACTTACTTTTTTTGTTCTAGTTCTTCATTACAGCCCTAAAAAGCATTTCATTTCATTGTATTGAGACGAAAAAAGGAAAGTGTGAGATTAGAAAAAAAATAAGAGTCCATAGAAGTGCAACCAGCAGTGAGGAAGAGCTAAAAGTCTTCAAAAAATCACATTGGGACAGCATAATACTTGCATTTGGAGCATCAAAGAGTCCATACCAGCAATTGCAAAGAGCTCTCATCTCATTTCCAATGATAAACAATCTTTATTATTTTTTTAAAACTTTCCAATTCTTAAAGTTGAATGTTTTCCTTTCAAATCCAAATTTCAAACTTCAATGAGAGAACAATAGCAAACCCTACTTTTTTGTTGTAAATATGTTTTTACAATTTTTTCTAAAAAAAAAGTAGGGTTTGCTTTTTTTTCTTTCTTTGAAGTTTGACTTTGAATTTGAAAGGAAAAGAGTCAAGATTGAAGAATTGAAAAGTTTTAAAAACCCTACATTTTTTTTGACAAACCCTATTTTTTTGTATTACCTTATAAAACACAATACACAAATGGTATTTTTTTTTCCTAAAATTATCTTATTGCAACATCTTTGATGTTTTGAAAACCATATTTTTCCCCAACATCTACTCCACCTCAACCTAGGGCTAAGAAAGTAGGTCAAAAGGATGCAGCTTGGCAATATACCGAAGAATTTCTTGGTAGAACAAGAGGGCAAGTGAAATGTAAATTTTGTAAAGACATTAATAGTGGTGGCATCAATAGATTTAAATACCACATTGCTAGGATACGTGGCCATGATATTGGGTCGTGTCTTGAAGCACCTTCCGAGGTTGTTCATGCATGTTATGTGCAACTAGAAACATTTGAGGAATTAAAGGAAACAAATAAGAGGCAAAGGGAGGAGCTAGCTAGTATTGGTTCCCATTCTCATTCAGCCCCATCCATAGGTTGTGTTAGAGACGGTTCTTCCATGCCTCCATTTCGTCTTAGTTCTTCTGCTTCTAGTGCCACTGTTAGCTTTGGTCCTAGAATTCAAAAATCTAGATTGGACAATTATTTTGCACCACGCACTACTCCTGGTTCACAGCCCTCAATTGAGAGCATGACTTGGAACAGGGAGGGCCATGATGCTGCAAAAAAATCAATTTGCAAGTTTTACTACTTTTGCAACATTCCATTTGTTGCAGCTAGACAATTCCTTTTTATTTGATTGTTTATTGAACTATGCTTTGTTTACTGAATTGTTATATTTTTACTACACATACTTATTTAATCTATTTGTGATAGGTCTCTTTACTGGCAAGGCATCATAGATGTCATAACCATTTGTGGGCCGGGGTTTAAAGCCCCTACTAATGCTGAGTTAAGTAGCCCCCCTTTGTTAGAAATGGTTGAAGATGTAAAAGTTGAATTAGAGGACCAATGGGTGCTTTGGAGCAAAAAGGGTTGCACCATCATGACAGATGTCTAGACCGATAGGAGGAATAGGACACTCCTAAACTTTCTTGTTTCCTGCAGAGGTGATTGATCATTCTATTTCCCTAAATGCATTGAATAATTTGAATTTGATGTAGTGATCATTCTACCTCATATTGGAGGATATTGACAAGCTTGAATGAGTCAAAACATGTGTTGATAAGGCTAATAACATTTGCAAGTGTATCTACAATTATACATTGGTCCTTAGCATAATGAGGCAATATATAGGATAAAATGAGTTGGCTCGTCTTGGTATCACAAGATTTGCCTCCAATTTTATCACATTAAAATCCTTAATGTAGTCAAAGGCATCTTTGAGGCATATGTTTGTTGGCGAGGAGTGGACTTCCTCAACCTATCCTACAACCACTACAAGGATGGAAGTAGGAGATTGCATTTTTGATGAGGCAGGTTTTTGGACCCCTTGTGCAAAGTTTGTGCAGCTAAATTTTTTATAAATTGTACATTAGGTTTTGGTATTTACTTTTAATTTATATGCATGCTTTTATTTTGTTTGCAACTTGGCAATTTTTCTTATTTTCATTCACACTTAACTGTTATTGTTTCACAATATTTGCAGGTCACTAAGCCCCTGGTAGTTCTACGAGTTGTTGATGGGGAGAAGCCCGCTATGGGCTACATATATGAGGGCATGGGTAGGGCCAAGGAGGCCATTAGATCTATTTATGGAGGAGATGAGAGTATCATCCCATTTGGGTGATAACTGATAAGAGATGGCGCCTCCAGCTTCACAAACCCATCAATGCAACTGCTTATTACCTCAATCCAACATACCATTTCTGCCATGATTTCAAGGTGAATGAGGAGGTTCTTAGTGGGCTCTATTCAGTGGTAGAGCAAATGACTACTAGTGATACTAGTATTAGATTTACATTGCATGAGATAGAAGCATTTGATAATGCAACAGGGGAGTTGTTCGGTAGTCAAATGTGCAAAGTAGCTTGCACATAAATGCAACCAAGTAAAAATATATGTGAAGTGCATAATTTGATTTTATAATTTAGTCTTAAAGTTGGAGACAAGCCTGATTTGTTTTTCTTTTTCTTATTTTAGATAGATGGTAGCAAATGTTTGGGCCTACAACCCCAAACCTTCAGAAAATTGCCATTCGCATATTGAGCTAGCCATGTAGCGCTTCGAGTTGTGAGCACAACTGGAGCATGTTCGAGCTCATTCATTTGAAAAGGCGCAATAGATTGTCCGTGGAGAGGCTGAATGATCTAGAATTTGTTCATTACAACCTTCGACTTAGAACGAGATAGACTATGGACAGTGACTCCAACCCAATCACACTAGAGGAGGTCGATCCAAAATTCTAGTGGGTCACTGAGTCTACTAATCCTATCTTTATTGAGGAGGACTTTGAGTGGATTGACCGGGCAGATAGAGAGATTGAGGTTGTGGCCATGGCAGAGGAGGATAAAGTACAATCAGGCATAGGCACAACTGATGTTGGTCAAAGTGGCTCCTGTGAGGTTGATGCTAAGTTTGAGCCATTGACTTGTTTTTGTTTTCATTTATGTTTGGAACATTTGATCATGATGTCATGGATTTCATATTCCATGCATTTTATATACATTTGACAATATTTAAAATTTTATATATATATGTTTGCTATCAAATTAGCTTCTATTTGATGATGTTATTGTGTCTTGAAAGCTTTATTCAATAAAGGGTCCATGAAACAAGTTTTAAATCCTTAAAAATCTCTAGATTTCTTGGGTTTTTTCAAATTGCGGAGTTTTTGCCGAGTCATGAGTCTCAAGTCGAGCCAGCCTTGCCGACTCCGAGCTTAGGAACTTTTCTGCTCTAGACTTGCATACTGAGGCTCACTATCAAAGTAGCAAGATATAGAATGAACCTGTGCACCCAAGACACACCATCCGAGGTACAATGAACTCACGTAGAGGATAAAGAGTAATTCTCTAGATAATGTAGCTGATCTGCACAACATTGTCAACCTTAGCAACAGACTGCTGGCTCCTTTAGTTTTTTGTCACTACAAAATAGCAGCCTGATAAACGAACCCAGCTCTTCTAAAACTTTGCATATATATCTTTTCTTCTGTGCACTTCACTTACTATTTACTATATATTTGCCAAAGCACACACCGTGCTTATATACAAGATGGATCATTTGAGTTTCCAACAAGGTCAGCCATGCCAAAAGGATATTACAATTAAGTTACAAGTCGACCATGGAAAAAATGAAAATACAATAAGGTTCCATACTAGAAGCATCTGGACCAAAACAAAAATTATACTTAACATGGACCCAACCGGATAAGAGATAAATATTAAATACATAGTTCCCATATAGCACAAACCCATTCGGATAAGAGATAGACATTAAATGTATAACTCAGACCTAAATCAAGAAGCATGATCCACTCCAGGAAAGAGAGGGGACTACAAAACCGTTACCCAAAACCAGATCCGCAATTACCGGATCAGCAACCACAACATCAAAATGTGTAGACACACTATCCAAAGAACCATTTAACTTGCCAATTGTATCCGGACCTCCACACGCACATTAGAAGTCATGTCACTTGTCACCAATCCACGTCAAAAGCCATCACAACTTATTTCTTGACCAGACGAAGAACTGATCTTAACTACAACACCTAACAATACTATTTCCGGATCACCAAGAAACATCACAATCAAGACCCAAAACTGAAAACAATACAAAATATATTTGCATATCTTCAACCTTTATTTTCGGAGCATAAATCTTTCATAAAGCACAAATGTAGCACAGTCATATGTAACTGTAAAACTGTTATATGCAACTATGTATCTCTGTCAGTGAGCCACAAACATTTGGTCCATACATACTCCCGAACATAAGAATATAATAGTAACAAATACCACCTTATGATCATAGATATACTGGAACTTGTCTTTAGCAACTACCTCTGGACCACTACTTCCAACACCTCCGGACCATAATATTTGACATGAATGACAACCAAACAATAAATATATATTTTATTAGACTTAAATCTCTCTATTTTTGTTTCTCTCTTCCGTAGATTTATTTATATTTCTAATGGTCACTCCTCTTCTATGTTTCCATATTCTCTCTCTGTTCAATATGGAAACTTTCTCTTTCTCTCTTCAAAATGTTTCTATTTCTCTCTTTGTTCGTTATAGAAACATTCTTTGTGTATATAGATCATTTATGATCTTTGTTTAATAACACATTTTTTACCATAATATGGTATCGGAGCTATTTTTTTCGAAAAAAATTTCATTATTAAAATTTCCTGATTTATTTTTTGAAATAGGTTTTGAAAATCTTTAATTTCTTTATGAAATTTTAGACTCATAAGATTTTTGAAATCCTTTGCTTGGGTGTGTTCAAAAATCTGTTTGTAGGAATTCATTTTTTTATAACTAGGCTCGGGTTTTTTGTTTTTCTCTATTGGATGTGGGTTTTTTGTTTCTGCAATTTATGGGTTCTTGTGTGGTGTTTTGCTCTGCTCAACCACCATTTTTTACCTCCTTCAAGGTCGTTTTTGAGAAAAATGCCACCATTTGTACCTACAGCTTCCTTTTTGAATCTTATTTGCTAGTTTTTTTGGTTTCTTGCACCGGCTAGAGTTTCTTTTGAAACTCTCCTTTTCTGTGCCAGATTCAATTTTTTTTTGCAAATTCTTGGTGGGGTTTTGTAGATCTCAATTGGGTTGCCTTCATTTGTTTCTGGGTGCATCATTTTTTGTGCCTCAATTTTTGAGCCAACGAATTTAGAATCTACCAGCAGATTCCTTCTGAGTTTCTCAAGCTCTCTTCTGGGTGTTCATTTTTTCAAGGTCTTCTGTCAATCTGCCTCGAAGTTTGTGCCTTTTAAGATATTCACATTTTTTTGCATTGAAAAACGTGTCATGACATGTCTCGCCAATCTTCTATTGGAAGGCAGTCAATGATTCAACAGAAAGAACTACAACACCTGGAAGCAGAGAATGATGACGATCTTCGAGTACTATTGCCTTGAGGCGCTTGTTCTAGGGATCGAGGCTCGTCCTACCATAGTCGATGCTACTTAAGAGAAGTTTGATGAGCGTAACCGTGAAGCAGTTATGCGCATTAAGCTTTCAGTTATTGATGATCAACTGCCTCAAGTGCCGTCCAACAAGACAATTGTAGAGATCTAGACTAGACTGAAGTATCTTCACGAGACATCAGACAATAGCAAAGCTTTCTTTTTGAAGAATCAACTATTCTCTATTATTATGGATGTGCACATGTCCTTACAGGAACATCTTTTGAAGATTAAGGCCATCAGAGATTAGCTTGAGGCCATTGGCCGTACAATGGAGGAAGAGGATATGATAGTCATTACTTTGAAAAGTCTACCACAATCCTATTAGCACTTTACCGAGATACTCAATATTACTGCAACTAATGTTGACCTCAAATTTTCAGATTTGTGCACCAAACTTCTGTAGTAGGATCATTGGAAACAACAGTTTGGTAGAAGTGCTCCTTCATCCTCCTTTGAACAAGCATTTACAGCCCAATCCTTTCACAAGGATAAAGGCCCATCTCAACATCAACTTAGTCTCAGGATAGCTCCAAGAAGAAGCAAATTCGGTGCAACTATTGCCATAAATTTGGTCATGTGATCTGAGATTGCAGGACTCGAATTGCTTTTGAACAACAGAAGTAGCGAGGGTCTCAGCCACAGGCCAAAATTGCAGAACATAAAGAGCTCACTGATCAACCCGACTTTGCCTTTTATGCCTTTTGAGGATTCACTTGCAGACTTTTGTTTTGAAGTTAGATTGACCATTAAGGGAGGGTATTAGAGTTAAATCTCTCTATTTTTGTTTCTCTCTTTCGTAGATTTACTTCTATGTTCCTCTTCTATGTTTCCATATTCTCTTTGTTCAATATGAAAACTCTCTTTCTCTCTTCAAAATGTTTCTATTTCTCTCTTTGTTCGTTATAGAAACATTCTTGTGTATACTTGTATATATGGATCATTTATGATCTTTGTTTAATAACACATTCATTATTATACCATAATATATTTCCAACACAAATAGTGTACAAACAGTAATTTCTAGATAAGTTTCAAATGAACATTGGAAGAGGTAACAATGTTAGTTATTAGATTGATAATTAGCCTACATATGATGATGCTAAACCAATGGATTGCTCCTTGGAGAAATGTTTGGATTCGGAACTTAATGCCTAATCTCTTTTGATCATCAAAAAGGAGTGGTGAAATAATGTTAATTATGAAAGTATTACAAGGAGACAAGAATAGTTCAAGTTTACTTCTCTAGGTTTAGGTGGATATGCAAGTTTTATTACGATGAGTAATTGGTAAGATTTTTATGTATTGAATGAAGAACAAATTAGTTCTTAAATAGATTTACAAGAGACGATGTTTCTAAATAAGAAACAGTCGTAAAAATAGAAACTATATCTACAGGATATTTACATTATAGATAACCATTAAATAAATAGAAAGATATTATTTTAATACCCTCCCTTAATGGTTAATCTATCAACTACACCAAGTTGTTCCTTGAATTTAACAAACTTATCGAGACCAAGAGACTTGGTGAGAATATCTGTAGTTTGATCCATTGTTGGAACATACTGCAACTGAACTGTCCCATCTTCAACCAAGTGTCGAACGTAATGATAATGAACATCTACATGTTTGGTTCTTTCATGAAAGACCGGATTCTTGGCAAGTTTGAGAACTCCTTGATTATCAGAGAGCAAGGGAGTCAGGCCATCTTGAGACAAATGCATATCTGCCAGCATTTGACGAAGCCAAACTGCCTCACAAGATGCCTTAACAGTTGCGCGATATTCTGCTTCTATAGATGAGAGTGAGATTGCATGCTGCTTCTTACTACTCCAAGTGACTGCACCAGATCCCAAACAATATAAATATCCAAAGGTTGATGTCTTATGATCAACGAAACCTGCCCAATTTGAATCTGTGAACCCACTGAGTCTAGAATCATGACTCTGTAAAGTCCCCTACTCAATAGGACCTCAAAACCACTTAACTTCTTACTTGGAATTTAGTCAAACACTTGTCATGCAATGTATATATGCTGCTGCTATGAAAATTTCAGAATAGCAAACATACATCTAACCACTTATTTTCATTAAAAAATGTAGAAAGATACCATGATCATTGTGCTATATATATATATTATTGAATTAAGACAAGAAGTACATTTCCAGCCAATAGCTTTTATCAATTACAAAACCCTTCCTTCTTATTTACTATTGGCAATCAATGACTTTTACAATACTAAAATGCACAAGTGCTGAAACTACAAATTCACCTTTAGCTGAAACATATATTCTCAGTTACAATGCCAAATAAGATCGAAAATGATAGAACCTGATTGGATGAGTGTAGAAGATGAAATGTAGATGTCCTCAGAATAGGTTTATGCCTCAATGATGCCCTAGTGAAGTGACTGAAATATCACCTCCACAAATGCAACCCTTCAAGAGATATTTCACTCCCTCAGTTATGCAATCAATTGGGAGATTTCGTTCCCAATGACAAGCTGAAAATCTGTAGACCTCTTGGCTCCACAAATGCTCATGAAGAAAATAACAATAGTCAATGTCAAGACTGGATGCTCCAAATGCCCTTTGACCCCCCTTTTATACTACTCCCAATGTTTCTAGTTACTTCTAGTTGCTAGAAGTTTCTACAAACTAGAGGCTTCTACAAGCTAGAAGTTTCTGACTTCTGGAAGTTTCCAACTTCTAGAATCTTCCGAGTTCTGGAGGTTTTCGTGTTCTGGAAGTTTCCAACTTCTGGAACTTTCTAACTTCTGAAACTTTCTGACTTCTAGAAGTTTCTAACTTCTTGAACTTTCCGACTTCTAGAAGTTTCTACACATAGTCAAATAATCACCAAATAATTGCCAAGCGACTCTCTCATCACCACCATTAGCCTACAAGAGCCATTAATAGGCTAATCCACTGAAAAAAGTCCATGTCAACTAAGAAGGGGACATGACAGTCCGCCCCTCCTGAAATTGCTTGTCCCTAAGCAATCTCAAAACTGGATGCTGCAAAATAGTCTCATCCTCCCAAGTAGCATCCTCCACAGGCAAGTCCTTCCACTTCACCAAATACTCTCTGATGGTTCTCCTGCGAAGCTACCTCTCCCTGCAATCAAGAATGGATTCCGACACAAGAATCAATTTCCCCTCATCATCCAAGGGAGGTAAAACTGCTGAAGGCACGACATGTTGTCCCAATGCCTTCTTGAGGCATGATACATGAAAGACATTATGGATTCTGCTATCCGCTGGAAGCTCTAGCTCATAAGCCACCTCTCCAACATGCTTGATAATCCTGAAAGGACCATAGTATCGTGGCCTGAGCTTCTCTGCCCCACTCCTTCTAAGAGTAGACTGTCTGTAAGGCTGCAACATAAGGTACACCATATCATCAACCTCAAAAGTCCGCTCAGTCCTCTTCTGATCTGCATACTACTTTTGCTGGTTCTGAGCTTTGGTGATGTTATCTCTGAGAACCTCAACAATATTCTTGCTCTCCTGTAACAGTTCCCCTGCACTGGGTACTCTACTGTTACCCAAAAACAAATCCAAGAAACTAGGCGCCTCATAACCATATAATGCCATGAATGGTGTCATCTAAAGTCATGTGATATGTGGTATTGTAACAATACTCACATAAGTAGATCCATCTAACCCATGCCTTCTGTTGCGCCGCCACATAGTTCCTCAAGTATCCTTCCACCCATTTATTAACAATCTCAGTTTGCCCATCAGTTTGCGGGTGGTAACTAGTGCTAGGTGTGAGCTCAGTGCCACATAGACGGAACACCTCTTGCCAAAAATGACTCAAGAAACAGCTGTCCCTGTCACTCACAATGCTTCGAGGCAATCCGTGTAATCTAAAGATCTCCCTGAAAAACACCTCTGCTACTTGTGTAGTTGTATGAGTAGTGGTAATCGGAAAGAAGTGTGCATACTTCATTAATCTATCAACCACCACATATATGTAATCCCACCCTTGGGTCTTAGGCAAGCCCGTAATGAAATCCATAGATATGCATTCCCACTTCCTATCAGGAATCGGAAGTGGTTGTAGGACACCTGCCGGAAAAGTGTGCTCTTGTTTGTTCTGTTGACAAACAGGGCACTCACGCACATAGTGAAGCACATCTGACTTAAGCCCTTTCCAAGTAAAGCGCTCCCATACCTGCCTGTATGTTTTAAAGTATCTCGGATGACTTGCTGTAGGTGAATCATGGAGAGTCCTCATGATGATGCTCTTCACCTTCGATCCTGGGACTAAGAAAATCCTGTTCTTGTAAATGATCAACTCATTCACAAGTGTGTACCTGGTAATAATGGACCCATCTGCAATACCTGATGCCCATGTATCTCTAGCATACTCTGCTATGATCAAATGCCTCCAATCCTCGGATATGTGCACCATGGAATTAAGATGAGGTCGCCGTGATAGAGCATCTACTACCACATTCTGTGTCCCCCTCACATAGGTGATATCAAAATCATAAGCCTGTAGCTTACTTACCCACTTTTGCTGTCTATCATTCAGGTCTCTCTGCCCAAGGAAATGTCTCAAGCTGTTGTGGTCAGTCTTGATGCAAAACTTACTGCCCACTAAGTACTGTCTGAATTTGGCCAAAGCATGCATAATGGCCAACATTTCCTTGTCATAGATGCTAAAAGTCCCCTCTGGCCCTCTGAGTTTTCGACTCTCATATGCAATAGGGTGCTTATCCTGCATAAGAACAGCACCGATGCCCTCTCCTGAAGCATCACACTAAAGCTCAAATGGCTTTGTGAAATCTGGTAAAGCCAACACAGGACATGTAGTCATAATCTCCTTAAATCGCATAAAACACTCTTGTGCCTCAGGCATCCAAACAAATGCTCCTTTTTTCATCAAATTAGTCATGGGTGCAATATGACGTGAATATCCACTGACAAACCTGCGGTAGAATCCACACAATCCAAGGAAGCCCCTCAACTGCGTAAGGTTCTCTAGAGTAGGCCAATCTATGATAGCACGGATCTTGTCAGGATCCATCTGTACTCCCTCTGCACTAATGATGTGGCCCAAGTACAACAACTCTGTCATCCCTAAGTCACATTTGGACTCCTTGGCATACAAGGACTCCCTCTGCAAAATACTGAGCACTGTCTCCAAATGATCTAAGTGCTCCTGCCATGTCCTGCTATATATCAAAATATCATCGAACTTCCTCAGCTGGGAATGGAAGACACTGTTCATCGTGGACTGAAAAGTAGCGGGAGCATTGGTCAAGCCAAAAGGCATAACCACAAACTCAAAATGTTCGCAGTGGCATCTGAAGGCAGTCTTCTCAATGTCTTGTTCTCTGACTCTGATCTGATGGTATCCTGATCTCAAATCTATCTTCGTAAAGTAGCAAGCCCCATGCAACTCATCAATCAATTCATCAATATGGGGAATAGGGTACCTGTTCTTAATTGTTCTCTTATTCAGCATCCTGTAGTCAATACACATCTGTAATGTCCCATCCTTCTTCTTTAGCAAAACTATAGAAGAAGCAAAGGGTGACTTATTAGGCCTAATGTGTCCCATGGCAAGTAATTCCTTAATAGTCTTTTCGATCTCATCCTTGAGCCGCTTAGGATGTCTGTAAGGTGTAATCATGACGGGTTTGGCACCCTCCTCTAACTCTATAATGTGCTCAATACCCCTGTTTGGTGGCTTGCTTGGTGGAATGTCGCTGAAGACCTTATCATACTTAATTCTTAATCTCTATATATCAGGATGGTATTCTGACTTATGCTACTCCTCTTGTGTAGGCATCAAGATATAAACTGCTGCCCACCCAATGTCATCATGTCTAGCAAGCCTCTCTATTCATCTGAAAGAGATAGTCCTGATGTCACTATTCCTGATAGCTTTCAGCACGTGTTTTACCATCTACCTCAAACCGTATCTCCATATCCTTCAATTGAAGGGTAACCTCCTCCAAAGAATGAAGCCACTTCATCCCAAGCACAATGTCCAAGTCACCCATGTTGACCACATGATAATCCGCCTTGAACTCATAATTGTTCAGGCGTAGAGGTAGATCTCTAACCATTCGGTCACATCTGAGAGTGTAACCGTCAGCAACCTTGACCCGAAGGCCCTCGAACTCTTCGGTCATGATCCCACGTTTCTCCACGAATCGTGCATCAATGAAGTTGTGGGTGGCACCTATATCCAGTAATGTGATAATCCTCTGACCAACCAAGACTCCACGGAGTCTAAAAGAACCCTCCTGTTGAATGCTAGTCAAACGACCCTCTTGTATTTCAACTCTGGCTCCTCCTTAGGCTCCAAAGCCTCTGCTTCTATCTCTGTCTCCGACTCACCGGAATCACCATGTTGTTCGGAACTATCAAAATCCGAACCCTCATAGTATGCCCACATGAACCTGTTGGCCTTCCCCTTAGGCCTCAAAGGACAATCATGACTCAGATCATAAGGACCCTTGCAGAAAAAACACAATTTCTTCCTGCATAAGTCATTCAGTGTCTCTCTATCCAAGGGTATTGCTGTTTTTCCCTTTGAATCATTTACCTTGTCCTTGTTTCTGTTGAACCCCTTGTTGTCTCTGAATGAAGAAGTTCCTCTGGAATTGAACTTGCTGGATGGTGCTGCAAGTTCCATGCTACGCGCCTTCCTCATTGCTTCCTGAAGTGTAGGGGAATCAAATGCCTTAACCCATCCCTTCAAGGGTTCTGATAATCCCTCTATAAAGAGTATGATCAATCTCTTCTCTGAAATGTCAAGTACCATAACAGCCAATCTCTGGAACTCGCTGATGAAATGCTCTAAACTGCCTGTCTATCTCAGCTACGCCAAATCTTGGAAGAAGACTTCTGGATCCTTTTTATCAAACCGTTCGACTAATCTGTCCACAAAGTCTTGGTATGTTGTCACCTGATTATGCTGAAGAGTGACCATCCCGTGAGACCACCAATCATGTGCTACTCCCTCCAAATGTAAAGTAGCGTACTTAATTGCTTCCACCTCTGTCATAGGTCTCAAGGCGAGGAAAGTGTCTAGCTTGTGAATCCAAGCCTGGGCAGTCATCTTACCGCTGCCATCAAAGGGTGGTAATGTGAGTTTACTGGCGACACGCTGAAGCTCATTATTCTGCCCTTTATTCCTCTTGTCCTGCTTGCTAGCTCTGTAATGCTCTCTCCTTTGATTAACAAACCGCTCAAAGGTCATGAGCTCCCGAACATGTGGAGGTAACAACTCCCACTCATCATTCGCAGCCATGAGATCATTTGCGAATAATTCCTCCCGTGCCTTAGCAACTGGTGCCTCCTGTGGCTCCTCTCTAACAAACGTAGGACGTGTAGGTCTATCAGCTGTCCAAGACCGTGTCCTCTAGGCTCTCTGAGATCCTGCTACACTCCTTCTATCTTGATCCTGATTTCTTCTATCCTGCGGAGTCAGGCGATCAACCAATACCTGTAATGTCTATGCCAACTGCTGCTGACCTGCCTCTAATGTCTGAATGATACACTGTTGACCTGCTGTCATACCGGCAAAGAAGTTTCTTGCCTCATCATCCTGGTCCCTTGGAACCCTAGGTGGGCTGTGTGAATGTCTCTCACCCATGGTGTTTGGTATCCTGTCTTCCCGATCACCTTCCAACAAAGCCCTCCTGCGTGTGTGGTATCTGTGAGAGCCAACTGCTGGTGGATGCATAAAAATTCTTACCCCCTTCAGGCTGGTAGGAAACCGCTCTGATACCACTATAAAGTCCCCTACTTAATAGGACCTCAAAACCACTTAACTTCTTACTTGGAATTTAGTCAAACACTTGTCATGCAATGTATATATGCTGCTGCTATGAAAATTTCAGAATAGCAAACATACATCTAACCACTTATTTTCATTAAAAAATGTAGAAAGATACCATGACCATTGTGCTATATATATATATATATATATATATATATTATTGAATTAAGACAAGAAGTACATTTCCAGCCAATAGCTTTTATCAATTACAAAACCCTTCCTTCTTATTTACTATTGGCAATCAATGACTTTTACAATACTAAAATGCACAAGTGCTGAAACTACAAATTCACCTTTAGCTGAAACATATATTCTCAATTACAATGCCAAATAAGATCGAAAATGATAGAACCTGATTGGATGAGTGCAGAAGATGAAATGTAGATGTCCTCAGAATAGGCTTATGCCTCAATGATGCCCTAGTGAAGTGACTGAAATATCACCTCCACAAATGCAACCCTTCAAGAGATATTTCACTCCCTCAGTTATGCAATTAATTGGGAGATTTCATTCCCAATGACAAGCTGAAAATCTGCAGACCTCTTGGCTCCACAAATGCTCATGAAGAAAATAACAATAGTCAATGTCAAGACTGGATGCTCCAAATGCCCCTTGACCCCTTTGATACTACTCCCAATGTTTCTAGTTACTTCTAGTTGCTAGAAGTTTCTACAAACTAGAGGCTTCTACAAGCTAGAAGTTTCTGACTTCTGGAAGTTTCCAACTTCTAGAATCTTCCGACTTCTGGAGGTTTCCGTCTTCTGGAAGTTTCCAACTTCTGGAACTTTCTGACTTCTAGAAGTTTCTAACTTCTGGAACTTTCTAACTTCTAGAAGTTTCTACACATAGTCAAATAATCACCAAATAATTGTCAAGCGACTCTCTCATCACCACCATTAGCCTACGAGAGCCATTAATAGGCTAATCCACTGAAAAAAGTCCATGTCAACTAAGAAGGGGACATGACAGACTCCTAGTGTAAAGAAGTCCATAATCAAAGGTGCCTTCCACATACCGCAACACATGCTTCGTTGCTATCCAATGATTAGCCTTGGGGGTTGTCATGAAGCGTGAAATGTAGCTCACTACAAAATTGAGATCAGGTCTAGTGGCAGTGAGATAGATGAGATTGCCCACTAGTTGCCTGTAAGTGGTTTCATCAACAGGAGGAGAATTAGACTTGGCTGATAATTTCAGTTGTTTCGCCATAGGTGTGAAAGCAGGCTTATAATCCTGCATTCGAAACCTGTCAAGCAAATTCTTGACATACTTAGACTAAGAAAGAAAGATGCTGCTGTCAGTCTGCCAAACCTCAACACTTAAACAATAATGGAGAAGCCCCAAGTCTGTCATATCAAAATCCTTGCACAGGTCCTGTTTGATTTCTGCAATCAAATGTGTTGAACTGCCATCGATGGTCAAGTCATCCACATAAACAACAAGAAAGAAAAATCATCACTAGAGCTTTTGATATACAGATTACTGTTAGGAGGGCAAAGATGAAAACCATGAGCAACCAAGTATTGATCAATTTTGATGTACCACAATCAAGGAGATTGTTTGAGCCCATAGAGTGCTTTCTTGAGTCTACATACTTGGTGTTCTTTGCCGGAAACCTTGAAACCAGGAGGTTGTGTCATGTAGACTTCTTTCTGCAACTCATCGTTGAGGAAGACACTCTTAAAATACATCTAATGGACTTTCCATCCACACTGAGCTGCAATGGCGAGAAGAAGACGAATTGTACTCATCTTGGTAGTAGGAGCAAATGTCTCCTCTTGACCTTATATACCCATTTGCAGCTAATGGGTTTTTTCCCTGGAGGAAGATCAAAGAGAACCTAGGTGTTGTTCTTTTGAAGACTCTGGGTTCTGCATCCATTGCCTGTTCCCACTTTGGAATCCTTGTTGCCTCTTTAAATGTCTGAGGCTCATAAATACTATGAAGGTTGGCCATGAGAGCAAAATTAACAGTATTTTGCTGCTTGCCCTTACTTCTAGAAGCTCTACCCTCAATGAACTCGTCAGGACAAAGATCGCTGATGGTCTTGACCCACCACTTAGGTTGGTGAGTAGATGTGCCAACCTCAAGAGGAGGAATAACTGGATCTAGAGGTGGAAGAGGATTTGCAACAGGTAGAAGATCAGCATCATCCGGAGGAAATTCAAGTAGTGCATCATCAAATACAGAATCTACATCATCCCTCCCATCAGGGGAACCAAATGGAAGAAAAACACACAAATCCGAAGTCTTCAAAGGCTGATCCTCAGACCTCTGCTCAGATGAGGAAATTTGAAATGGTCCTCGTTCTTCATCAAAGACAACATCTCGACTGAAGATAAGGTGATCAGTGTCTACATCAATTAGTCGGTAAGCCTTATGGTTGTCACTGTAGCCTGTATACATGAGCTTCTAACTCTTGGAATCCAACTTGGAGCGCTGAGCATCTAGAATCCATACATATGCTAAGAAACTTTCAAATGGCTGATCTGTGGTTTGCGACCAGTCCAAGCTTCCTCAGGAGTCTTCCCCTTAAGTGCATATGTGGGAGACCGATTAAGGAGATAGACTTTAGTAAACATTCTTGTGTTCCATCATAGACTTGACCATTTTTGTAATGGTGCGGTTGCGATGTTCTACAACGCCATTTTGTTGAGGGGTGTATGGTGTGGTTAACTGATGTTTTATGCCATGTGTATCACAAAAAGTAGAGAAAGCAGTAGAACAAAACTCTTCCCCATTATCAAACCAAAGAGATATAATAGAACACCCAAACTCTTTTTCTACTAAGGCCTTAAATTCCTGAAATATAGTAAACGCATCTGCTTTCTATTTAAGAAAGTACACCCACATTTTTCTACTGGAATCATCAATAAAAAGTAAAAAATACATGCACCTAGTAATAGAAGTAGTATTCACTGGACCACATACATCAGCGTGGACGAACTTGTTGGCCCACTTATAGTGCCCAATCTAAAATATTTAAGTCAAGCCCCTCTATTTGCATGTCATGCCTCCATAAACATTTTCCCTCTAAAATTGCATGTTAAATTCTAGTTAAGTGAAAGAACAAGTCATTGAACCCCCTTGAACCATTGAACTCCCTTGAACCAGTTCAGACGGGTTCACGTTCAAAGTGGTTCAACCAGGTTCAAAGGTTCAAAATGCTCAACATGGATGAAAATGAAAAGGCAAAGGCCATTAATGAAGGAAAATGATTTTGGGAAAATTCTGCAATTTTGAACTTCGGGTTCAATAGGTTCAATGGTTGGACCAGGTTCATGGGTTCAATTCAGAATCATGGTTCGAAAGTTCAGTGAAAGGATCAGGCCTTTGCGGTAATAATCTATTTGATGCCTGACAATTCATGCAGTCTGTCCTTCCTAATTGAAGTATTGAAGCAATAGGGATAAATGCTTTGAAGGTTTCATTTATCGAAGTTCTGAAAGGAGAAAACCATGATCTGCTTAAAATAAATCACTCAAGAATGATCAACTACTTCAATTCTCTGATGCTGTAGTTTGAAGCATATGCATTACTCTAATTGGAAGGTAGTAAATAGGTTCAAAAAGTGGAAATCTTCAACTCCATCAAAATGCCCGACCATGATTAAAAAAGGTTCTTAAATTGGGCATGGAACCCACAAATGGCACAAGAAACTGCTAATTGCCAAGTGTATCCCTGATTGATAATCAAATTAGAACACATGAGATTGGGAGCATTGGACTAAAAATGGAGAAACATCTTGGACATGTACATTCTTATTGGGAATAACAGTGCCATCGATGTCAGAGAAATGACAGAGAAAATAATTATTATCCATAACGCCGCCAACAACATTAACTTAGCAAGTCTGATTTTAGGACAGTTTTATAGACCCGCACTCTGTACCAAATAACTTTTGACTCAAATATTATTTCGCAAATTGCTCTAGTGAGAACGTAGAAAACTAGGATTGTGCCAACATATCCAAAAATTAGAAAGATCCAACGGTGGAATACAAAGTTATGCCCCCTGAACAGAGACCGAATTTAACTGTCAAAAATATTTTCAGTCCGCCCAGCAAAAAGAGGATTTTCATTTTCGGTTAACACATTCAAATGCCACTTGTCCAAATATCATTTAAATATGTTAAGACATATCCTTATAAACTTTTAAATCAATAGTTTAAAAAGATGTCAAATTCTAAAAGAGAAGCATCGGGAATGAAAGGAGGATTAAAATAAATTCAAGAATCAGCTCTGGATAACTGAAAAAGTTACCATAACTGGAAAATCATTCCATGAAACTATTTATAGCATAAAGGAAGAAGAAGAAAGGGTTGTTGTTCTTCTTTTTCCGAGAAAGTCTGGGTACTAAGAAAAGGAGGACAATTTTCTGATTTTCATTGTAACAAGGGAGTGGAGCAGAATTTTCTTTCTCAGCAAAGTTTTATTGTACAAAGATATGAGTCTGTGTATTCATGTTTTGGCATTGAAAGAATCGAGAAGTATTTCTGAGTTGGTGAATTTATAAATATTTTCTTCAAAATTAAGTCGAGTTGTGTCTCTTTGTAATTCCTTATAGTATCATTCTGTTATATTAAATGTGTATGCATTTGATGCTAAAGCTGTGAAATTAGATTAAGTCATCCATTGAGAAGGATCTGCTGCTTTTTCTCTCTCTGGTTATCATTTATGAGTGTGGAGAGGATTGATCTGTGTGTCTCCCTTTTTGCATTTATTTAATCCGGAATATAAATTTCACATCCATCTCATAGCTATGGATGGATGGTTGCTTGCCTTCCTTGCCTTCTGGTTAAAGGCATAACCAATAATTTAATTCATTGCAAATCCAACAAAGGGAGCTACACCTTCATATTAAAATTCAGAGAGCACTTGCACATAACCATTGCAAGTGACTCAACTGTTAGTTGCAAATTGTGTCTTCCTGTTTGGCATTTAGGAGTCATTTTGAAAAGGGTTTTATGAAAAGACATATTTGTTCACTAACACAATTGTAGTACCTTTGAGGCTCGCCATGAGTCACCATCCTTAAACGGTGTCCTGTGCTTCTTTCCAGCTTGACAAGCTCCACAAACTTGCTGATTTTGAGTTTGAATATCAAGTACGCCATGTACTAAATCTTCCCGAACAAGTTGAGCAAGATACTGAATGTTCAGGTGGCCATATCGTTGATGTCAAAGATTGATTTTGCTGCGAAAGGATGCTCAGAAGTATAACTAGAATCCACTAGTCTATATAAACCATGATCCTCTATGCCAACAACAATAGTAGTGCGAGTTGCACGATCAAGAATGGAGAACTTATGTACATTGAAGACAACATCCAGCTGTGGAGAATGTCGCATGATCTGACTCACTGAGAGAAGGTTAAGTTCCATGCCATGAACATAGTATACGTTAAGGAATATGAGATTCCCCCAACCAGATTGGATTTGAATGTTGCCCTTGCCAACAACAATATATTCTTTGCCTCCTCCAAAATAACTGAGTCAGTAAAGGGAAAAAAAATTGTAAACCAATCACGCCTGTGAGTGAAATGCCGAGAAACACCATAATCAATATACCAAGCAGAAGATTTGACATGGTCTAGAGGTCTTTTAGCCACGAAGGTATAAAAGGCAGACTTTTTCTGTTCTGTGTGCTTAGAAACATTGGCTTTAGGCTAAGACCCTCATTGCTTCCGCTGCTTGGAAGCCAAATGATTGTGACAATCTTGACTGCCTTCCAACATTAATTTGGTTAATGGTGGCATCTTGCATGTTTCTCAATGCACAAAAAACAAAATTAGAGAAGAGGCAATGGTACAAAATAAAAAACACAGATCCCAATGCAGAATACAAAGACAAATGCAGGTACAAACTTCAAAAAAGAATGAAGTACAACTAACATAGATTTCAAGAAAATTTTTTGGCTAACCCAAAAAAATTTGACATAGGCCCAGAAGAAATCTCAAAAAACCCAGAAGGAATTTGAAATCGAAATGGAATTCCAACTTGTACAAAATCCGAGGCACCCACAAAATTATGATGACGACCCAGTTGAGGTTTTGAAAAACCCACCAAGAATCTGCAAGAAGATTTTAAATCCGACAAAAAACTAAGGAGTTTCGAATGAAGTCCTAGCCGGCTGAAAAAACTTCACAAATAGCAAATTGTTGCAAAACAAACTATGTAAAACCAAATGCCCTAGCTGCAGATATACTGAAGGTCAAAATAACCCTTAGGCGGTTGTGAACGATGTCGTTTTTAGTAAAACTGAAAAAAAAAAGCATGAGCAGAGGCACCAAGGAAATGACGAAAGAAAAAGAAATGGACGCTGCATTGAGTTTATAGGAAAAAATGACTAGAAATCTCAGAAAAATGCTCGTCGAAAATCATTGAAAAGCCCAAAAATCTTGTCAGAAACGTTCGTCGCAGCTCAAGAGTTTGAAATAACATGTCGCGGGCAGTAAAGAAGCCAAGGAAATGGCCACGAAAAAAAAAACCATGCATGAGTTTTACAGAAACAATGGCAACCAAACTTGAGCACGAAAACCCTAGTCGGGTTTTGGAATGAGTTAAAAAATTATTAATAGATAATTTCAATGAAGAAATTATTAATTTTCAAAAACTGTTGAATGCCCAAGCAATTTCGAAAAAAATGCCTCAACTCTGATACCATATTATGATGAGCAATTGGTAAAAATTTTATGTATTGAAAGAAGAACACATTAGTTTTTAAATAGATTTACGAGAGAGAATGTTTCTAAAAAAGAATCAGTTGTAAAAATAGAAACTATATCTACAAGATATTTACATTATAGATAACCATTAAATAAATAGAAAGATATTATTTTAATAAGTTTGAGTTTATCACTAGGCTTGGTCATGAGGTCCAAACCAGGGGTACAAAAGTTGAACAATATACATCAAACTTGTCTCGCTTGCCGGTGACCCTAAAATTTATCTTTAATATTTTGAAAAAGATCCATATAGTCTTGATACCCAAACAACCCTATAAACCTCAGGTATAAATGTAGTGAATATTAACATATAAGTGTTGACAGGAAAATGACAATTGTAATGTCCCCGTTTTTTTGACTTATGGGATTAGTTTGGTTTAGTGACCCTCACAGGCTAATCAGGTGATCAGATGGTGGAGCCAATGTTGGGATTCCATTCTGGAGGTTCAGATTATCAGGTCTGCTCTTCGTTCGGGTCATTTTGGTCAACTTACTATTTTTAGTAAGTGGTATTTGGGGTATGGCCAGGATTAGCAGGGTGTCTGCATGGAGTGTCAGATGTCTCAGAGTCGAGTTTCAGAGAATCTCCAGTTTGAAAGACTTACTATTTATAGTAAGTCTATTTTTAGCAGTTGGCTATTTTTGGCAGTGGATTATTTCCGGTAGGACAGTTCGGGTTTGAGGCCCTGGTATCGGAAATGAGTTTGTAAAGTCAGCGGGATTCAGAGGCTTTTGGTTTTTAAAGTTATCGTTATTAAATTAAATTATTTTTAATTTAATAACTTTAATACTTTATAACTGTAATGTTATAAAGTGAAGAGGTCTTTTAAAAACCTTTTTAATGAAAAAAGTGAAATTGTGCTTTTTCCGAAAAAGCTATATATTCTACTCGAAAAAGCACTTTCATTGATTTTGTTGAATTATGATTTTATTGAAGTTTGTGAGAGAGACAACCTGGTTAGGGTTTTGACGACTGATTCCTCTCTTGGCAATTTGAGTCATTACAAATTGATGGTGAATTTTGCAACTATATTTGAGATCATAATTCAGTGCTGATGTATACTGGATTTATGATAAGTATAAATCTACAAGCAAATCAATTTAACCAAGGGTTTGATTTGTCTTCCTGCTGAAGTTCTGAAATTTTATTGGGAATTTGTTGTGATCCTTCATTTGTTATTTGACTGCGAATGAGCTGAAGGTTCTATCAATTATCAAGAGAATACGTAATATCTCTTGGCTGCGATTCTGATTGGAAAGGCATTGTGGCTGATGAAAGACAACCGCATCCATCAACTAAGGCCGTCTAGGCATCTACAAAGGTGTGCGTGAGGGTTGGAAGATTTCGGGGCTCCATCTATAGCTCACGTGACAGCCAATAAGGAGCCGTTTTCAACCCAGATTTGTCCTGCGTCAACTTCAGCATGGCACATGACTAACAAGGCTGCTGCGGCAATTCCCAGGTGGTGCGGATTGTATTTTTTGGGCTGTGTGGATTCTTGAAGGACGTAAGCTGCAGGCTCACGTGACTTGCAAGGTGCTTGTCTTTTTGAGAAATAAATTTGTTTTTTTTCAATATGATATATATTATGGAATAAAACAAATCCCAGGTCATTCAGAGATATTGAATTATTCATTTTCATATTCGAATTTGGTGGAAGTATTAATTTAAAATTTGCAATTAAAAGTTCTTCATGAATAAGAATATGAATATTTCAAATAAAAAATAAAAAATTTAGAAGGAGCCAGTCAGGCTCTTTACAGCAATCCAATTTAATATAGAATAGTAGTTTTTGTCCCTTGCATTGTGAACCTTTTGGACTTAAAACTACAGGAATGTACTTTTACCCAATATTGGGAAATTCTTCATTTCAATCTTAAAAATCTCAAATAGGATAAAGCTGAATGAATAACAGAAGACGAAAAATAATAAGAGTCCTAAAAATATCTTAAAGACTGCCTGTTCTATCTCATGGTGTACTAAATAAGGCTTGAAGATTTTGCACTGTCTGTGAGAAGCTTTTTAAACACAAGCTGATTACAGTATCTGAAACAGAGTATGTTTTATACCTTCTCCAAGTAGTCTGGGCTAGGATGACCCCAAGGATTTCGTCCACTGGCATAGTTGTGAAGATTCAATGCAACAACTGCTCGGACACTGCAGAAGGAAATACATACATGAAATCACAGTTAAAAATAAACTAAGCATGGTACTTTACACTACAGACCACATAAAAAACAGACCAGAAAAGGGATAAACAAACTTATGTTACTAGAGTTTGAAATTGTTTGCACATTTAAACAATTCACCCTTTCAAAAGACAGTTCAATTGTGATTAAAATTCTACAGGTGCATTTTTCTGGAGAATTCGATTACTTTTGCAGACAGGTGGGTATTGTAAAGGAGAAGACAACTCCAAATAAGGCCACAACTAAATAGCACCCCAAAAAGGATGAACATGACATTAATGGGAAAAGCTAAAAGTACATTAAGTAGTGCTTAGTTGAATCAATATTTCTAATTCTAAGCTAAGGTTGTAAGTGCTGGTTGTTATTTGGTTAATAGATCACCTTGTTCAGATTTGGTTGATAAAACACCACATCAAGTGTGGATAGGCAATAAACCCTTTGTTTTGTGCATTAAAGTATTTAAATGTAAGTCTTTTGTTTATGTACATAAAGAAAAAATATCTAAGTTGAATTTCAGAGCTAACAAATGTATTTTAATTGGTTATGGCAATAGTGATAAGGGTTATAAACTTCTAAGCCTTGGAATCCTCTAACTTTGAAAGTGGTATGTTCTGAAGACATAATTTTCAAGGAACATAGAGTTAAATCTAATCAGGTATAGCCAAAAGATAAAGGAAATCAACTGTGCAATTGAAACCAAAATTGAGAAGTATGAAGATTCCCAACTTGAAGAACAATGAGTTGGACATAAAGATGTAGGGGACGAATAAGGTCCAAATAGAGAATTTAATGGAAGAATCAGAACGTCTTAATACAACCTTACACAAGTTCACAAGGCAAGAGAAACCAGTTGACAGGTATAGCCCACTAAATTTGTGTTCAGTATTTGCTTTATCCTGTCCTAACAAATTATGTGGGTAAGATTCTTGATGTATAGGGCTGTGTTGATTCAGATTGGGTGGATGATTTGGACAATAAGAGGTCCATAGTGCTTATTTATTCATTGTGTTCGGAGGATCTTTCAGTTGAATGAGCAATCGACACACTATAGAACTAGGGTATACAGTTGTAACATGTTTGTAAAGTGGTAGTGTAGTTATAGAAATCTTGTTTAGGTGTTGACTTTGAATGTAAACAGGTCAGGCTTGGATGTGAAAGTCAAAATGCCATTTGTTTGGTGAAGAACCTGATGTACGATGCTCATAAAAAGCACATTGATAGTCAGACCCCAAAAAGGGTATAACATATTTAATTTAAAGTTAAACATCCGAAAAATTAAAGAGATGGGAAACTTTCAGATATTTTTAGCATATACAAAAATATCTTTGCTTTGAATAAGAAAATATAGCACTCAACTAGACTTAGTTTACAGAGTTCTAGCAAGTACAGAAATTATCTTCTAGATTTCATATAAAAACAAACCACAGAGACACAAAAATGATGGAAATATAAGTAACACTCCTGAATTATAAATATTTTCATTGTTTACATACCTTTGTTGCTTAATTTTCTGTCAGTGACGTGCTACAGTATACTAAATAGTACCAATTAAACAAGGAATAATTCAAATTATATGAATATTTGTATTGTCTACTGTGCACAGCAAATGCACACGGTCCATTAGATCATAAGTGACTCCTAGGTAACCTATCAGTATGCACAATTCAATCAATAGAATACACCACCACATTCCTCCTATCTACTTATCAATTATATAATATAAAATGATAAATTGTGCCAAGGACTACTAATATTTGCGAGATTTCATAAGATAATTCTACTCCTTGCTATTAAAGGCCTATGCCAGAAAAATTACCTCTTATGCATTATATATTTCTAAAAATACATGGAAAATGTTAAATTCTGACTACATGCAAATGAAAACAATATATCAGTTGGGCAATTTCAGATGAAAGAAAACACTTTACAGACAGCTATCTTTACCACCATGTTTAAAAACTCTAAAACTATTAATGTAACAGAAGTTGAGTGAGCTACCTTGAAGGTATTCGAAGAATCTCCCAATCAGAACAGTTCCTCCTTTTGATTTGCACACGCAGAATATTATTTAGTCCCCTGAAATCATTTCCTGCTTTTGTTATAGTTTTAAACGAACACTACACATAAGCCACAATTTATGGCAACAGACTGCTTTTTATGCTTAAGGAATGGAGTAGAAATATCTTATATTGATACAGAATATATTCACAACACAATAAGTGCAGCTCAAGTAAAATGTGTGTACATGATGAAAAACAAATGTTCAGCATACATTGCCGCACCAGATTATATTTGAAGGTGATTTTTCATTAGAAAAGCTCAGATATTGTAAAGAGTTATCAGATGAAATTTATTGAAATGCCTCTCCTATTGCTGGAAGCAACTTCTCAAAGGATGGTAGTAAATTTTAGTTATCATAATTACTTTTAACAGTAACTTTTCACGTGTTAGTACCAAAATTAGTACCCCTGCGAAACTTCACTGGTGTTGTTTTTCTGGTGTGCTCATTTAACCATGGGTACTCTTGCCCTCCCAGCCATAGACAAATCACAATTGTGTCCCCCGAACACTCTGATATATATTGATCTGCATATTATTATTGAATGAGATCACACATCTCAATATATATATGTGAGAGGTGTTTTTACGCCAAGGTTACCACTCTTCACATGTTACCCCATTAATGAATAATTATATTATTATAATTATTATAATATAGTTATATATAATAATTATATCATCAATATAATTATAACAATATAATAATAATTATATTATCAATATTATTATATCACACTAATATTATATTATCATAACCTTTATGATAATTATGTCAGTCTGTGGATTCCAACCATGGCTATAATAAAATCAACACTCCCTCTCAGCTAGGGAGGAATCCTACCCGATATTTGAAATGTCTTAGAGTCGTCCTCCCGATGCTATCTTCAACACTCCCTCTTAGCGAGGGAGGATGTACTCAGATATTTGAGTTATAGAGTAATGTCCACCATGGCTATTCCCAGAGGGTGGCCCCATCATGGCTGTTCCCATGAATGGAAATGCAAACAAACACAAGTGTTCATCACGGAATCACTCATGTGATGTCCTCATCTCGCAATAAAGGTCATCATAGCTACTCCCAAAGGGTGACTCAACACAATTGTTTAGTCATGGAGTCACTCACATGACCTCCACCATGGCTACTCCTAGAGGGTGGGTCCATCATGGCTACTCCCATGAATGGAAATGCAAGCAAACACGAGTGTTCATCATGGAATTACTCACGATAATGGTCACCATAGCTACTCCTAGAGGGTGACTCAACACAAGTGTTTTAGTCATGGAGTCACTCACATGACCTCCACCATGGCTACTCCCAGAGGATGGGTCCATCGTGGCAACTCTCATGAATGGAAATATAAATGAGACAAGTGCCCATCATGAAATCACTCAACGTGTTGTCGTCATTTTATCATGACGTTCACCATAGCTACTCCTAGAGGGTGAATAAAACAAGTGCTAAGTCATGGATTATCTCACTTGACATCCATCGTAGCTACTCCCAGAGGGTGGATCCACCATAGCTACTCCAAGAGGGTGGAATAAGGGCTTTCACCTCAAACTCCTCTTTTAAAATAATGCATTAACAAGGGCTAATACCTCAAGTTTCTCCATTTTTAGAGAAAAATGTTACAAAGGCCGATACCTCAAATTTCTCCATCTTAGAGAAAAATGCTACAAGGGCTTGCACCTCAAACTTCTCTCACAGAGAAGAATGCATTCACAAATCCTCATGATGATGTGGCTCCCTCTGAAATAGATATCAACCTTCTGACCTCCTTGTCCAAGGTTGCTTCTGATGAAATGTTAGACCCCCTCTGAATGTTGATTCCTCCTCTTCGAAGAACCAGGATGACTTTAGAATAAGAATCCTTCTTCCTCTTTGGTTCAGGGGCAAAATCTGATTATCTGTTTCTATTCTTCTTTGCATTCAACAAACATCTACAGGTCTCTAAACAGATAGTGCATTTCAGTCATTCCAATTCACAGCTTTTGCTAGATATCTTCTTCAGACCCAATCTTCTTTCCATAGAGAAATGACACAGGTAAAGCCAGAATGTCCAGTTTGCTGAATTTGCACTAAGCATATATTGTTGTCTTAATCACCAACAAATACACCAATACAGGTCAACCCCTCAATAGGAGCTCACAACATATGAATTTCAATGCATATGAAACAACACTTTTGGTGAGTATTCCCGTTGACTTGCTGTATTCCAATACTTTGGCACTATGATGAGGAGAGTAAAGGAATGAACCAAGCTGTGGCTCTTTTGAAGTACAGCGATGCCAACCATATTAGCAACGAAGATCGCAGGCTCTTCCGAGACACTCATAGTGCCCAGAACATCAGCTAGGATCTTCAATCATCTCCAGATTTTGAGTTGAAATGTATTGGAATTCTGTTCAACTATTCCCCAACCAGGAAACTGAGAGACTCCAAGAACAACAAGGAAAGTCTTCACGCAAATTATCCAGTCAAGAGTTGCGCCAATGAATTGATTATCTTGATCTCAGTTCAGTTGACACTTCACTTCATATAGTTGCTCCAAAACTTGGAATCCTTACCAACATGGAGTTTATGTACAACAGAAAGTCCTCCGCAAGAATAATCATATCCAGCTCAAGCAATGGTGATAGTATTTTATCTCCATTGATTCTCTGAATCCTTTCAATGACCCGATAAGCTTTCAAAGAATTCTCCTTGAGGCGTGAACTCTTGCTTTGTTCAAACCTGACACTTCTTAAGCTTGTATTTAATTCAAGATACCAGATATCTCTAAGCAGCCAATACTGTCTTCTTACCATGCCATATTTTGTGTCTTCCTCTGAAAGGTCTCATGCCATCAACGAATCCAACTGGATAAGCAAGGAAAATTCCAGCGCTTCAGCAACCGTTGTGAGTATTCATTTCCTGCAATTGCCGCTAACCATGAGATCGCATGTTTTTATGATTGTCTAAACAAGCGAGGAAGAAGCCAGCAACGGTATGTGGATTCTGTTGATTGCACTCGCATGATAAACATGCTTCCACCGAAGGAAAATGATCACTGCGAGCCCTAGAATGATGCCGCCCCAAAAATTAGAGCACATCTTTTCATTCGATGGCTCGTTAACAAAACACCCAAGTGCTTCCGTTGAGTTAGCGAATAGAAAATGATCCATATGAAAAATGTTGACCTAGCTTACTACAATGTCTAGGAGAATCTCGGTGTAATGCATATGAGAAGCTCGACAACACGTTCTCCAACCTCCTCTGCCAAGCCACCGAGTAAATGGAGAACATCACCATTTTGTCTTTTGTAAAACAATACGAACATTCTTCAGTTTTTCTTTTGAAACCCTCGCAATCTTCAGATCACCTAGACTGTGTCTTCAGAACCGCGCCTATCAACCATTATTTTGAATCAATCAAACCACGAAATGAAGAGAATACAACCAGGTTGAAGATGCTCATGTTGAAAAATTTTCTCACTGTTCTTGAATGATTCATTCTCACTCCTTTCTACTAATGAAAATGCCCAGTTCAATGCTTCAAGCTAGTTTGTCTAGGAACATAGACATCGTGGTTGCTGCACTGCAGTTGCCATTTTCAACTTCTTCCAAAAGTTCTATGTAACGTCTGCTTCGCCTCTCAAGGATTGGCAACTTAAAACTCTTGCACAACACTATATTCGATTTTATTCATGCTTGTTAGTTCCGAAACTATTACCCAATCCGCCATGATTTTATATTGTCCAAGCTGCTTGCTAGCACGGTAAAGTGAAGAGACAAGCAAAGCCTTGTATATTCATTTTAAATCCCACAAAGCACAACAATCATATCCGAAATAAGATGTAACAGCTTCAGAAATTATTAATCATGTTCTAACACGACCATCAAGTATTAACTATTTGCCTTTGTGGTTTGAATATATGCTATGACACATCCAATGCTTTGTCACTCAGTATGTACGGGGTATTAATATTTTAAATACTACTATCACCGCAAATGATCTCTCGCCAAATATTTCGGTTCCAACCATTTCTTGCGACCCAAATAACCTAACCTCACAGGCCTGGCAAGGAACCCACTCTGATACCATGTTTTCTGGTGTGCTCGTTTAACCACGGGCACTCCTTCCCTCCCAGCCATAGACAATCGACGATTGCCTCCCCCGAACACACTGATATATATTGATTTGCATATTATTATTGAATGAGATCACACATCTCATTATATATATGTGAGAGGTGTCTTTACACCAAGGGTTACCACTCTTCGCATGTGGCCCCATTAATTAATAATAATATTATTATAATTATTATAATATAGTTATATATAATAATTATATCATCAATACAGACCAAACAAAAAAAATAATAATTATATCATCAATATAATTTTTATATTATCAATATAATTATAACAATATACTAATAATTATATTATCAATATTATTATATCACAATAATATTATATTATCACAATCTTTATGATAATTATGTCGACTTGTGGATTCCGACCACAGCTACAATAAAATCAACATTCCCTCTTAGCTAGGGAGGAATCCTACTCGATATTTGAAATGTCTTAGAGTTGTCCTCGTGATGCTATCTTCAACAACTGGCAGGTCAAGATCCTAATCAATAACCATGTTGTTTTGTCATATTATCAATGCAACTAAGTTGTCTCCCTAGTCAAAGTATCAAGTCATCAAATGTCGGCCTATTTTTGGCTAATGGCATTTGCAAATTACTCATGGACAAAGAATGTTGAATGACAAAAATTGAGTTTTCAATGGTTTAGAAACTTCAGCATATGAGAAAATAACTTGAAGCATCTAATTGAGAGTTGCATCTTTCTTTTGCATTGCTAGGGGGCAATGGCAATTGAAGTGATTGAGAGGTTGAGAATGCACACCAAAATAATGAAATCCAAGTCTTATATGAATTTCACTCATTTCATATCGCTAAGAAAAGCATGTCTTGGATGGTTGAGTGGTTGGAAATCCATGACAAGGAAAACAACTTAAGTGGTTGTCCTTTCTAGACACCTATGCCACTCATCAAAATGTTGGTAGCTATATCAAGTAGCCAAACCATTGGAAAAATACACCAAAAGACTTAGGTGGAGTTTGATATCACTTATGCCATGTTTTTATATTTTTGAGCAGAGACTTTAGATGGTTGGACAGTTCGAAAAGTGTGCCTAGAATTTTAGGTGTCACTTTGTGTTTATCTTAATCATGTTTTCAGATGATGGGCAACAGTCTAAGGTTACATAGCTACTACTGACACACATCTCACTCACTTAAACCCACTTTTACATGTGCGCACAATTTTATGATGGCTAGATCCTAGAAAATGTTTGCCCAAGACTTATTAACCATTTTATTTGACACTTTATGTAACTCCTAAATATCCAAGAGGGAGCGAGATGCTACTATTCGCCAAGTAGTGCGCCAATGTGGAATGTACAAATTGAAATAGTTGACTGCTATGCCTAATTCTAAACATAACATGGGTGGGTGGGCCCTGTACTATTCTATCATGCAGGGTGATAGTAGGGTTGGGGCTAGATTCCATACATAACATGCCCTCCTGATTTTCCCTCCCTCGCTTACCTTTTTTACTCACCTTCTTGGGTCCCCATTTTTCCTTCCTCCCTTTATCCCTCCCTCCCGTCCTTTCATAGGTTTCCCTCCCTCCCAGGGGGCCTAGATTCTATACATAAGTAAAATGCTTTGCAGTAGAAAAGCTTTGCAAGCGTTGTGCATTTGCAATATTGTTTTGAGCTTTGCAAGTGTCATGCATTTGTAGTGTTATTTTGAGCTTTGCAAGAACCATGCATTTGCAATGTTGCTTTGGAAGTACAAGTGCACCCATACATAGCTAGTCTAGTTGTTTTGTGGGTTAGAGCCCCTTGAGAGAGCAACCCTACTTTTTAGAGTAGTGCGATCTCAAGGGGTGGAAGGACTAGTTACCCTAGTAGCCAACTAGCTCCTCAACGGTCTTCCTTTAGTCCTTTATATTACTAGCTTTCAATCAAAATTGTCTTGGTCTGTTTCCAGTTTTCAGTCAAAATTGTATTCCTTTCCTTCACAAAAGAGCTTGCCCTTGCATGCACAAGAGGGTGTTTGGCATTCCTCAAGGCTCAATACCACCCCTTTCGAGGGGGGGGGAGGGGGGCGGTATTGAGTAGGCCAAGATAATTTGGTCTTGGCATTTGTCCTTCCTTAGGCCATCAAACATCCTCCCTCTGGTTTCCTTCCCTCCTTAGGCCATCAAACCTCCTTACTTTGATTTCCTTCTAGTTGTTAAGGTAGGACTAGGTTAAATCCATCCGGATATTAGGTAGGACCATCCATCCTTCCTCTGGTTTCCTTCCAAGTAGGTTTTGTGGGCCGAAGAGGTCCTATACCTAGCATCCAACTACTCATGCCTAAGACTCCATCCTTCTTTCCTCAGGCGAGGGCCATTTTTCCTATATTACCTCAGCCTATTCAATACCACCATCCTAACATTGAGATGGTATTGGGCCTCCGAAGGGTGTAATGTTGTATAGTGAGATACCCTTCATTAATTATCAATAATTATTTCCCTAAGCAATTTTAACTGGCAGGTTAGATTACTCATCCTCCCAATTTGAAAGTGAGATACCCTTCATTTATTATCAATAATTATTTCTCTATGCAATTTTAAGTGGGAGGTCAGATTACTTATCGTCACAATAGGGACAAGATATTTTAATTGGAAGGCTGGAAAGGCCCCACCCCCAATGAAAAGGAAGTTTAGATATTTGAAAGATTGAGGGATGACTGAGAAATCAAGTGGCCAAGTTGTGATCTTAAAGAGACAACGTTGAAATTAAAGTCCTCTGGGGTCAAATTATAGTGAGTTGTGTCAAAAATCCTAAGTGTATTTAAATTTTGGCTAGTCAAATAGTTCAAAATACATTATAAAGACATATTTTTTGCATAAGAGCCTTAAAATCCTTATAGAAATTGATTTTCCATACTTAAAATTGCCAAAATCCTAAGAAAAATCAATTTTTCTTTATAAAAATATACAAAATCCGGACTTACTATGAATTTCTCCACTTATTTTGATCAAAATCTGGACTTACAATGAATTCCTCCACTTATTTTCATCAAAATCCAAACATTGCATGAAATTCCCCACTATAGGGGCGATTTTGGGAAATTTCTCATAATTTACTAATATACCCAATCTTCAAGGAGGGTGTTGCTGAGTCTTTGGGAGGTATTTTTATGAAAGGATCAACAAGATTAAGGACTAAATCCATCCGGGGAAGGTAATTTTCAGACTTGTCCTCAGAAAGTCTAAGTTTGTTAGTATGGAGAAAGATGGATTTTGACCATGGTTGGTTGGCATTTTGATTCATAATTCGCATATAAATCCATGGACCATGATTCACAATGAAGTTAACAAGGTGTTAGGACAAATTTTTTTAGTTTGTTTTCAGACTTATCCATGAATTATCCTCATAAAATCAGAATTCCTTTTTTATTGGTAGAGGTCTGATTTTATCATTCTAATGGCTAAGTTTGATCAAATTTTTGTCTTAGGATTCTATTTCAAGTGCCTAATTTCATTACAAATCTCAAGGGATAGAATTACTAAGTTATGGCATGGAATTCACTGACTAATTCAAGGATTGTGAAATCTGAAATTTATTATTTTGCTTAAGTCCTTAAGACCATATTGACTTCGAGGTTTGTGCCTCGGATTAGAGGTAGGGGTTGTTGCAAGGAAGTGAATAAAAGAAGGTGAAAGATAGGTTGAAGCTCAAGGCCAAGGATAGCAATGAAAGAGGACAAGTCTAAAGCGATCAAGTTGAAAGGACGACAACACTTCAAGATGAGACATGGGACAAGTCCAGATTTAAAGGAGTCCATGGACAAGTTCAAGGATTCAATTCATGGACATTCGTGTGTCCCTATGCAAGGCAGTTTTCATTTAAATAAATGCTTGAAGAATAATGTAAAAAGCCTTGATGGCTCTTTGCTCAAACAATGCTAAAGATGATATTTATTTCTTTAGTTTTGAATTGTTTTGCAATTTAAAAAAGGTTTCCAACAAATATAATTTTTAACTTCTTTTGACAATATATGATAATACAACTAATTTCAAACCCCGAATGCACAAGCTCAAATCTATATTAATTTCCTTGTAGATATATAAACAATGCCATTCAGTAAATACAAATTCAAATTGACAATCATGAATGTGCACCTTTTAAAGAATAGAATCGCTGCTACCATTATTATCCAAAATGCAGCCCAAGGAGTAGTTACACTGCCATTAGAAGAATCCGCAACTCTTAGGAGATGACCGCAGCCTCAATAAATAAATCTCAGCCTCTGTTAAAAGGATCACAGCCACAAAGGGATGGCTTCCCTCAGTATTTGAGACGGCTGCTCTCATGAATGAAGATGTCGGGAGCTCCAAAGATATACGCAACCATCTAAGGTTGTTGCGATTTGCATAAGAATATTCAATACTTTCAAACAATTCTCGATTTTGATCCCAATTTGCAACACAAACAATCCGGACACAATTCACCAATATAAATCATTGGCTCAAAGTGCAATAAATTCAAGAGAGAAATCGTCTCAGCTTGAAGAAATATTCTCAAACCTTCATCACCCAATTTTAATAAAAATAAGCATCATGAATGAACTGTTTTTGCACAAAGCATTGCTTTTATAATAAAAGATATCTTCTTCAAGACACCAAAAGCAAATAGCTTCTCTCACACACTTTTCACTTAAAAGCCTTCATCAACACACTTCTCAATTAGAAGCCTTATTTAATAACCTTGAATTAATAAATAACTCCAAAGGTAAAGCTTCATGAAGAAACTTTTCACTTAAAAGGCTTCTTCAACACACATTTCACTTAAAAGCATTGCTTTTAAGACTTAATATTACATTCCATGTGAATTAAAGATTAATACCCTCATTAGGCACCCAAAAGCAAATTATAATCTTAATTCAATATATACCACTGAAAGTGCCAATACCATCACCGTACTAAATATAACGCCTAGGTGCCTGTCAGAAATGGAAATTGTCATCACTAACTTACTATAAATAGCAAGTCGATCTTCATGGACCCTCTAAACTATTAGTATTTGTGGCCTTTTCAGTAAGATCAAAATACTAAGATAAATAAAATACCCATACATCCTCATAAAGTATATTATTAAACTCTGAATAAAAGATAATAAATGTCATTTCTTTGTCCTAGAGGGACGACCTTAAATTATCCTAGAAGGATGACATTGTGTTATATCATATGGGATGACTTGAAAACCATCTTGAATAGTAATGTTTATTTGACAAGTTGGGACAACTTGTATAGAGACCGACTTGCATAAATAAAAGGCGGATGAAATATATTTAGTGCATGCCGACTTGTATATACAAGTCGGCTATGTTACCTTGTGAAATATACTTCTCTGATTGCAAGTATAGAAGACATAACATGCAAGCCAATATTCACTCCACAACAACAGATTGCAACAAACATTCGAACTCCTTCTAATCTAATCCAAGCAATAGTATACAATAATTATTATGGCAGGACCTTGGTAATTAAAGGCAGCAGACCTGAACTCTATAGCAGACCTACTAGCAGTCCTAAGGAGCAAAACATAGCAGACATAAGGAGACTATATAGCAGTCCTAAGAAACGAAGTAAAGAAGACTTAAGGAGCAGACTTGAGGAGTGAGTAGAAGCAGATTTAGAAGCTGTTTGAAGGCATCAACAAGGAGATTCTACAGACTACAAAACCAGGTTCTATGTTTCCATGTTTTTACCTTATCATGTTTGGTTTTAGAAGAACATCTATAGATTGTTAAACCATAGGTAGAAATCTGAATATATTAACATAAACAACCTGCCAGACCATGAGGATCACAATGATGGACTAGCCTCATTGACTACCAGTCAACTGCTAAAAATAGGGGACATTACAAATAAGGACTATCTTACAAGGAGATCAACTTGTCCCTATTCACATCAATTTTCCATAAGGATCAAACAAGTACACCAAGGAATGTTCGAGGATGATTCTAACACCAAAGTTAGCATAGGAACATGGACAAGGACATAAGGACAAGTTTGAGTTTGAGAGCAAGAACGAATTCAAGGGCAAGAGCTCCATCAAGGGAGAGATCCTGATGATGATCGAGTCATACAAGAAAACGGATTGAGGACGATGTAATATGCCAAGGAAGATGTTAATGTGTTCAAGCGATTGACCCAAGTATCAAGTCCAAAGATGAAGAAGGCAAAGAAGAATTCCAAACAATGAAGGTGTAATTACGAAGGGTTCAAGTATTACAAAGTCAAAACATCCAAGAGAAATAATTCCAAGAATGATGAAGAATTCCTAAGGATAAGGAAGTGGAATTAAGTTAAAGATTGCAAGAGAAAAGAGGCATACTCTGGAATGGGATAATACATGGTATACTTGCATGAAAAAGTTAGAAGTCATGGAGTTAGAACATAGCAGCCTTCCTAGCATTGATATGAACTTAGTCAAATTTTGCTTAAGTTCATTGATCAAATTTTGCTTAAGTTCATTGATTTTGCTAAAAGGGAGAAGGAAAAGGGAGTGCATATCTTGGATGATGAGTTGTATGATGACTAGGCAGCTTCCTTGCTTCTTATTGGTCCTCAAGCCTTTGAATTTTCTCATTGGCTTATTTTGTGGGGCTTTATTTCTATTGGCTATTTTTGGTTGCCCTAATTAGGGTTTGTAATGGATTAATCTGGGCCATTGATTTCAAATCAATCTTGGTCATTCATTCTAATTGGGGCTCTTATATAAACCCCACCCCTCTCATGTGTAAAGCAAGACTTGTTGGAGAATTGTTGCTAAGATAATGCCAAATTTGCTTTACTTTTCATTATTGTGTCTTGCATGGTGAATTGTTGTGATCAAGTTTGAATTATTGCATGGTGGTCCACATTCTTCACTTAGCTTAGGATCTCATTTCATGTTGTTTAGAAGTAATTTAGTTGGATGAAAGATTTGTGGATGTTTACTTGCTTGACTCGAATATGAACCAGGCCACTAGCCTCTTGCTGATGGTAGGGATGCCTTGTGTGGTGAGCTAGTGAAAGTACTTAACTTCAATTGATATTCAATCTTTAGTTTGCATCCATTGATGCGATTGAAGAGGGTTGATATTGATTTGAAAACCATTTGAGTATATCCTTAGAAGCTTGCACTAGGTGGGGGGAGTCGTTGATAAAGCTACACCTAGTAGAGTCCAAGTTCATCCATACTTCCTTCCATCTTGAGTTAGAAGTAGAAGCAATTGTAGAAGTTAAGTTTAAGTTTAAATTGAGGTGGAAAGGTTGGAAAATCAAACCATATTTTAATTGCACATTATGAAGCTAAATCTTTAGAAGTGAAAGTAGTTGATACCCATTAAATGAATAGCGTAAGTCCCCTTAGTGATTCTAGCAAATCACATTATTTCATTGAGCAAGTATCCACAATAGAGGGAACCTTGAAGTCATTTCATGATCTTACTTTGCAAGCTTAGCATGAAAGATGATCTTATTCAAGAGAGGATTGAGCATTTAATGTTTCACTCCGAAGCATTGAGTGTTTAATTCTGCATGTAGTGGAACAAAACTCACATCAACAGAAATTGGCACTAGAAGGAGGGCATGAAAAAAGTTCATTCGTGGAGATATCAATGGGAATGAGCTTTCAAGTTATATTAGAGATAGAAGATCTCCCTTAAAAGTTAAAAAATTCAAAAAAAATTCAAAATCAAAAAATCCAATTAGAAAGAAAAGGGAATTCTCAATGGATGGGTAGTGGTTCCATGGTCAAGGCATTCATTCAATTGACAATGCTCGATTTCGGGAGGCTTTGAATGCACAATTGTATCAACGAAATTTGTTTGAATTGGCATCACCTTGCGAGCGCAGGATTCATGGGATCACACATGATGAGCTTAATTGTTTGACATTTTGTCAAGGGTGGAGCTGATATTACAGAGAAAGATGTACTTTTGGGATATCTTCAAACCAGTTCCATTTGCTGAATCAAATGATAGAGTTAACATGTTTGTGAATAAATTCAAGGAAATGATCAAGAAGCGACTAATTGAGGAGGAACTATATGTGGAAAGTATGTTGCTCTTTGGTTGGTGTAGACTACACAATGTGGCACATTCAGGATTCACTTGTCAACCATGTCGAGATATTATCAAGCAGGCCAAGCAAGAAATGGGATGGTTTGACTGTTAGCAACCAAATACAAACAAAATTTGGAGTGCATACCTTAAACGAATGAGTTTGGCATCAAAGGAGGGTAACAAGGATAACATTCAACACTTAAGTTGGACACCAAAAGATGAGCATATAGCATCTTCATCCAACAAAGAAGAAAGAAACTTGCAAGAAGATGATATGGATGAACTTAGTGACCAAGGTGATCAAGTGGAAGATGAACCTTCACACATTACTCCACAAGAGGAGGGTGTTGATAAGGAAATCAAGGAAACAATAAAATACATTCGAGGAAGAGAAATGATAATAAGTGAAGATAAACATTTAGCAACTCTCAAGGGTGAAGAATTACAAGAAAATCATCACAAGTTTGAAGAGAAGAAAATCCTTGGCGAAATTTCATCCATGATTCAAGAGGTCTTCCAAAATGAGTTGTGGGAGGTTTTGAACACCCTTGGAATTGAAGGTAGCCAAGTGGACAAATTGAACAAGGAATTACAAGATATCACAAATGAATGCCAATATGAAGAGCAATTTGACAAGGCTATTAAAGATGTAATTACAACCATATCCTTTGGGGGGTGCTAAGAAATCTTATGAAGTACAAATGGAATCATTGCCAATTACATTTTAGGATAGATAGGTTGTTGCAAGTGGAACGGTTCACCATAAACTTCGACCTCTTGAGACCTTACCACTTGAGGTGCTATTTGATGATCAACTCGTATAGGTGTTTGAAGATCCTCCTATCAACTTTGAGAACATCATGCTATACACCTGATGAATTGAAGGATGCTCCAGAAGAAGAAGCAACTGACAATCTCATGTCAGATGATGAAGTTTCAAGCATTCTTGGTGAGAATATGCAAGTGAATGAACAAGTTACTCTTGAAGAAGAGGAAAATGAAGCACAATTTAGGGGGGTGCTATTTGATACTGCATTTGAAGATAAGCTCGATGACATATTTGAAGATCAACTCATCAAAGAGTCCTTGATTTTTGAAGACATGTTGACTAAGAGACACAAGGATGCATGGTTTGTGTTACACAAGGACAAGCCATTTGAAGCAATATTCCATGGACTTGAGTTCACGATTGATCCTTCCCTCTTTACTAATGAGTTCGATGCTAGTGCCATTGGGAGGATTCATCACCAACTTCAACCTCCTGAAGCTGATCACCAAGAGTTTGGACAAGAGCTTATACTCGTAGCATGCCAGGTTGTATCTTTCCCTACTTTTTCTCATGAAAGTTATGAAGATTATTATTTTTGTTATGGAAATTTAGGAAGGACAACTTGTTTGTGGATTACTCATGGACCAAATGAATGAAAGATCCCAAACAAATCCTTTCACTGAACTTCTGTAAATTTTAATTTAAAATAATAGATTTTCCTGTGCTTTATTTGTGGTCTTAGAGAGCTAGACAGAAGTTGCAAAAAGATTGTTTCTTTTTCTATTTTTCCAGATATAAATAAAAACAATAAATAACAACAACAACAAAAATGGAATAGGCTGCAAACAGTGAGCAATAATATAATATCCAGTCAACCAAATAGCTACAAATTGTACCAGGCAAGATATGCAAGTAATATGCCAACAAATGTGTTCACAGACAAGGAGTGTTGACGCCAGCTACAGGAATGTCCAACCACGCACCAAAGGAAAGAAAGGGCTGACGTAAACCAACCAGCAATCACGTGCCAGCTGAAAGGCAGCCGTATGGCTACTGTAGTCACGCCAAGGCAACTAGAGGTCCCAACACGCCACCCAATGCCTCCAACGTGCAACAAACAAGTACTCCCAAATGCTGAATTTAATCAATCTTTGTCAACTGCTGAATCAATACTGTAGAATGTTGGAAACCATCTATTGGGTTTTGTGTCCCAATAGCCAAGCTTTGGGGTTTGCGTCCCAGTCCTCTAGATTCACTCCTCAGAGCAAAATCGCCAATATCAAGAATGAAGATGTAAAAGATAATGAAAGAATGAGCCAACATCTCATTTTATCTCCCTCTCAAAGCCAATCGAACCCTAAAGGGGAAATATGTCTTTCCCTTCATTATAAAATGGCATCTTCTCAATTAAAAGGCCTCTATGTATAGGAAAAACACCCCTTTCCTCAAATAACATAACTCAAGGTGCCAGAAGGTCTCCGGCTGATGAAAATAAGTTATAATAATTCAAGACCTTTCCAACGAGCTATAACACATAGGCCTGCCTGACCATATGAAGCCAAAATCCCCTTATTACTCCAATTAGCTATATAAATAGCTTTATTTTAATTTATTAAAACGCAAACTTAGGAAATATTTAAATATATTAAAATATTTCCCTTTTTGCCTTTGATAGCCCAAACCAATCAAATAAACATGAGTCTGACCATGTCACCTGTCTGTGACTGATGTCGAACGAGATGGGTCAACTAGCAGTCCCATCCCTAAAATCTAGGGATGCTCCTAGAAGTTAGGAAACCAATCCTGTTGCACTGAAACTAACACCAACTGAAGGGTCATGAATAACCTCACGACTGGCAACTGTCACAACCTCCTAAAATTTAGGGATATCCCCTAAAATCTAGGAACTACCCCAAACTGACTCCTAACTGCTTGTAAAGCCAAAACTCAATCACTATATGCATTGAATGAGTCCCTATCCATCTCTGCTAGCCTACGAGACTCCAATGATAGGCCAACTCTTCCATCTTTGATGTCCACTGTAGAAAGGGGACATGACAATGAACCTCCTCAATTGTTGATTTTACATGATAAATTTCCTAAGTTTGAACGCAAGGTGACAATAAAAAATTTGGAGTACAAGGACAAGTTTTCCATACTGAGGACCATCACTCAAGCTTTGTTTCTCTTGAACATTTTGGGAACCATGTTAGATCATGTGCATATATCAGCCTTATGAGTATTATCCCTTTAGAGTCTTGTGCATAGTTAGAGTAGGTTAGAATAGGTTTCCTTTTTGTTAATTAGTTTAGTTCACTTAGGAGTCAGGCTGTTAATTTGCCTTAAGTCATTTGACTTGAGATCTTTAAGTGACTCATTCCTTAGTAGTTAGTTGCTTAGGTGTAGTTTAGGTTGTCTTAGGTATTCCTAGGAGTAGTTTAGTTCCATAGTTGTTAGTTTTCCTTAAGATTTAGTTTTCTTTAGGTTTGGTTGTCTTAGGTTTGTTTGTTGTAGTTTAGGTTTCCCTGCTTTCATAGGTTAGGTTGGAGAGGGATCCCATCTGTGACAAGGGTGATGCATTCTTATCATACACTCTGTTGTTCTCTTGATAGTTGTGTTCGGATTATTTCCTGGATATCTCTCTGTGAAGATCTCTTGAATTTGAGATTGTTCCTAATAACCTCATCATGCCAAAAGGATTTGTACTAAATTTGAAATGGAGTCATTCGTTGTGTCTAGGTACCTGAATCTTTTAGTTACATCATTTTACTCACATTTAATTGCTCCAAGTTCTTTGGAAGTTCTCAAGGTGAAGTTGGAATTAGCGAAGAATATACATCTAATTCAGCGCCACTATGGTTTCTCCAAACCCGTTATAAGCTTCACTGCTTATGGGCCAAAATGAAATTTCAAAAGAGAAAAAAAGTATCAAAAGAAAAAGAAAAAAAAAGCAAAGAGAAAAATGAGAAGAGAAAAGAAAATCAAGGCATTTTGGCTTTGGATTTGCAAATATCTTTACTGGTGCTATTCAAACAAAATCACTAAAAGTAGAGCAATATTCCTGTTGAAATCACAACGATAACCTCATCGGGGCTATGGACGCCTGACTGGAAATGAGGCTCTATCCAAATGCTTTTGGAGTATGGATATAAAATTAGCTAATTATGATGGATCTAAGGAACTTTCAATGTTCTTGTTGAACGGGGAATAACTGCACTTGCACACATGTGGGTAACTAAAGATTAAGGTTCTCAGCTCAATTCATGGTTTTTATTCCATTTTGAGTGCATTTCCTAGTTGTTTGATAGTTAAAAAGGGAACTGATCAAAGGTTCTTGGTTCCATGAAAGTTTCATCCTTGACATGTTCAAGAACATTTCTTTGGGTAGGTGCTAGATGTTGTGATGCATTCACACCATCGCCCCATTGCAAATGGGGACCCCTCTTTTCGCTTGTAGTTAGGTCGTTAGAGTTTTGGCAGTAAATTTGACAGTTTAGAGTTTGAAAAATTGAGGGGTGACTAAGAAATCAAGTGGCCAAGTTGCAATCTTAAAGTGGGAACATTGAAATTAAAGTCCTCTGGGGTCAATTTATAGTGGGTTGAGTAAAAAATCCTAAGTGTATTTAAATTTTGGCTAGTCAAATAGTCCAAAATATATTATAAAGGCATATTTTATGCATAAGGGACTTCAAATCCTTATAGAAATTGATTTTTCATAATTAAATTTGCCAAAATCTTAAGGAAAGTCATTTTTTCTTTATAAAGATACACAAAATCTGAACTTACTATGAATTTCTCCACTTATTTTGACCAAAATTAGGACTTACTATGAATTGCATGAAATTCCACACTTTAGGGGTGATTTTGGGAGATTTATCATAATTCACTAACTTAACCAATCTTCAAGGGGGCTATTGTTGAGTTTTTGGGAGGTGTTTTTATGCAAGGATCAACAAGATTGAGGACTAAATTCATCTGGGGAAGGTAATTTTCAGGCTTGTCCTCAAAATGTCTAAGTTTGTCATTATGGAGAAAGATGGATTTTGACCATGGTTGGTTGGCATTTTGATTTATAATTCGCATATAAATCCATGGACAATGATTAGAAATGAAGTTAGCAAGGTGTTAGAACTGATTTTTTTTAGTTTGTTTTCAGACTTATTCATCAATTATCCCCAGAAAATCAGAATTCTTTCTTTCTTGGTAGATGTCTGATTTTATCATTCTAATGGCTAAGTTTGATCAATTTTTGTCTTAGGATATTTCAAGTGTCTCTTTTTGTTAAAACTCTTAAGGGATAAAATTACTAAGTTATGGTATGGGATTCAAAAACTAATTCAAGGATTGTGAAATCTGAAATTTATTATTTTGTTTAAGTCCTTATGACCATACTGACTTCGAGCTTTGTACTAGGAATCATGTCTGGATTAGAGGCAAGGATTGTTGCAAGGAAGTTAACAAAAGAAGATGGAAGACAAGTTCAAGCTTAAAGCCAAGCATAGCAATGAAAGAGGACTAGTCTAAAGTGATTGAGTTCAAAGGAAGACAACACTTCAAGGTGATACACTTCAAAGCTGGAACAAAGGGAAGAATATTCGAGGATCAAGTTGAAGGAATTATTTCAAGATCAAGCCTTCATCAAGGAAGGACATGGGACAAGTCCAGATTTAAAGGAGTCCATGGACAAGTTCAAGGATTCAATCATGGACATTCATGTGTCCCTATGTAAGGCAGCTTTCACTTAAATAAATGCTTGAAGAATAAGGACTATCTTAAGAGGAGATCAACTTGTCCCTATTCACATCAATATTCCACAAGGATCAAACAAGTACACCAATGAATGTTCGAGGATGATTCTAACACCAAAGTTAGTATAGGAATATGGACAAGGACATAAGGACAAGTTTGAGGTCGAAAGCAAGAAAGAATTCAAGGACAAGAGCCCCATCAAAGGAGTGATCCTGATGATGATCGAGTCATACAAGGAAATGGATTGAAGAAGATTTAATATGCCAAGGAAGATGTTAATGTGTTCAAGGGATTGCCCCAAGGATCAAGTCCAAAGATGAAGAAGAAAAAGAAGAATTCCAAACAATGACGGTGGAAATACAAAGGGTTCAAGTATTATAAAGTCAAGACATCCAAGAAAAAGAGTTCCAAGAACGATGAAAAATTCCTAAGGATAAGGAAGTGGAATTAAGATAAAGCTTGCAAGAGAAAAGAGCCATACTTCAGATTGGGATAATACATGAGATACTTGCATGGAAAAGTTACAAGTCATGGAGTTAGAACATAGCAGCCTTCCTAGCATTGATATGGAGGAACTTAGTGAAATTTTGCTTAAGTTCATTGATTTTGCCAAAAGAGAGAAGGAAAAGAGAGTGCATATCTTTGATGATGAGTTGTATGATGACTAGGCAGCTTCTTTGCTTCTTATTGGTCTTAAAGCCTTTGAATTTTCTCAATGGCTTATTTTGTGGTGCTTCATTTCTATTGGCTATTTTCGGTTGCCCTAATTAGGGTTTGTAATGGATTAATCTAGGCCGTTGATTCCAAATCAATCTTGGCCATTCATTGTAATTGGGGCTCCTATATAAACCCCACCATTCTCATTTGTAAACCAAGACTTGTTAGAGAATTGTTGCTAAAATAATGCCAAATTTGTGCTACTTTTCATTGTTGTGTCTTGCATGGTGAATTGTTGTGATCAAGTTTGAATTATTGCATGGTGGTCCACATTCCTCACTTAGCTTATGATTTCATTTCATGTTGTTTAGAAGTAGTTCAGTTGGATGAAGGAATTGTGGATGTTTACTTGCTTGACTCGAATATAAAGTAGGCCACTAACCTCTTGCTGATGGTAGGAGTGCCTTTGTGGTTAGCTAGTGAAAGCACTTAACTTCAATTGATATTCAATCTTCAGTTTGCATCCATTGATGTGGTTTTTCCTTAGAAGCTTGCACTAGGTCGTGGGAGTCGTTGATAAAGCTACATCTAGTAGAGTCCAAGTTCATCCATACTTCCATCCTGAGTTCGAAGTAGAAGTAGCTGTAGAAGTTAAGTTTAAGTTTGAATTGAGGTGGAAAGGTTGGAGAATCAAACCATATTTTCATTGCACATTGTGAAGCTAAATATTTTGAAGTGCAAGCAGTTGTCACCAATTGAATGAATAGCGGAAGTCCCCTTAGTGATTCCAACAAATCACATTATTTCACTGAGTGAGTATCCACAATAGAGGGAACCCTGAAGTCATTTCATGATCTTACTTTGCAAGCTTAGCATGAGGGATAACCTTATTCAAGAGAGGATTGAGTATTTAATGTTTCACTTCAAAGCATTGAGTGTTTAGTTCTACATCTTGTAGTGGAACAAAACTCACATCAACAGGGCCCACAGAGAACCCAAGCACCCAAGAAGAACCCAGGAAATTCTCAGGAAGAACCAGTACGAGGACGTAGGCCTAAATAGTAGAACCTGGTTATTGAGCTCAAAATTATTGTGTGCCATGTGTTAAAAATCTCATAAATTTACCTTTAACAACTCCGAATTGGAAATACTCCTAAAAGTGCATTGTGACATATGATGGTTTGTAATAAAAATCTAGATCCCCTCGCCCTTGGTGTTATTATTTTTACCCACTCTATTTGAATGTTGATATTTTCCATCACCAAGTTAAGGGACTGTAAGGTTCATGGTGTCCAAAAATTGTGCTCATGCCTTTCCTCAATAAAGAACTCTTTGTCCTACAATTTTTATACTATTCATTAGGACTTGGATAACATGCTCAACAACCATCACTCTATGCCATAAAAGACAACACTCCTTTAGAGGACATTGTAATAATGATTATCAATGATTCCATAATTTATTTTAGTGATGTTTCTACAAATAGTTAAAAATATTTTTCCAAAAAGGTTGCGCACAATTTATAATGCCCAAAACCTCTACAACTAGAGGCTGTTAGACTAATTACTATCATTGTTTCCCACCAATATAGTGATCTCACCAAGTTAAAAGGAAATCTATTGGGCCTCTTTTAAGGGAAGAAAGAGAGGGATCTTTTTGAATAGACAGTTTCTCTAACGAAGGATGTGGGGGGCAGCCACTGTTGAAGGAGACTTTGTAAGTGGCCTCCTTGACCATTTTTTTGCTAAATGGTAAGTTTTTAATTTTGCGTACTCACAACATCAACTTTTTGTTCTTTAATATATGCCATAATTTATTCACTTGGTGTCCCTTTCTTTTATGGTCCTTGACAAACTCTAATTCTATGGTCAACAATAGCACATAAATGAGTTACACTCAACTATACAAACTCCTCTGCTAGATCCTGCACAAACTACATCTCCAAAGAAAAGCCCAAACTCTTGGAACATCAATCATTGAAGATATTTCCATAGAGCAGATGCTTGATCATATTTAAATTGTCTATTTGCCTCAAGGTCTATGGAACTTGAACAAGCAAGCATTCTAAATAAATTGTTATAAGAAAAAAACTAAATGAAAATGAAACCCTATATCATCTAATTTAAATAAACTAAAAAATAAAACCCTACAATACATATAAATGCAATAATGATTATATACAAGCACCAAAAACATTCAAATGGTTTTTTTTATACATATATCTTAAAAACTTAAAAATCGTTCAAAGTTGTCGATCAAAAAGTCTATTTTTAAATTGCATTATTCTTCACCATCATTGTTCAAAGCAAAAAACTACTTTTAACTTGCATTATTTTGAACTTTTCTATTTTTAGATGGTGTTATTTATAGTTCATATAATTTTTAACCTAGAGTTAACTATTGTTAGATCAATTATCATTAGATTTTGTCATATAAGGGGTATGACATTTAAGTGTTAATTTGTAATAATCTCAATTGTCACTATAACTAGCAACCACTTGATTTTAGTTTTAGATCTAAAATATAGGGTTTTGTAAAAGAACATGTATGTCACCAAAGTAGTCAATAGCTCAAGTTGAAGTGTGTTTAGTTTATTTTATTTATTTTCATGAATAGTTTTTAAAAATTATTAAAAACTGTTATTTGCACTTTGATAATTTTCACACCTTGTTGCGGGAATTGTTATTCAATATAATTATTAATTCAAAAATTCACCATACATTTAATCAAATGTATTATGCATGTCTTGCTTCAAATTGATAGTGAAATGTTTTGTTGTGTCTTAAGGTAGATAGATATTGCTTCCAATGAGACAACAAACTTTTTGTATTGCAAGTTTTCTTAAAGTTGGAGAATGCGACTTTAAACCAATCTTTTAATTTGATATATCAAAGCATTCATTATCCTTGTCTTTCAACCTATCCAATCCTTTTGTATAATTGCACTACTCAGTCTCTACTTTTAACTGGAAAATGTGAGTAGTTGTGCGATTTGTTTTCAATCAAAATTATAAAAATCTCTTGACTACAGTCAAAGGGCGTTTTTGTTAGCGTATTACATTAATGTTGGTTAGTTCTTTAGTGAGATTAATATAATAAAGATTAGTTTCCGGGAATGTAACTTCTCATTGGTAGTTTTCCAATTAAAATAAGGCTTTATAAGCCAATATATAGCAATGTAATCATTATCTTGAATGCATCCCATTGAATCCAATCAATATCAATTTCACTATTTTTGCTAATCTACACCAATGGTTTGATCATCGTGTCTTTATTTGGTATCAGAGCTAGATATATCCCGGTGATGTTCAATGTTTGATCTTCAAATAATTTGTAGGCAAATGGAACATAAGATTGTACAAGAGGCATTACAAGATGAGACAGGCTTGACGCTATATTGAGAGAGCATTATAAAACTAGATTGTATGAAGTCCTCCAATGTAGCGTTATAGATTTTGGTGCTTGAAGTCACTTGTGTGTAAAGAAATCTCCATCAAAAATTGTTGAGACGTTGAAAGTTGTTGATGGCATGATTTATATATGCTGTTGTGCAAGGTGGATAGAGAAACTAGTGGAGGGATAATCTTTTGTTGTAAGGCATTTGAGCAGGTTAGATATGCCACCGTCTTCTCTCTTGGTCGCATGAAGAGGTATTGGTTTTGATAATAGAAAATAGTTATTTCAAGAAACCTTAATGATATTTGGGGGCATAAGCACTTGAAGCATTACTATTACAATTTTTTAGAAAACGTATTCTTTCTCTTTCCCAAGCATAGTTGGTTCGAAATGGTAAATGGTATCGTTGATGTTTTATTATAATCCTTGCTATTGGCTCGTTGAAAATTTGAGGAGATTTTGATCCTTTAGCCCACTGGATTGTAGCTACTTTTTCATAAAATAAACACAGTCAGATTTGTGGCCCCTATGAAAATTTGTATTCCTAAAGCCTATCGAGTATTGCAACTGTGGCTGGATCTATCTTTACTCTCTTAAACCATTGTGGCCATTGCGAGCTCTTAGTCCATTGCCCTGTCATTTCTTACTGGAGCACTTTACAAGTCTACAAACATCTAAAGATGGCAAGAGCAAGATTTAATGGAGTATGAAAGGAAAAATATTGCAAATGGAAGGCAGTTAAAAGTATGTATGTGTGGAGGAACTTTGAGCCAAAGGAAGATTAGACAGTTATCTTCTATGATAAGGTGGTAGGTTTTCTTCTTTCAAAGATAATTCTGGTGTTATATTGAAGTAGATCATTTTCATCGAGATCTACGATACTTATGAGTTGAAGTGGGCTTATAAGGTGTGGAAGGTAAAGATAGATTAAATCTTTTAATTAAAATGGATGCATTATTGATTGAATTTGACAACCCTATGTATGAGTATTTTTGTAAAGTTGATGCTATATTCATAGCCATTAATGGTATGGGTCCATTCCTAATTGTTGTCAACATGGTCATTTGTGATACGAATTTCAAGATTTCAATGCTTTCCATGATTCAAATGTTTATGCTATCAGAGAGTTTAATGAGGCATCAGATAGATAAAGACTAACAAGATATATAGGAGATTGGAGGCAACGAAGGCAGGAGGTTCTCTATCATCCCGAGCTAGCTTCTTGCTCTGGGATGATACAATGCATGAGAAGCACCCTATTTGTGTCCCTGAAAAGTGAGGGCTTGGCAAATTCGTCCTTGAGGAAAAGAGGGGGCTTGACATATTTGTGTCCCTGAAGAAAAGTGGGGGTTTGGCATCATAGTTGTCCCTTCAAGGAGTAAGGGGGAGCAAGATTTGGTCGGTGATATGAGGAAGCGTTAGACACACTCAAAGGAGATGTGGACTTTCAGAGGAAAGTCGTCTCATGTGCAGGCATGTCAGGGGTGATTTGTGCAACAGAGGAGAGGTTGTTTCCAAAGCACTTGAGGAGGCGTTAGACACACTCGGAGGAGATGTGGACTTTCAGAGGAAAGGGGTCTCATTTGCAGCACTAGAGGAGACATTAGACACACTTGGAGGAGATGCGAAATTTCAGAGGAAATGTGTCTCATTGTGCATGGCAGGTGGGAACACTCATGTTGTGCAGATGGTTCTAGGTTCCACGATTAGAAGATCCACTAATGCAGTTAGTTCGATGTTTCTTAAGCAAGCGAGGAGGATTGGTGAAGGCGCTTCATCAAAGTCTCTAGAAGGGTTGGGTTCAAAACCTTTGCAATGTTCCACTCTTGTTCAGATTAATGTAAAAAGGGGGAAATGTTGGCATATTACATTAATGTTGGTTAGTTTTTTAGTTAGATTAATAAAATAAAAGTTAGTTTTGGGGAATGTAACTTCTCGTTGGTAGTTTTCCAATTAAAGTAAGGCTTTATAAGCCAATATATATCAATATAATCATTATCTTGAATGCATCCCATTGAATCAAATCAATATCAATTTCATTGTTTTTGCTAATCTACAACAATGGTTTGATCGTTGTGTCTTTAGTTTTACCTTTGTCCTAGATGAATCCAAAAATAAATAGCTTCAGTTTTATTATACAAGTGAAAGAACACCCAAAAACACAATAAAGATTGTAAATATGCAAGTACAAATTCTCTAGATTATAGTTTAGGTTCTCTTCTAGTTTTTTTATAATGAAACTTGCCCTTCTAGTTTGAAAAGAAATTCTACCACACATCTTATTCTGTTATGTGTCACACTAAAAGGTGCCAATTGAAACATTAAAAGATACTGTCTACTTTTACTTATCCTTTCTTACAAAGATATGAACACAAGGAAGGACAATGCCAAACAATCAAAAACATTATGCTATATGCAAAGATATGTATAAGCATACACCACCTTACTCGAGGATTGGATGAAAATGGGGTGCAAAACCACCCTTGAGCACAACTATATCCTGAATAGATCATCTGCAAAGAAAATCAGCATTAGATCAAACTAAGTAGTAAGAGAATAAGTTGATGTAATATACAAAGAAATAGTAATGGATTGCATATGTGGATACAAGGCTAAACCAAAGAAATGAAACAACATAATACATACTAAATCAATAAGCATACCAATCTATAAGTCTTGACAAATAAAGAATACATCACATTCCCAACTTTCAAGTCTATGAAGCAAGTATTTTCTGGACAAAAATTTGTAGGAAAATTTGATGCCAGATCAGCAAAATGTTGATCATACAACTCACTATTTGTGGTAGGCTATATATTTAACAGATCTATTTTTAGGCACAAACAAAAATAGTAGATTATTTTAAATTTTTACAGACTGCCCTCAAGTAGTCAAAGAACTACTTTTAGAAGAGTTTATTCCTAGTTTTGGAGCACACCAAGTTCTATTTTTGGGAGTCTAAAATAAGAGACTTCATGCAGTTTTCGGTTGTCAATTTTGGAGACTAATTTTAGGTTTCATTTTGTTTATTTTAAACTAGTGTTTAATTTTAGGGCACACCTATTTTAAGAGGTTATAGGCTAATTTGATGATGTAATCTGTGCAGTTTCATACATCATCTAGTGTAGTCAAAAAAAGTACAGAAAGTAGTTGGCTAAATTATGATACATAATTAAAGCCTGATAGCAATATCATCATTTGACTCACTGTGGAAAATACATAACACATCGGGCCTTCTCGAGGGGTCAGCTATCCCAATACTACTCCAACTGAAGCACGTTGAACCGTGGAGTTTCCCTCAAGGTTAAGTCCACTTAGCATGCTAGCCCATTTGCAAAACCTTTAGCAAGTGTTGTGCCTTATGAAGCATTCATTATAGAGCCAATTCAGCTCATTAATTGATAAGCCAGAGATATTTTTTAGGGAGTCAAATTATGATATTGATATTAATTGATAAGTCTATTGTTGCTTTGTGGTCTTTTGCAAAGCGTTTGACTCTGTTCCTTGGGTGGCCCTTTTTTAGAGGCAAAGAGACAATGGGATTTCCAAGATTCTCCTGACGGCTATTATGAGGCTTTATGAGAGCATGGTGGGTAGGTTTAGGACCCCCTAGGGTTTCTCTAATCCGATTTAGAGCACCATTGGGGAGAAGCAGGGCTGCCCTCTTTCCCCTACACTATTTGGCATATACATTGATGAGCTTGAGGCTTTCCTCTGGGATTTCTCACTCCCCGACGATGGTTGTTATCTATACTAGGTCCTGATCTCCATTCTTGTATTTGCTAACGATGTGGTTCTTTTAGCCTCCTCCCCGGAGGGTTTACAATGACTCCTTGATGGATTGGCTTCCTTTTGTGATTTACAACAGCCGGTTGTGAACTTGGCAAGAACTAGGTGATGGTCTTCAACTGTTTGAAGACCGCCCATCTTCATTTCTACTTCTAGGGCACGGAGATCAAGATTACATCCTCCTACACTTATTTTGGTGTTAAGTTCTTTGGGCCTCGCTTCAGTTTGAGACTTGCTATGCAGCCTCATGTCAATAAGGGGTTGGGTTCCTTGGCTTTGCTTGAGAGAAAGTGCTTCAGATATTATGTCCAAGTTGTCCCTCTTGGACTCCTTAGTCAGGCCAACTGAGCTCTACGACTCTGTTGTGTGGGGACCCTCTCTCCTAGAGTCTGATTGGACTTCAGTCGAGAGAGTTCAAATCCTCCTTCGACGCCTCATCAGATGTCACCGATCTACTCCTCACAACGTTATCCTTGCTGAGTTTGGGGCACATCCTTTCAGACTTGCGGCCATCTTTGATCTGATTTGGTTCCTTCATCGCCTTTGGGGTTTTGTAGATTTTGTTGTTGGTCGGCATAGATATTCCTACTTGGTGTACTGCTCTTCTATGGTGATGGCAAGTTTCGACCCTTTTGGTAGAGCCCATTGCTGGTACGCCCACACTTCTTCCTTGCTGGGTTCCATGGGGATTTCGATTGATTGTCTACCCCCTTTTCAGTTCTCTCTGGATGCTCCCACCCACCTCCTTCCCTTTTAGCAAGAGCTAAATGGGCATGTCAAACTTGAAATTTACAGACAATATATTATTACGACATGGAGCAACCTCCTGGGGGCTCCGTCCGAGGATGGCCTCTTATGCAGAGCATTACATGGATATCCAAGATGGGGTCATTGTGTCCCCTTTGTACCTGGCTCGCCGCTGGAGCCATACTCTCTGTATTTCTTTGGGGTCTTTCAGAGTTGGCTCCCATCGGCTCCACATCCAGACGGATCACCACATTAACAAAGCGAACTAGATCTGCCACCTTTACACTTTATTGGAGGCGAAAATTGCGACACTTTATCTTCCGCTGTCCCATTTACTATGAGATCATAGGGGGTTCCATTGCTTGTTCAGAGAGTGTAGATCCCTTTCCTCCTTCAGATACACCGATCAAAGGTGCCTTGCTCTTTATCTACAAGAGGCCACGTGGCTTCGCGATCACACCCTTTAGCTTCAGTTCCTATTGAGTCAGATCTTCGATCAGCTTATCACATCCTATTTCACTTCAGTGTCCCCGGCTCAGGGCATGAAGCACCCTCTCAGTCCTGTTTCTTTTGGTCACACTAGGACTGTGTGACCTCATAGAGGCCACACTCGACAGTAGCACTCCACCTCCAGAGCTATTCAGAGACAATCCGGGGCTCTTGCTCACTCTCGCCCCGGACTGTATCCTTCGGTGTTGGATTACTTCTTGCCTGGAAAGGGCCTCTAGTCGCTCTTTCTGGCTCCTATGCTGGCTCCTTTTCTTTCTTGTTTGTTCTTTCCCTAGACACCATTTGGTGCTCTCGGTGTTGGCAGTTGCCTTATTGTATGCTTTCAGTCTCTTAGACCCTTTTGGTGGTCTCTTGTTGGACATTAATAATTTATCTTATTTTATCTTATTAAGATTCAACTATGTACTTTTTGAGTCAAACTCATTGACCTATGTTTCATGAATAGTGGGTCAGAAGAACCCATCTCTCATGAGAATGAATGGTACACTTAGCACTCATTACATCTAGGTGATGCTCACATAAAGAAGCATAGGGCCTTCTCGGCAAGTTCAAGATCATTTGAACCCAAAGAAGTGTCACTCGCAATAGATGCACCATGTGTAGGTATGTAATCATCATTATCATCACCCATAGTGACCCTAGCAAGTGTTGGCATTAAGGGATGGTAACCAGTAAGCCTGCTACCGGTACATGGTAATTAAGTATTGTCATTGATTGGAAAAAGAGGAAAGAGGAAAGAGGTGCTTTGTCATCTCAATCTAAGGTCTAAAGATCTAAGGAGAACACCAGTGGTGGATCTGTATGTAAAAAGACTGCTTTGGCAACCGGTGACACTATGCAAGAAAGAAGAGACTATATCTACTCATCAAGAGAAATTGGTCACTAAGCAAAATGCATCGGCAACCAAGGAAAGGATTCAACTGAGGACTGGGATACAACTGGTGTCAACTACGCAACCGAGGAAAAGATGCAACCGGTAAGCAGACGAAGGAAAGGTGACAAGTCAAAGTTCTTACCTGTTAACAACATTACGATCTCAACCGATCAAGTGAAGACTTCGGTATGATAAGATGAACCGGGGAAGTCATAGTCAACTATTTGTTTAAACCAACTCTTTGACCAAGATTTACTACACTAAATCCAGAAGACTTTGAGTTAACATGCTGATCAGTTTGAGGCGCGTATAAAGGTTTTAAAGCCAAAGTCTGTGGCTTTAAAACATGGAGTTATCTCATGCAAAGGAAAGGTGTTTGACACGCATCTATTGTTTTCTTCATAAAGAAGATAACGCAAGGGCATGCATCGGATGTTTCATCAGTGAACTAATACTCCACTGGGTGATGAATCTGAAGGAGATCTGTAATTAGGTCATGCATGAGAAGAGCAATTAGGGCAAGAACTCTATATATTCTTGTGCCTGTCAAGAATATGGTTTGCCCTCATTCTGCCAAAGAAAATAGTGAACCTATACGCGAAAAAGATAAGGTGAATAGAAAAAAGAAGAAAAGAAAGAAGAGTGTGCAGAGAAGCACAACGGTGAAGGAGAACGTATGAGCAATGACCGGTGATGATTCTAGTTGAGTAGAACATAAATCTTATCAAGCTATGCAAAGCCATTTGTAAAAGGTCAAATCCTTCTATTGTTTTCTAACCATTACAATAGTTAAATCCCAGTATTTTGGGTGGACTCTAATAGGTCCCTTGTATTAAATCCCTTAACTGGGTGACATCTTCTCAAGTGTTCTAAGTCCTCTAACCAAGCAGGCACTAACCGGCCTTATTGTATCAAATCTCTTAACCGGGTCACATCTAATAGTGCGTTGTAATCCTTTAACAGGGAAGGCTCCTAACAGGGCACACTTCAGAAGAGTGCAGAATTTGTGAGGTCTCCTCACACCGTGGTTTTCACCCAATTTGAGTTTCCACGTGATAAATCCGGTGTCACTTTGTGATTGATTGCTTGATGTTACTTTTATGCTTGAATTTTTTTTGCTGACAGTTATAAGTTCACTTCATTGGATTTATTAGATAAGTTTTATAGGTGTTGATTCACCCCTCCCCTCTCAGCACCGGTTGGGACTGTCAGTAAGATCTTCAATGGTTGCATCCAAATTGGTACTCTTGGAGGCTACATTCCAAAGCTTTGCTGCCCCATTCGTGTATTGGGAATCCTTACATGATTAAAGATGCAAATTGAAATGAATATAAAACAAGTCTTCTACTCTTTTTGCAAGCAACTAGTTACACTCCACTAAGTGAGTATGTACTTCAATTCCATTCAGCAACAGAAAAAATTGCAACCTATTTAAATGAGAAAGAAAACCAACAAAATAAAAAATAAAAAATAAAAAATAAATCAAAGAATGTTAAGTACTAAATTTTACAATACAAATGGTAATAGAAAACAAGAAAAACTTACTTGTGAGAGGATCTTGATTGCAAGAGGTTGGAGGTACATATAATCTTGACCATGGAGGTAGCACCATGTAGTAGCATCCATTGTCGATTAGTCATTAAGAACATAAGGAGTATGACTTCTTCCTGAGAAAAACAAGCCAAATTCTCTCCTAACATTTTTCTCAACTTCTATAACTTAGAAGAGCCTACTAAATGTCTACTTTAGAATCTCTATATGGTGGTAATCTCCCTCACATAGAAAGTACATCATAGCTATAGTACCTCTGAGATAGTGCATATGCAAGGAGGTGCAATACCATAGTCATCTTGTTCCAACTATTAAGAATGATTGATTCCACCCTTTTGAAAAAGGTTTCATCAGAGTCATTTTGTTTTCTTTTGTATTACTACTTTTATTTTCTCTATCATCGTGTCCATGCCATCAAACAAATCCTCCAAACATGCTGCATCTGTGTCAGCAAACCAAGACATAGTCATAATAGGCTCGGTGAAATCCAATACATATTCTACATGAGCCCAACAATTGTCATCCAAAATTAATGAGTTGACCTTTTGGGCCCTCTCTGAATTCAACTACTTCCATACACCCCATTGTTTGCTAATAACCATTTGACCCAATGCCTCTCACATCTTCAAAAGTAGTCCCATAAAACAATTGTATGAGATGCAAATCGGGTTTCAGGAACCTTGGATCATGTTAAGAAGTTGAGAACACATTAAAAAAATATTGTAAATTTATATACAAATTGAAGAGACAAATAAAATTAAATTTACCTTCAACAATTTCAATCTCAAAAAAATTCTAAAAATTGCTTGTGACATTTGGTGGTTTGTCACAAACATCTGGATCTCCTCACCCTCTTCATATGTTTCTTTCACCCACTCTATTTGAGTCTCAATTACTTGCATTGCCAAGTTGAGCAAGTGTATGGTGCATGGTGTCCTGAAAATGTGCTCATGTCTTGCCTCAGCCAAAGTACTTACACCCCTACAATTTTTTACATTGTACATAATGACTTGGATTGCATTCTTATGACCCACATTTCTATGGACTCAATGAGGATTCTGGAAATGAACTTTGCATCTTTGACTTGGCCCTAACAATCAATTGCCCTAAAAAACATTGTACCTTTGGGGAACACTGTAATAACATTTATCAATGGACAAGTTTTGCAATCTTTCCATCTATTGGAAACACTAGAAACTCCTAATTCAATCCAAGAATCTCTAATTGGTTTCAGTGAGGTCTCTATATAATTCCTCTCTTTTCCATAAGGTGGTATGCATCTTTTCATACCCATGATTTGTGAAACCAGAAGGTGCACTATTGATTGTCGATGCCATCTCTCACCAATATGGTGATCTCACCAAGTTGAATAGAAGACCATTGACATAGATGCAACCTATAGTTTTTTGTTCAAGAATATCTCTTGATTCCATTTTAAATGCCTTCTCCAATATACCTCTTTTGCGAGTGGGAATTTCTACTTTATCTTCGAGTGTCGTAGAGGGTATATGCAAGAAGGGATGTTGGGAGGCCGCTACAGTATCAGAGAGTAAATTCATTGTTTTTTTTGTTTGCGGAAGGATGAGCTCTTTGTTTTCCTCTTTCAAATATTTTATTAGCATCTTCTTGTTCTCTTATGAATGCCTCTATTTCTATGGCAGACAACCCCTTCCCAATCAGGCCTTCACATGTTCCAACCCCTTTCCTAGAAGGGCCTATAAAGTGAAGTTTCATTCAATAATATGAGCTATTAAATTGATTATTACACAAGTTACACTTCCAAATATATCATGTACCTCTTGGAAGTTGTTTGATCCTTGTGATATGTCTCCATAAAGGAGATCCTTTATCAATTTTCAATCTTCGATTTCTTTGCACACCCACTTAACTTTGACTATTGGCCATTCTTGCAATCCGATTTTTTGCTATTATAAGAAAATACATAATTTTAAATTAGAAGAAAAACTAATAAATACAAGCGTACAAGTGCAAAATGAAGATACAAAAACATTATAACAAAGAGTTAAACTTGCTTCTTTTTTGCTGTAAAAAAATAGAAACTTTTTTGAAAACATTAATCACAAACATGAAAAAATTCCTCAAAATCTTCAAAATTTGTTGAAAGACTAAAGAATAGGGTTAAATGCTTCTCTTAGACGCTTAAATATTCTTTGTGGAAGTTATCTGGCACTCCACGAACAATCCCCTTTGAAAAAAACCACCTGCCCTTTCAAATGCCAAAATGGAGACAAAATGAATTGAGAGCAAAAGAGCAAACAGAATAAAATGTTTTTAGGTTAAATGGCCTCATAAAGGGCAATTTAAGGGATTAGGCAAAAAAAAGAAAAAAAAAATTTATTATAATGTGTTTTAAGTAGTGTTACCCCAAGTTTCTGGGACGGGGACAACAGGGGGCGGGGGGACGAGTTTTCGGGATGGCAAATTTTTTTGCCAAGTTTGAGGATGGCAAGGGGACGACAAAGGGGATGGCTATATAAATATAGGGATATTTTAAAATATATAGGGAAATTTGCATATATACATTACATTCATATGAAAGCATGGATACAACATGCCATTTAAACATAATAGAACCTTAACATACAACACTTCAATAGTCAAACTCAATACTCAACAATATGCATTCATAATTCAAAATTAATTGTCAAAATGCATGTAATATTAAAATAATAACGTACAAAATTGAAATACACCCAAGAACATAATTTGGAATTCACTGTCAATAGTAACAAGAACAATAACCCAACTTCCAAATTGAAGCATACTACTATCATTTAAGCCTAATACAAATTATCAGTGTACACATTATAGGCATAATGTTGCAATTGCTTTCGAAAAATTTGCACATTAGAGCCTATACATGAAATAATATTCTTATGAAATACTAACATGAAAAACCTTGGAAACTGTGTTGGAGTGGACTATTGCAGATTTGACATTAACTCTAGAAAGGCCTGCTACAGATAGTGGATCAAGTATGTCTCCCAATGCCTCACTCTAGACCACATTCACCAATGATCTAAATTGGGGTTACACCGTTACACCCCTAAAAATAAACCTCTAGTTCATTGTACGTGGACTAGTATTAATACAAACAAGGCTTCTATAGAGTTTCAAACATGATATACGTCTGTTATAGCAAGATGGCACCTTGATGCAACCTCTAATATTCACCAAATCTTCCACAGGACCCAAATCAACACAAAACTAACCTAGCACTGATGTACTGCCACAAAATGACATAAAGATGCATGTTCCAGGTTCGTAACACACTTTTCATACTTACCCAAAACCTTGCAAATAGTATGCTATATGATCTGAGCATGTAGCATGACTGTAACAACATTCATAATTTCACAATTCTTAATGTAATGTTGCCAAATACTAATCACAGGACCCAAAATAACAAGAATTAACTACCAAACAATAATAAGCATAATAGGGCAAACTTGGAAGAAGGGTCCACTTTAATATAAAAAAGAAAGTTTTATAAAAGAAAAATGTGTTTTTAAAGTACAAATGCAGCCTATTCCATTGGGGACGCCTATCCGTCCAAGGTACTTCCAAGGTGGACCCCTAAAGAGTCCCCAGTCGTCCCTAGGACATACGACCATCCCTTGTCATTTTTTGAAACTAGCCACTCCCCCATCCCGGAAACGTCCTTGGTATAGGGATGGGGGATTTCAGATCGGGGACGCGTCCCCATGTTATGCTAGTTTTAAGTGGGTTTTTCATGGGTCTCGCGCATGTGCACTCTAGGTGTGCTCGGGGGCGCATAGGGTGTGCAGCAAGCACTGTAGGTGCGCTCTGGGTGCACAGATTGTGCACCCACAATGCTTGGTGTACACCTTGTGCGCACCCGCATTAGTTTGCACCCAGACCTGGTGCACTGCTTGCAGGTGCGCACCTTACAACTTAAGTTTTTTTGTATTTATAAATTGTAGGTGTTGAAACCTTTGCTTAGAGTTCTTTGTTTGGTAGATGTAGATCAAAACCCAAGAGGGTACATTTATGAGGCAATGGATAGGGCCAAAGAGTCCATTTGAAACTATTACAAGGGGGACAACATTAAATTGGGTTCCATTAAGGACATTGTTAATTGGGAGCAAAATCAACTCCACAACCTCATTCTTGCAGCAAGATACTTCCTACACTTTGACTTTTTCTATTTGTATAGCTTGTTAGATCCTAATGGGTGGTTATGGAAAGCCTCATGACATGCATTCAGTCATTAACACTCCAAGTTGGGATGAGAGACCTCATTGTTCAACAATTGCACAATTGCAAGATTGGTAGAGGTAAGCTCTTTTCTTCAGGCCTAGCTATCCAAAGAACCACTTAATTACCAACAAAAAGTGGAGTCTTTACATCACATGCATCTTACAAGTTACAAATTTCAAATTTTACAACTATTTGATAATTTAATAAAATATGCTTTGCTCACTCACTCTTGAATATTTTATTTTGTAGATTTCTAGTGAATAGATTTGGGTAAAAATACCCCAAATCTTCAAAGATTATCCCTTGACATTTTTGAGATGAGAGGAATTCATTGACTTTGAGTGACATTGATCATTATGTTGGCAAGTGATGTTTTGGGAGGACTAGCGATCACTTAAGGGTTGTCAGTTATGGCAACACTTATGCTAGAGTGATCGCATGCAGAGAGTTTTGGTACTGGAGTCACAGTCATGAAAATGACTAAGTACAAAATCAGGATAACAACATATTGTGTTACAGTTTTGGTTAGCGATGACAATATATGATGTATTATGGCTTGCGAAGATAGTAGAAGACATTTTGGGATATGTATATGCTTCAGTTAAGGTCGCACGTGTTTTGGTGAAGAGATTAGGAAGATGCAATGATATGAAGGTATGCGAAGACAGAGAATCAGTGGAACAGGGCACATAAGCAGTCGCGGTGATTGAGGCAAGGTTAGTTGGTATGGAAACGTGCTAAGTGATGTGTGAGTGTGATAGTGATATGATGGATGCAAATTTGAGAGTAGAGAGAAGATACGAGATCAGTATATGACCGAGCTATAACTGGAACTATCTAAGCATAGCAGATGCTTGTATTGTTCACCCTTGTGTAGAACACTTGCTGAAAGTATTATGATTGTAAGAGTTGTATGCTCACCACCTTTAACAAGGTTTTTGTATACCCCTAATAGGGTTTTGTATTCCTCTAGCAAGGAAATGTACTATGTAATACTCAACTCCTAACAGGGATATAATATTTTAGTGCATAGCTGTGTGTACCATCCCCACCAGGGTTTTCCCTTGGCCAGGGTTTCCTCGAAAACAAATCACGGTGTCATGAGTTATGTGTTGTGCATTTATGTTCTTTTCATTTCAGCATTGTTATGGTTTATTTTCAATTGGTTGAAGTTTAAATTAAAGTTCAGTAATACTGATTCACCCCCCCTCTCCGTATTACCTAATCCTAACAATTGGTATTAGAGCTATTGGCCCTCAGAGAGTAAGCCTAACAGCTTAAGAGAGATCCATATGGATTCAGAAAGTTTGCAAGAGAACTTTGAAGCAACACTTGATGACCTGGACAAAGAGAAGGTTGAGAATGGCGAATTGAAATTCAAATTGAGAAGAGCAGAAGGTTTCATCAAGAAACTAAAGGAACAGCTTGAAACTTCAAGAAGTTAGAAACAAGACCTTATGGACAAGATCAAAGAGGATCCAGACAATGACACATTAGACCAAGTAAAGAAGCTGGAGAAGGAAAAAGAACAAATCAATCTTCTGATGATTAAAGAGATTCAACATGAAAAAGATGCAAGACTCAAAGTTGAAAAAACACTAAAAGAAGCAAATGAGCAGATAGGACAAATGAAAACTGAATTTGATCACTACAAGGATAAGTGTCAAGAATTGGAGAAGAACAATCAGATCATAAAAGGAGAACTCACTCAATCCAAATTGCATATTGAGAAGTTGCACATGAGCAATGATAAAATTGATGAACAAAGAGAGAGACAAAAACCTAAAAGAGACATGACTGGAGTTGGATTCAATGAAGTAGAATGTTCTAAGACTAATGAAGAAGCAAATGAAGCAAAGACTAAAGAAAGACCTACTCTTGAGAGACCTAGAGATCAAACTAGACCTTTCAGAGGTAGATGCTTTGGATGCAACAAAGTTGGACACATGAAAAGAGATTGTAGAGGTAACAATTCTTTCAAACCCTTTTCTAGTTATTGCTATAACTGTTATGATTATGGACACAAGAAAGCAGAATGTAGAAAACTAGATCAGTCTAGGTATAAAACAGATTATGTCAGAGAAGAGACAGCAGTCAAGGTCACATGTCTTAAATGCAATAACTTTGGGCATACTGCAAGGCATTGTAACCTACAAGTATATCAGGATAGAAGGAGACCACCTACATGTTACAAATGCAACAACCTTGGACAGATAGCGAAGTTTTACAGATACAATGGAGAGGACAACAAAAGAGGACAAAGAGGACCAAGAGAACCAAGAGGACCACCTCCTGTGGTTATAAGGAAGAATGTTGGTGACAGTGGTAAAAGTTTTACTGAGTACGTGGATGAGTTTGAGAATCATTTCAAGAAATCTACAAATGAAGAGGATGAGAAAGTGTGGAAGATCAAGGAGTTCAATAAGGCATTGGTTCAGGGAGAGATAGTAGATGCTGATGTGTCTTCGCATGATGATTTCATTGAGACATCGACCTAGAAGGTCGTATGGCCTTAGGGGAGAATTGGATGAAGACACCATAATATATCCAACCCCTGTGTATGTAGACTAAGCTCATGCGAGCTTAGGTATGGTACGTACAGACACTATAGAGTGTATGGTTGTGATCGCAACACTTGAAGATTCATATTCCGTGTTTGCGAGATTTGTATTGACTAGACAACATGCGAAGTTGAGCTACCTATGATTAATGCACTTACTCAACTTTTGAAGGATAAAAGAGCTTGACACATCTCATTTCTGCACCGTTTGATAATCAACGACCAAGGAGAGCAGAGTTGTGAAGCATTTCAGTCATCTAGCAGACATATTGCGTGATCGCGTGAAGTAAAGTTTCAGATTTTAGCGTGTTAAAGGTATTTAGACTTTATACTCTTTGAGAAGTTATGGATGCACCAATAATCTTTGATGTTGTGGATAGACCTGGGTATAAGTTTAAAAAACACCCATTCAAGTCTTGTGAGGATGATATGGAAGGAGCGTTTTCACAAACCCCTTATAGCGTGTTGCACGTAGAGGACATTAGGGCATACATACATTGCAAATATGAGATCATTGGAGATGTCAACATCTACAGCGAATTACATGGGATGATAGAAGCAGATGTATCAATGGTAGAAGAGTTTAAGCACCTAGAGGATCAATCTATCATCAAGCTAACCCTACTAGCGGAATTCACTGAAACTGAATGGTTTAAGATTATCCTTAGTAGAATCCATGATCAATTTATATGGATTGGAGAGCAACCAATAAAGATATGCGCTCAAATGAATCATTAGATAACAGGTTTGGATAATGATGGAGCCCTCCCAGTTGCAGAAAAGAATATCAGAAAACAGGTGGAAACCCTAACCCACTCTAAATGGGATAAGAGAGCTATGACAGTAAGCGACATCTATCAGCAAGATGTAAGATTCGTTGCAATGATATTAGGTTATAAGATGTTCTATAGAAGTAGACCTGACTCTGTATCAGTTGGAGTCATTAAAAAGGCTTATAGAATGGTTAAAGAAAACAAGAAGTACAATCTAAGAAAAGTTCTTGCACAACAATTTTTAGAAAATGTGAAGGTTATAAAGAAAGACAAGACTAAGGCATTCAGGTTTGGATCATTGTTGGTTCATATGTATATCCACATTATACACAAATTCCCTGGCATGCACCCTAGAGCATGGAAGGATAATGTACCTAGTGGAATTCAGATCTCTAAGAGCTACCGAAGACAAGACAAGAATTGGGTAGATGGAGAACTATTTGCTATGACTAAAATCCTACAAAGGCAGATGAAGGAAAGGTATAGGATACCTGAAGATCTAGTTGAGAAGTATAAGGACACTATTTGTTTCATGGTTGAAACTGATTGTGTGTGCTTTGAGGCAATGAAACCTAGGAAGAAATGGTGTTACCCTACGGGGTATGAAGTCAGTTCTGAGGTTCTAACTATGCACATAGAACATGTATTAGTAGCATAAATAGACCCTGTTGAAGAAAGATGGGGAACATATAGAGAAAAGTCTTAAAAAGTTAGAGAAGAATAAGAAAAAGTGACAAGGAAGAGAAAGATTAATAAAATAGTTGAGGATATCACTGTGAATGTAGGAATCACTAGGGAACAACTCAAAAACATAAGGACTAAGATGACAGAAGCATCTTCTAGCATGGCTATTGATGCACCTACTCCTTATGAAGTTGAGAAGACAGTAAGTCCTACACCAGACGTAATTGATTTATCTTCTACACATGAGAAGACTGCGCAAGAAATTGTACCTGTGAACATACCTAGGAGATCTACAAGGTCTAGCAAAGCAAGCAGCCCTAAGAAGCAAGAGGTAGAAGTTGAAATGAAGAAGAAAGAAGACAATGTGATGGAGAAGGAAGAAGAAAAAGTGCAGAAGAGACCACAAGATCTGTGGAAACCAAACATTCAAAAGTTGCAAAAGAGAGTGATAACAGATGGAAATCTGAGGACAGTAGACAGATACTATGAAAGGTATGACCCTGAAAATCAGGCTATTATTGAGGATACTATAATTGAACACTTGTTAGTTTTCAAGAAAAACTTGTTAGCGATTGAAGGAAGCATTCCTAAGGAACTGTATAGAAAGTTGGAGATTAGAAAATAGTTGGCACAATCAGAGGATGAGAACATAAGGAACAAGGCCATAGAAGACATGTTACCTTTTGTTTCTATTCAAGAGAGGGAGAGAATCATCAAGGAGTTGAAACCTTTGTTAAGGACCAAGGCAAGATTGGCGAAAATTATGGCAAAAAAATATGATGAAGTCATAGAGGACACTCAAAAGGCACTAGATCAAATCCTTATGAGTGAGATACCGAAGAAGACCTCACCTCCCAAGGTTACCAAGCCTACACCTTTGGGATTAGGAGAAAGTTCCAAGATAGAAAAAGAAAGTGACAAGCTAGCATGCAACCAAACTTCTTTGTCTCTGGTGTGCCTATGACCCTTGACACCTCGCATGATGTAAATGACCCATTTCTGGACAACTTAGATAGTGTGATGACAGTTGAAATGGAAGAACAGATAGAGGAAGAGCATACAGAGGATAAACATGAAGAGAAGGTACAGGAGAAGGAAATACAACAAGAGGAAAGGAAGGTAGAAGAGACTGGAGCAAAAAAAGTTGTTAAGGTAAGAGTGGAGCAAAAGCAAGAACCTAACACCTCCTCTACTCTATTGTTGGCAAGTATGGCCAAACCAGTGAGTGCAGATGTAGAGAGCATGGATGAGGATGAGCTCATGAGGCTATCTTTCATGGCTTTCACTAAGGTTAAGGAAATATCAATGTAAAAAGGAGACAAGAGTAAAGGTGATTTCTAGGGCAATGGAGACAATAAATAAATTACTCCCTACACCTATTGTTTTTCAAGGAAAGGATGAGACAGAGAACCTAGGCATGGCATTGGATAGCTTTGACAGTCACTTTGAGTCATTGCTGAAGACCGCAGAGGATAAGGCAGAGAAGAGTTTCTTGGAGAAGAAGTTGAAAGAAGTTTGTCAGTCCATCTCATGGGACTTGGACATTCTCAAAGCAACTACACTTAAGGCTAAGAGCCATGTAGCACAAGGAAGGAAAATATACAATTATTGCATAAATCCTTGTAGACATATGAAGAATATTGAAGACATTATAGCCAAGGATAGGGCTACCCTTGACAGTTTGATGGACAGTTGTGAAACATCTTCACAAACTGTATTACAGATGGATAAGCAGGCATCCAAGATATTGGATAAGATTAGTCCTCTGAATACGGAGAAAGGGAGAGTAGTGGAAAGATTTGGTATGCTGGATAGTTTAATAACTCCTAAGCTATCAATGCTTGAAACTCATCTAACAAAGATGGAAAAGGTAGAAGGATCAATGTCAAAAGCTATACCCACTGAGCTTAAGGCAGCAGAGACAACATCCTATGCACTGAATGGACTGATCCATGTCAGTGAACTTTTAATCAAGACATGGGCCAAGGAAGTGAATACTTTGGAAAACTCTTTCCAAGATATCCTAAATCTGGGGAGTAAGCACTAAGTCTTTTTGTGCTTAGAAATTTTGAAATTTTGTAAGTACCTTTGCCATTGATGTCAAAGGGAGAGGAAGAGAAGAGAAAAATGAAGAGAGGAAGAGAAGAAGAGAGGAAGAGAAAAGAAAATAAGTAGGAGAAAAAGCAAAAGAAAATATATGTATATATGTAGAAGGGAGTTAGTGCTTAGACACTTAGTCATTTTTCACTAAGTGTTGCCATCAATGCCAAAAGGAGAGATTGTTGGCAAGTGACGTTTTGGGAGCATTAGGGATCAATTAAGGGTTGTCAATTATGGCAACACTTATGCTCGAGTGATCACATGCAGAGAGTTTTGGTACTGGAGTCACAGTCGTGAAAATGACTAAGTACAGAATCAGGATAACAGTATACTGTGTTACAGTTTTGGTTAGCGATGACAATATATGATGTATTATGGCTTGCGAAGTTAGTAGAAGACATTTTGGGAGATGTATATGCTTCAGTTAAGGTCGCACATGTTTTGGTGAAGAGATCATGAAGATACAATGATATGAAGGTATGCGAAGACAGAGAATCAATGGAACAGGGCACATAAGTAGTCGTGATGATTGAGGCAAGGTTAGTTGGTATGGAAACATGCTAAGCGATGTGTGAGTGTGATAGTGATATGATGGATGCGAATCTGAGAGCGGAGAGCAGATGCGAGATCAGTATATGACCGAGCTATAATTGGAACCATCTAAGCATAGTAGATGCTTGTATTGTTCACCCTTTTGTGGAACACTTTGTGAAAGTATTATGATTGTAAGAGCTGTATGCTCACCATCTTTAACAGGGTTTTTGTATACCCCTAACAGGGTTTTGTATTCCTCTAGCAAGGAAATGTACTATGTAATACTCAGCTCCTAACAAGGCTAGATCTCCTAACAAGGATATAATATTTTAGTGCATAGTTGTGTGTGCTAGCCCCATCGGGGTTTTCCCTTGGCCAGGGTTTCCTCAAAAACAAATCATGGTGTCATGAGTTATGTGTTGTGCATTTATGTTCTTTTCATTTCAGCATTGTTATGGTTTATTTTCAATTGGTTGAAGTTTAAATTAAAATTCAGTAATACTGATTCACCTCCCCTCTCAGTATTGCCTAATCCTAAAACCTTATAGAAATTTGACACCACTAGATAAGCAGCCCCAATTATTCACTATGGACACGATTCTTGACTTTTAGAGGAATCAATGGAGGATGTGGCTACAAAAGAGCTATTGGAGGTCAAGTTGGGGCCACAAATACAGTCTTTGATGCCAAGTGAGGAGTCATATCAAACTACAAGGATTAAAAGATCAACTTCTACCCATTTGTCACTAGATTGGGCAAGAGGAAAATGTAAAATGTTGTATTTTAATATGCAATTTATGAATTATGATGATGATTTTCATAGGTAATCACCATAAATTCGTAATAGTTGTCAGCTATCTATTGTATCAATGTTTTGCATGATGATGAAATTTTGTAATTAATTTGTATTCAAATTATAATAGAAAACACTTTCATACTCATTTGATACATTTTATCAATAAACTTTACAAAAGGATGTGTTCCTAAGCATTTTTTTTATGTTGTATTTTTTGTCGAGATTTTCTTAAGTTTGTTCCAAGGCACAAGTTTTGGGTCAACTAAGTGTTTGTTGTGTAGGAGTTTGTCAACCATGCTCAAGGGGATAGGTAAAAGGGTTTGAGAGGTGGGGACGCATCCCCTCGTAACACCACAAATGTCTCAAACATTTATTCTATTTTTTTTAGACTAAAAGAATTTGGTAGCCCCCTATAAATTGCAGTGCATTGGGAAAACCTTTTAACATGATTGGTGGCGTTGGTACAATATGTCCTAGGTGGGCTAGATGGATACTAGACCTTGTGACCTCGTGCTTTACCACAAGAAGCTCTCGCCAATCAAGATTGGCCTTGAGCTTAGAATGTCTCAAACATGAAGGGAAACAATGAGAGTTATTTATAAACTGGATTCTCACAAGAAGCCTCTAAATTACAGTAATTGATGTATTATTTTCACTACAAAAGAAATATGATTTTCTAGTTTTCATTTTGAAAATTACTGCAAAGTCAATTATCCACTAGTGTTCCTGTTTTATTGGAATCAATGAATGCTAATTTATTAAAGTAGAAGATTATTGGAGTGTGAATTGTTTATTTTAACATCAAAAATGAATGTTGTGGTCAAGTTTATCTTTACATTTCTTGCATAGTCACAATTTTCCTTTCCAAGGTTATTCTTTGTGTTTTTGTTAGAATGTGCAAGAGAACTGAGTACCGTGGCAATTGACAATGCTGTTTGGAAACTTGTTAATTTTATCAAATTGGCTTGAGTTCAGAAATGTGGTTTCTAGCTCATCAAGGAGTCATTATTTCACTTCAGTACAGCTCATACAAGGCCATCTTTGTAAACTGTTGTCGCTGTAAGTATTCCAAGAATTCTGCAGTAATGTGTCCTCACTTATATTATAAACAGTGTTTCTGTTCTAGTCAAGCACCCTAATATTTGTTAATATTAATGGCCATTTCGGAAAGATCAAAATATGTATGCTGAGATGAATAATATTTATTATTCATCTCAGCATACCAATATCATATTAAACTAAATAAAGGAAAAGATTTCCCTTGATATTGTCCTAGAGGGATGACTTAACAATGCCTTAAAGGGACGACATATGTCCTCAAGGGACGACTTGGGATGATATTATGTGGATTATTCATGCCTATACTAGTCGGCCCCTTTACCTTGTGATATTATTAATGAGAAATGTTTTATGCCTTCTAGTCGGCCCTTACCCTTGTTTACAAGGTTGACTTAACACATATAAATGATGTATTTTAAGGTGCGAATTTACAAGGCATAGAAAACATAACATGCTAAGTAATATTTGCACCTTCAGCAGGGATATTGCAGAGATATATATTAGATCATCTTGGCATAATTATTATAGCAGCATACTGGTAATTTAAGGCCAGCAGATCAGGCCTTGTAGCAGACCTATAGCAGACCCGAATTTGGAAAAGTTTAGCAGATAAAATCAGTCACTTAGTACACATAATCAGAAGGAAATATGAAGCGAAGGATAGATGACAATTAAGCTTGATGTGAAGAAGATTTTCTTACCTCAAATCGGGTATTATCTTTTCCCTTTCTTATGTCACTATATTTTCAGTCTTAAAGATTGTATTTTCCTTACTTAAAATCTGAATATATCAACATGGTATCAGAGCCAAGGTAGATAAAATCCTTTTTCAGATTTAGGAAAACCAATCTTACCCTGATTGAGTGCAATCAGCCGGTGTAACATGTTATGGATCTGTCTTGTGATTTGGCACTCTTGGTTCCACTCCCTTTCTCCCAAATTTTGTGACATGGACTGTTATTACCTCATACACATTGTATTCAGTCAAGTATTGAGATTTACCATTGATTTGTAGCGTGAACTGTTATTACCTTGCATACAGAGGTAGGGCAATAACAATCTCATCACCCATTAAAAAGAGATATTTGTAAAAGTCATGGTAACAGTTTTACACCTGGCAAATTCATTGTTTGACTGTAAGTTCCCCTTGAATCTATATAGTTTTACCCTGTGAATTTATGGTGTAAATCAGTATTATGGCTGTAAGATGTCATTAAGTGCATAGGCATCACACTTAGTTGTATTTATGAGCTGTTTGTAGTTTACTACTGTGCAAATTTGCACGGCACTAAAAGTTGTGAAAATGCTTTATAAGCTGCATATATATGACAAGATTAGTGATAGCTCTATTTTTTAATCAACTCTATTTAGGTGCATGCAACTACGGGGCAATTAAGTATATGTATATAAAACAGTTCCTCTGTTGCAATTAGTTACATTTATGGCTGGTTGAGTCGCTGAAAGTCTAGATCTCTTGAACATAAACTTTATGAATGTTTATATAAAATGGACTTTAAAGCTATTAGGAACTGTGAATTTAATGATCATACTGTCAGTATAACTATTAGAAAGACATGAAATGAATATTCTGAGTTAAGTAATCATTTGACAACTATGGACACACCTACTATGAAAAGAAACTTTAGGATCAATAAAGGATAGAGAGGGAGAAACTATCAAACAACTCTCTAAGGTATAGATGTGACAAATTTAGTCAGAAGATGACAAATTGTCCAAATCAAAACTATCATCAAACCTCTATTGTAGAATCTGAATGTCTTTAGCCTTCACCTTAAGAGGGAGTTCATATATGGGCCTTCATGAACTTAAAAGTCATGTTATAAACTCTTTGTTAGATTTTAACATCACTTGTTGATATTACTTTACATTGAGAATATGATTCTTCATTATGTTAAAATTATTATGTGAGTATTTTGTTATATAACATATTTGCAAGATATTTGAGCATTGAGGCTCGTGCACCTTTGAGCGTAGAGGCTCGTACACTTTTTGAGTGTTGAGACTCGTGCACCTTTGAGCGTTGAGGCTCGTGCATATTTGAGCATTAGGCTCTTGATAGTTGAGCATTGAGGCTCTTGCATATTTTTGAGCATTGAGGGTCTTGGATAGAATTACCATTGGAGACTATCTAGTTGAGCATTGAGGCTCTTGCATATTTTTGAGCATTGAGGGTCTTGGATAGAATTACCATTGGAGACTATCTAGTTGAGCATTGAGGCTCTTGCATATTTTTGAGCATTGAGGGTCTTGGATAGAATTACCATTGGAGACTATCTTCCGAGAGCTTGTGGATGGGATCTCTTGTGGAGGACATTTACACTTTGAGGTTAGTGTTTTATTTTTGAATTTACATCTTGTGAAGATGCTTCCATTATTAATGTTTTGATGATGCTTCTTATGATCTATTGTTATGTTGATTGCATAGATTTGAGATCTATTTTCTGATTACATAGATTTGAGATCTATTATTGAAATAATGCTGAGATCTATATGTGATTATTACATCATGCTTTTTACCTCTCATTACAAATGAACAATGCTTGTATAAATTGTAGTAAATGATATTACAAAGGTTGGGACATCTTGAGATGGTTAAATCACATTGATTACATCAGGTATGAATACATAATGAATATATTATGTTATGTTATGTTTCTTTAATGGTTTCATATTCATTGAGAATGAAATCTAGTGTGATAAAGATATTGAAATTACATTTATTTTTGATCTTCCCTCGAGACCAAGAGGGAGTGTTAATATTTATGGTCTTTTCTAAAAGATCAAAATATGTATGCTGAGATGAATAATAATTATTATTCATCTCAGCATGCCAATATCATATTAAACTAAATAAAGGAAAAGATTTCCCTTGATATTGTCCTAGAGGGACGACTTAACAATGCCTTAAAGGGACGACTTGTTGACATGTCCTCAAGGGACGACTTGGGATGATATTATGTGGATTATTTATTCATGCCTATACTGGTCGGCCCCTTTACCTTGTGATATTATTAATGAGAAATGTTTTATGCCTTCTAGTCAGCCCTTACCCTTGTTTACAAGGTTGACTTAACACATATAAATGATGTATTTTAAGGTGCGAATTTACAAGGCATAGAAAACATAACATGCTAAGTAATATTCACACCTTCAGCAGGGATATATATTAGATCATCTTGGCATAATTATTATAGCAGCATACTGGTAATTTAAGGGCAGCAGATCAGACCTTGTAGCAGACCTATAGCAGATCCGAATCTGGAAAAGTGTAGCAGATAAAATCAGTCACTTAGTACACATAATCAGAAGGAAATATGCAGCGAAGGATAGATGAAAATTAGGCTTGATGTGAAGAAGATTTTCTTACCTCGAATCGGGTATTATCTTTTCCCTTTCTTATGTCACTATATTTTCAGTCTTAAAGATTGTATTTTCCTTACTTAAAATCTGAATATATCAACAATATTTTACATGTTCTTGCATGTGCATTGTTAATGAATATGCAGTTTTGATTAAACTAATACTTTAGCTATTCAAATCACAAGAGCTTAGAATTGATTGTATGAGAAATTGGATGAAACCAATCCGTCCAAACTCTGTGTTAAGATCTGGAAAGAAGAATTATAAACGTGGATACAGAAACAGCATTGCAATGCAATAAAATGATATATTGTGAAATTTATCAATTACCCCATCACACGATTGGATAAGAAATAAAATATACAAAGAAAACCTTCCTCAAAAGAAAAGTGTTAAAGAGTCGTCACATACTTTATTAGAAATTGGACCTCGAGCAAGATATGGTTTCTCATTCCGTAAATGATGAAATCCATAGGCTACTTGAGCATCCATACCTGCACATGTAATCCAAATAAATTACAAAGTCATGGGGAGAAAATTTAGTGTTTACACGTACTATACTAACAAAGTACGCATATCATACAACAGTATTTTGACAATCTTCAACATTTTCTTAATGAAATAGTAATAAGCAGTTTGTACTTCCCACATAGATTTCCTAAATAAATATATCATAAATACCCCCTGACAACCAGCAAAATTGTTTTCAATCTAATGTGTGAAAACGTGAATTCCATAAGCACAGCTTGTTTTTACAAACAAGTCTCACTAAAAAGATTTTGATATAAATGACAATAATGCCTCTTAATCATCCGATCTATTAAGTAATATCTCTTTATATTAAGCATCTTTTCTAAATTTCCCATAAGACCAGAGCCAGCACCAATAAACTCTCATATTGATAATTAAATACCATAAAAAGTTCCTAGTGATGAGCAAAACACTGAAATTGTTTGCTGATATTCTGGACTAGATTGTTAAATACAATAGAAATCATGTCTTATAACCAAGGGACAGTGACCACTCATTAGAGAACAAGGATAAGACACATACAATCAGATATTGATCATTCAGCACATGTTGTGATTATCTCAATAATAGCTTTCCTCTCATCTATTGTTGATACCATTCGGGTTGGCAATTGGGAGAACAAATACTACCTGTGAAGCTATTTACTAATCAGCAGCAATCATTAAGCATAATGACTATCTATTGTGTTAAAGGGAAAGCAATCAATCATAGACATCAATAAGACACTTATTATTAATGAGACTAATAACAATTGGGCTATAATATAAAGATTGTAATTACGTATCATAATTACCAGTAGCGATTAAGAGGAGTTTGAGTTATTAATAATAATGATCAGGCAAATGGAAAGCTGTCATTAAGGGGATGATTACAAGATGCCAGCGATCAACATAATCCTTAACTAAAGAAAGGATGAGAAAGTTAAGGAAACCGATCTGTTTGTGTAGAAGGGATATGTCTCTTTGGCATCCAAGGGGTGCAATTCCTTTGTCAAGTATGATATAAAAGGGATGGAATCCAAAATTATTAAATATATTTTTGGTACTCATCACAAGGAAGAGATCAGAAAGGAAATAAATCATATTTATTGATGTCAAGCATCTTGCAACGGCAAATTAGTATGCTGTAACTTATCTATGAATCAATACTGAATTACAGAATATTATATCTGAAATCTATTAGGAATAAGGGGCCAATATATGGTCTAGTATATATGCTGTAGCATTTATATCAGTTAATAATAGTGGAAATCAGAATTATATATATACACACACACACCAGTTATACTTTATTCGTAATCCATTTGAAGTTAGTACATTCCTATCCCATTCCTTAATCACTCGCTATTGCCCATTACCAGGATAGGTTGGTTCTGTTAGGGAGAGGCAGAGTAATTCCTCACAAGTAGGTGAATCACAAGATGGAATATGGATGGGTCCTGAAGCCTTGAGGGAGCCTACTTGTAGATTGGTTTCCAAGCGTCCTATGACAAGTAATTCCCCATCCTCCTCGGGGTTGAAAATTAGGAGAGAAGTAAAGAATTGGGGCTTAAGTATGTTAACTGTTGAATGTATTATGAAACATTAATTGTTTCTTAATTTAATCTGATTTAAAAAGAGCGGAGAACTTAGTATATGTGCATTCCAGCTTGTGTCTCCTTTCCCACAAGTAGAAAGAATACAACAAAGGGGAGACAAAGATGTGGGATATAAATGCAAAGCATACGGACTTGGATGCTTCTAGTTCTCAGCTTGCAATTGATGCATTGGATGACTTGGACAGCGAGAATATTATTCGTTAGCTGATCCAATAGGCCTTGGCATTATTTGTGAATCAACTAATGCCATTGAAGAAGAAGAAGAAGATGAAGAAGAATAAATTATTAATCCATTAGTTGAATTTGAAACTCAAACAATGATACTTGAACTTGATGCTATGATTTATCATTTGACATTTTAATATTTTGATGTCGAACTTGAAGAATATGATGCTATGATGGTATGATTACAAGTTTATGGTGTTTCTGTTGTTTATATGATATTATGTGACTTTTTAATCTTAATTCATGCTCGCATGCTGCATCTCTCTCTCTCTCTCTCTCTCTCTATATATATATATATATATATAAGATTTACATGTTTCTGTACTAACAAACCCAAACCCCATTTCAAAATTTTGCCATACCGTGAATTGGTTCTTCAAACTCGTAACTAAACCGGAACCCAAACTGTCAACTTAGGTTCTCATCAACGACACACCCACACCAACTTATCTTCCACCAATCATTTGCCTTCTCTAAATACATGTAGCCATTGATTGAATCATTAAAACACAATTAAAAACTGTTAAGAAATAGTTGAACCTATCTTTAGTTACAACCCAAACAGTTAATAGTTGGTTGACAGTTACAACCAAAGCTTTAACAAAAAGAACAAAGTCTTTATCACTGAAAAGTATACACCTCTTCAAGCAGCAATCATAAATAATAACAAATTTTGTAGCCACAACTATATAAAAAATCCAATTCCAACCGAATCACCAAAACAGACTTTGATATAAGAATATTGATCTGATAGCAGCATAAGTTCATAAAAGATGTTTCAATCATCATGATCAATACACACATCTTCAACACAACAATGCATGGAGATACAATCTGAAATAATCAAAATATATCAAAATACACAATATGCAGATATATCTTTACAAAGCCATGAAGTATACACAAAAACTGATTGCAAAATTAAAGTCCTTCAACACAAGATTGTTCTCATCAGCAATAAGAAGAATACATCTTGATCATCATTTGATGGCACTCATTCTCTATGCCCGACATGAGTAGAGGAAACACGAGATAAAAATGACTAGTAAAACAAATTCCAATCTGATAGCTTTTGTACATAATATTTGATAAATGCAAACTGTGTAGGAATACTTTTGTTTGGTCTAGAAATTGTTGACATCAATGACAAGTTTCCTAACAATCTCCCTGTTTGTCATATCTGGAAAAGCTCTGATAAAAAACCAACCTGATCTGCACAATCTGAAATCTACAATCTACATCAACAAGACAACAACAATGATCTGAGATCTAAGTCAACAAGACAATAACAATCATCTGAAATCTATGTCAACAAGACAACAACAATAATCTGAAATCGGCAATCCATTCTCAACATAAACCCTGCAAAATCTCAACAACAAACTACACAATCATTGTCCAAAATCAATCTGCATATGCAACATATCACTTTTCTCCCCCTTTGACATCAATGACAAAGCCAAACTAAAAACCTTGTTGTCCTAAATTTTGTATTTGCTTTCAATAAAAGAGGCAGGTTGTTTTGAGACTTTGTGCCAATCCAAGCTGTTATGTGACAACATTTTCTTAAGTTGATTGCGAGTTTTGGTGTTTTGTTCAAGAGGGATTTGAATTCAATTGTGCAGACTTTGAACTGCCTATTGCATTCAGAGTTATAAGTCAATTTGAGCTTTTGAAAACTTTGTGTTGCAAGATGTAATGTCCCCTTCCCAGCAATAGGCCATTTTGATGCCTGATTAGTCTATCTACCCATCCGGATAGGCTGATGGCTTCTTTTCAGAGGATGCTAGCCAGTCACAGGTTTTCGTGGGCAAATATTTAATATCTGGGCTCTATTTCTAAAGTCAAATCACTTTATTTTATAAAGTGATATTATAAAGTCACTTTAAGTCTTATTATAAAGTCACTTTTTATTTTAAAGTTACTTTATCTTATAAAAGTGACTTAAGTGAGGTTTTATCCCACATGCCTTAGTTTTCTGTGCTTTCCCTCACTTCGAGGTTATAAAAAAAAAAGGTACACCTTGGGAAAAGCACCATGAGATATTATAAAACAAAGGAATATAAAATCTGGTTGCTCACATGACTAGTTCATTTCCAAGGACGCAAACTCTTCGGAAATCGTGAGAGGTTGGACGTAGCCCCAACACCTCATTAATGGTGGAATCACACAAGTTTCACACTTGGAGTTCAAAATATTGGTAAGAGGAAGTACTGCATATCCAGCATTATTTCAGTTTAAGGGAGAAGTACATGTATATCTTCAGTCCGAACCTAGTACTGTAAAGTGCAGCATAATGGCGTAAGGAATGATATAGTTAATCTTGGATTTTTTGAAATGCATTGGGAGTAGTATCGAAACTGGGCATTTGTTCATTCGTATAACAAGCAGCTTCCGCATGAAAGTAGAAGCTTCCATATCGACCATTTCTCTTGAGGTTATGCAGAGTTCCGCAACAGCACTCTCATCTACCAACACATGAAACGCCTGGCACATGAGAGACAACATAAGGTAACCTGGGACCGGAATGTCACAATCCTCTAACAATGTGACTTGTTTGGGAAGGGACTCACGGTTGGATGATTGCACAGGGTCACAGCAAATATATATAGTGGAAGAACACACAGCAACACGGGACTGATGCTGTGTTATGGCAGTAGCAATACGAGTCGAGTCCCCAACTTGTTAGAGCTTGCGATAGACCCCATTGCATATGCAACAAACACACAGCAGCACAGACTGTTACTATGTTACGACAGTAGCGACATGGGTTGAGTCCCCAGCTTGTTAGAGCCTGCAGTAGACTCCCTTGCATATGCGGTCAACATGCACATGAATCCTACACCAGTTCGGCACTGTTGTAAGACACTCACAGCGTGCAGCCTCACGTCCATTCCGTTTGCTACAAAGTTGGACGCACAGTGTTAAGTACCAGTCAGTCTCAACACAGCTGTTAGAATTCGAGCTACTCGTAAATCTAGAAAAGGTGGCACCGGGTCAAAATTCCACATCTTTCTCAATCTTGTAATGAATGTAAGAAATAAATGTGACATCTTCATTTATATGTTGAAATATTGAAAGATTTCATTGCTAGTTTTATTGAGATTGTTTATCTTTTGGAGTCTTTACTGTTACGTGTCTGGAAATACATATGTGTGAATAATTGCTTGAAAGAAACATGTCTCAAATATACCAAACCACAGCTGAGCAGTGATAGTTTCAAAATGGCATTCCTATGAGGAACTAAACAAAGAACTATTATATATTGAACAAGGAGAGTCTTACACGTTGTGGGAACAAACTGGATAGCATTTGTAAACTGTATTCAGCACAAAAAATAGAGTGAATCAAAAAATATCCAGTTGAGACAAAGTTTGGATATTACAGTGGTATCAGAGATGGCGATCTTGCCAGCCTAGTGGGATTATTTACAGCCTATAGTAATGCTGTCCAGACATGCATAGCAGACACAGGGAATATAATTTTAGACACAATAGGGTTGAACAGGGACAGCCAGAGCCGTCAGTACAGGTTGACATAGAGGACAGTCATACCGAGGTAGACGAGGAAATTGTTTTTGAACAAGGCACTCAAGGTACAGGCATGGCGAAGGGAGATAGAGAGGTCAGGGAAACAATGAGGGCTATTCACGAAGGACAAGATCACATCACTGATGTGTTACATCAGCTCACAGGGGTTATTCGGCAGCTGACAATGACACCCAGGAGGCCCCAGAGCCATCACAGTGGTGGTAGTAGTGTAGCAGGGTCACCCACAGCTGCTAGAGCAGGCACTCGTACTACAAATAGGCTCCTTATGCCTACATTCACAAAGAATAATGCAGAAGAAGAGGTAGCCCAGCCTGAGGCAGCAACTGGACTTCCTAATAATGTTTTAGCCATGCACGATGAGTGGGATATGCTACCTGATAGAGTCAAGGCTGACTTGACCTCTGTTCACTACATAGCACAGAAGAGGGAATTTGGCAGGGCATAGCAAGATAGGAGAACTAGGGGACAAAACAAGGATCTAAAACATGCGATGAATAAATTGACCCTTCCTACTTTTGATGGCAACGGTAAGACATCTGCAAGAGCTTGGATTCACAAGATAGACACCTTCTTGACCCTTAAACCTATGTCAAAGACGGAAGCGATTAAGTTCGCAACCATGCATTTAGAGGGTGCAACTTATGACTGGTGGCATCATGGCCTTGTCACCCAGAATCACAGGCTGATTACATCTTATGAGATCTTCAGCACTAAATTAATCACCCGTTTTGACAGGAAGGACATTGAGGTCTACTACAAGGAGTTAGCCCAGCTGAGACAGAGTGGGTCTTTGGACCACTACATTGATGAGTTTTAAAGGATCTCCATCATGGTCCCGGATATGGCTGAGAAGAGGAAGGTAATGCTATTTATTGAGGGCCTACAAGATAGATTCTAGAGTCCTCAAGCCGAGCACATTGGACGATGCTATTAAGTTAGCACATGACTTGGATTCGTCATCTTCCATCCTGCAGCAACCAAAGAAAACCTTCAAGGGATCTTCTTCATTTCAGAAGAATAAAAATCAGAATAAGAGCACACCTCCTAGACTTGACTTCAAGACAAGGAATGAGTTGAGAAGAAAGAAGTTGTGCTTCACATGCAGAGAGCCTTGGGCTCCAGACCACAGGTGCCTTGGAAAGGGCAAGATACACTACATCGAGGTGGTTTCCGATGATGAGTGTGAGCAGTAGGAGGGCAGCGATGTAGAGGACAGCAATGAGGAGGCTCAGGACGAGCACTCAACAGAGGGGAAGAAGAGGGAGGTTTCCCATGGGCAGCCCCCTATTACCTTAGCATCCCTCTTGGGTATCCCCGCATCACTCTTTTTGTCTCAAGGGAGTGGTTACTAGACAATGGATCATTTGCCTTCTAGATACCAGTGCAACGCATAATTTTATCAGCGCCAGTTTGGTTTCCAGGATAGGACTCTAGATAGACAACATTTCGGAGTTTGAGGTAAAGGTGGCCGGGGGAGATTTGTTGGCTTGCACAGGGAGGATTTCAGGACTCCAGATTTACTTTGGGGATTATCTCCTAGAAGCTGATTTCTATGTCATTGACTTGGACAGTCTTGACACCATTTTGGGCATGCAGTGGCTACAGACCCCAGGGAGATACACCATTGATCATTAGCCGAAACAATTAGAGTTTATGCAGGGTGATCAGTTGATTATGCTTAAGGCCATGACAGATAGTGGATCACGAGTGGTTTTAGCTCACAGGATGGAGGCCATCATCAAACACAACAATATGAAGTGGGCAGCCCAGTGCTTCATATCCTCTAGACCCTCACCGGATTCAGGCCAACAGGTTCACACAGACATATAGGATGTGCTTGATAAGCACAAGCGAATTTTTGAGGACATCCCTCCAAGCATACCTCCAGACAGGGGCTTCGAGCACATCATTGAGTTGGAGGAGGGGGCCAAGCCCGTAATCACCACTCCTTATTGTTATCCCAAGCACTACAAGGAGGAAATTGAGAGGACGATTAAGGAGCTCTTAGACATGGGGCACATCAGACCTAATTCCAGCCCCTTCGCTTCTTCAGTAGTTTTGGTGAAGAAGGATGGCACTCTTCGCATGTGTATTGATTACCATGCACTGAATAAGAGAACCATCAAGAACAGGTACCCCATTCCCAGGATTGATAAGCTATAAGATGAGTTGCATGGGGCAGTTTATTTCTCGAAGATAGATCTTCGATCGGGGTACCATCATATACATGTCCGAGAGGAGGATGTCCATAAGACAGCTTTCAGATGCCACTACGAGTTTCTAGTGATGCCATTTGGGCTCACTAATGCACCTGCCACGTTTCAGTCTTGCATGAATCATATATTTAAAATGCAGCTACGCAAGAGAGTCCTAGTATTTTTCGATGACATTTTGGTCTTCAACAGGACATGGGCAGAACACTTACAGCACTCGGATGAGGTTCTTAGCATCATGGAGAGTCAGTCTCTATTTGCGAAAGAATCCAAGTGCGAATTTGGATTGATTGAGATTCTCTACCTAGGGCATGTGATAGGGGCCGATGGGGTTAAGGTACACCAGGAGAAAATCCAGGCAATTCAGGATTGGCCACCACCATGGAATGTGTCAGACTTGAGAGGGTTCCTTGGGCTATGTTCTTATTACAGGAGGTTTGTTAAGGGATTTTCTCAGACAACAGCTCTCCTCACTGATCTTACTCAGAAAGGGGCCTTCAGGTGGACAGATGAGGCTGAGGCAATCTTTGACAAACTCAAGACCGTCATGAGTACTTGTCTAGTTTTAGCTCTTCCAGACTTCTCTCACTCCTTTGGTTTAGAGTGTGATGCTAAGGGGAATGGGATTGGTGCACTATTGATGTAGGATAGGCACCCCATAGCATTTGAGAGCAGGAAACTTGAGGATAGTGAGAGGCTTTATTCCACTTATGACAAGGAGATGCTTGCCATTATGCACGCCTTGGCTAAATTCAGACAGTATCTGGAGGGTGGCAAGTTTACAGTCAAGACAGATTAGAATACCTTATGCTACTTCCTGGATCAGAAGAAATTGAATGAAAGGCAGCAAAAGTGGGTCAGTAAGATTCAGGCGTATGATTTCGACATTGAGTATGTCAAGGGGAAGAATAACATCATGGCTAACATACTTTCCAGGAGGCCCCCAGTAGCGGCTTGTTGTGTGTTCGTAGAGATCTCCGCTGATTGGAAATCTCTTTTGCTGGTTGAGTATTCTAGGAATACTCAAGCTTGTCAAGTTTTAGACGGACAACTTCCGGATAGAAGGTACAGGGTGGTTGATGACATTATTCTTTGTAAGGACAAGATCTACCTAGTGTCGGGCTCTAAGCTTAAGGCTAAGATACTGAGGGTTGATCATGATGCGCCCATAGCAGGACATCCAAGGTTCTTCAAAACTTACAGGCATGTCAGAGCGAGGTTCTCTTGGAAGGGCCTCAAGGACGACATCCTCCAACATGTCAGAGAGTGCCAGACTTTTCAGCAGAACAAGTCAGAACACGAGCATCCGACAGGGTTATTGCAGCCACTTCCCATTCTAGCTTAGAAGTGGGAGGGTATCTCGATGGACTTCATTACTAGTTTGTCGAGAGTGCAGGGCAGGGACAGTATTTTTGTGGTGGTCGACAGACTCACCAAGTTCGCTCACTTCTTTGCTATCACAACAGACTGGTCAGCTTCGCAAGTAGCAAAGTTGTTCTTCCGAGAGGTATTTAGATTGCATGGTCTCCCTAAGACCATTGTGAGAGACAGGGACAACAAGTTCCTTAGCACCTTCTAGCAGGAGTTGTTCAGATTGGCAGGCACTAAGTTGACTCCTAGCACTAGTTACCACTCGCAGATAGATGGTCAGACGGAGATTGTAAACAAATGGGTGGAAGGCTACCTCCGAAATTATATAGCTGGACAGCAGAGAGCTTGGGTTCGATGGTTGTATTTGGGGGAGTTTTGCTACAACTCCATATATCACATGACTATTGGCATGTTGCTAGTTCGAACTCTTTATGGCAGCGAGTCACTTTCTTTCATAGACTTGGCTCTACAGGACAGCAAGGCCCCGGTTGCGAGAGACTGGTTACAGGATCACCAAGATATTCTAAGGTTTCTCGGGGAGAGCATTCATAGGGCTCAAAATCAGCAAAAGATGTATGTTGATCGACACAGGACAGAGTGGCATTTTAATGTAGGGGATATGGTTTACCTTCGCCTTCAGCCTTACAGACAGAGCTCGTTGAAGAAGAGTGGGTCAAAGAAGCTCAAGCCTAGGTTTTATAGTCCTTATCTCATCTCCAGGAGAGTAGGCGAGGTGGATTACGAGCTAGAGCTTCCGACAGACAGTAGGATCCACAATGTTTTTCACGTATCTTGCCTCAAGAAGGCAATTGGAACACAAGTAGTCTCTTCAGATGGATTACCCCCACTAGATGAGGAGGGTAAACTAGTTTTGGTTCCAACTAAGGTTATTGAGATCAGAGAGAGGAAACTGCGGAATAGGGCTGCCTATGAGTACTTGATTCGGTGGTAGGACTTACTGTATGAGGATGCCACATGGGAGGGTGAGTCCATTTTGCAGCACCCAGCATTGTGATTGCTTGAGGGAAAGTGATCCCGAGAAGGGAGGACTATAATGTCCCCTTCCCAGCAGTAGGCCATTTTGATGCCTGATTAGTCTATCTACCCATCCGGATAGGCTAATGGCTTCTTTTCAGAGGATGCCAGCCAGTCACAAGTTCCTGTGGGCAAATATTTAATATCTGGGCTCTATTTTTAAAGTCAAATCACTTTATTTTATAAAGTGATTATAAAGTCACTTTAAGTCTTATTATAAAGTCACTTTTTATTTTAAAGTTACTTTATCTTATAAAAGTGACTTAAGTGAGCTTTTATCCCACATGGCTTAGTTTTGCGTACTTTCCCTCACTTCGAGGTTATAAAAGAAAAAGGTACACCTCGGGAAAAGCACCATGAGATATTATAAAACAAAGGAATATAAAATCTGGTTGTTCACATGACTGGTTCATTTCCAAGGACGCAAACCCTTCGAAAATCGTGAGGTTGGACGTAGCCCCAGCACCTCATTAATGGTGGAATCACACAGGTTTCACACTTGGAGTTCAAAATATTGGTAAGAGGAAGTACTGCATATCCAACATTATTTCAATTTAAGGGAGAAGTACATGTATATCTTCAGTCTGAACCTAGTACTGTAAAGTGCAGCATAATGGCATAAGGAATGATATAGTTAATCTTGGATTTTCTGAATTGCATTGGAAGTAGTATCAAAACTAAGCATTTGTTCATTCGTATAACAGGTAGCTTCTGCATCAAGGTAGAACCTTCCATATCGAGCATTGCTCTTGGGGTTATGCAGAGTTCCACAGCAGCACTCCCATCTACCAACACATGATATGCCTGGAACATGAGATACAACAGAAAGTAACCTGGGATCAGAATGTCACAGTCCTCCAGCAGCGTGACTTGTTTGGGAAGGGACTCACAGTTGGATGATTGCACAGGGTCACAGTGAATATATATAGTGGAAGAACACACAACAGCACAGGACTGATACTGTGTTACGGCAGTAGCAGTACGGGTCGAGTCCCCATCTTATTAGAGCTTGCGGTAGACTCCCTTGCATATGCAACGAACACACAGCAGCACGGATTGTTACTGTGTTACGACAGTAGCGACACGGGTTGAGTCCCCAGCTTGTTAGAGCCTGCGGTAGACTCCCTTGTATATGCGGTCAACACGCACATGAATCCTACACCAGTGCGGAACTGTTGGACTTAGGCACTGGCGGAAGGCACTCACAACGCGCAGCCTCACGTCCATTCCATTTGCTACAGAGTTGGATGCTACTCATAAATCCAGACAAGGTGGCACCAGGTCAGAATTCCACATCTTTCTCAATCTTGTAATGAATGTAAGAAATAAATTTGACATCTCCATTTATATGTCGAAATACTGAAAGATTTCATTGATAGTTTTATTGAGATTGTTTATCTTTTGGAGTCTTTATTGTTACGTGTTTGGAAATACATGTGTGAATAATTGCTTGAAAGAAACACGTCTCAAATATACCAAACCACAACTGAGTAGTGATAGTTTCAAAATGACATTCCTATGAGGAACTAAACACAAAACTATTATATATTGAACAAGGAGAGTCTTACATGTTGTGGGAAAAAACTAGATAGCATTTGTAAACCATATTCAGCACAAAAATCAGAGTGAATCATAAAATATCCGGTTGAGACAAAGTCTGGATATTACACAAGAGATCAAATTGCTATAGTTAGTAATGGCTACAATTACTTAGATCTGAAGACTTTGAGCTTCAGTGGTAAGTGTTTTTATTAAGTTTGAGAGTATCCAGTAAAAGACTTTGTGCCTTACTGGTTATTCTAATTGAATCCTAATTCAAGATAATCGCAGGAGACTTTGGGTTCTTGTACTTATTCCACAAAATATAAAAGTAGATTGTTGTCTTTGGAGTTGTTCTGACATCAACCCCCGAGCCACTGGTATTATCGTAATAGTAGATAGCTTTTGTCAAGTTGCAAAGTTGTATATGACTCATTCCTGAAAAAAGAGGAATTGATTAAGACAAACCGTCCTTTGTTAATTTCAATTAGGTCTCTGTTGAAGCCACCTACGGTAAGAAGGAAGCCTCCCCTATTACTGAGAGGAGAAAGAAATCTCATGAGACGTTGCCTAAAGTTACAGTTTCATAAGTTGTAATTTTAGTGACTTAAAAAACTTTCGCCAATAGGTTTTGGCGACTCCGCTAGGGACACCACACGAATCTAGCTCTACCTCTACATGGTCTTCTTGATGGCTTGCAGAAGAATTTTTCCAAGTTCTTTGGTGATGGACAACAACATCCGGATGAACATATTGCTGCATTTTACATTGCATGTGGAGTTCATGGTGTTGAATGAGGACGTGTCTATGAGATTGTTCGTAGAAACTCTCCAAGGCGTGGCTTCTAACTGGTTTTATCATCTTGTACCACAGTTTATCACAAATTGGGCTACTCTCATAGCCAAGTTTGAAGAAAGGTTCAAGCCTCCTGAATATGCTCATGCATTGTTGGCTCAGCTCGCTTAGTTCAAGAAGGCGTCTCACATACCTATGCGTGAATTTGTTGCTCATTTTAACAAGTTGACACGAAGAATTCCAGCTATTGCTCAACCTACAACTCAAATTCTTGAAGTCGGTTTTCTGTTGAGAAGGGCAGTCCCAACTACTCTTGCAGCTACACAGACATTGGCAATTGAAATTGAAGATGATCTTATTCTTGCTAGGTAGATAAGAATTGAAGCAAGTGGGTTTGAAGAAAGTTTTTTTGTCTTTGGATTCATTTTCTTCCATGACAAGGACGGATCCTACAGTGCAGAGATTGGCAAATGAGTTGCTTGCCCTCAAAAAGAAAATAGCTCAAGGTATGTTCTTCATTCCTCACGAGGATGTACAAAGAAAGCCTCTTCCAAATGTCGCTCATAGTCCCACTGGTGGGAATCAACATAAGTTAGCTTCATCACCAAAGAAGCTTGCTATTGAGGCACCACTAGTGAAGGTAGCAGCAAAGCATTCTGAATCCAAGGATTGTGAACTTGCTCTTCTCTTCCAGGAAAAGGAAGCAAACATAGCTGGGGATTCTTATTTCGGGTTCATGTAGTCTCAGAAAGTCGTTGTTGAAAAGCAGAAAGATAAAAGCCATTCTTCTAATGTTCAAGGAAATGATGACAATCTTGTCACCAGACATGGAAATATGGGCAAGCAAGAAAGTCCTACTCAAGCTGAAAAATGGTGCACTTGTGTCTCAAGGTCATGAACTTGAAACCGCTTTGCATGAATGTCCTACCCCAGAGCTTGAAAAGGAACTTCTCATAAACAATCAAGACTTCCTAAGTCTGGAGTTTGTGAACAACATACTAAGGTATGCAGTTCAATCATGTCATCACCTGAATCACATGAGCAGAATCTTTACAATCACCGTGAGGTTTTTGTGGTTGATGAACCAATTACTCAAGTTGTAGCTGGTGAGAAGAAGAGTTCAATCTTTGTTCGATCAAGGGCATGTCCAATTAGACATCTTGCTTGGTTAGAGGCCAATGGAAAGATAGATATTCCATTTGTACCTGAGCAATAAGATACAACTGAAGCAAAGGCTAAACATGTACTTGCAGTTCAGCAGGAACAATCTTGGTCCGTGGACTCATCTTAGGGAAGCAGTACATATGTTTCATCTCAAGAAGGTGAATTTGTTCATCTCTTTCAAGAGGTGTTGCATCAAGCACTAATATCATTGCTCCAATTGTTCGCGGTTCATCTATACAAAGTTGCCTGTAAACATGTGAGGTACTGCAAGCTGCTGAAAAAAAGTAGCTATTTCATGGAGCTAGTAAATGGTTTCATCTGGAAAAGTTCCATTGTCGACTATTTTTAATTAGGTAGGTTTTATTTGTTTTCAATAAGTGCATTTGCATAAGTTTGTTTTGTTTTAAATAGGTTTTGCTTTGCGTCAATCATGTCATTCTTTTTGTGTTTTGTGTATTTGATGCTTGACTCTGAAGCCCAATGAATACTAAGAAACTTGGAGATTCTGAATTCTACATTCCTTTTTTCTAAGAACAAACAAGCTACATTCCCAAGTCAAAGCCAGTTGCTGTCCTCAATTTTGTATTCGCAAAATTGGGGCAACCCTATGAAAATTTTTGTAGGATAAAACTCTCTAAAGCATATTCTTAGTTGTGTTGCTTGATTTTGGTTTTGTTTTCACCCCATGATTGTGGCATTTTCAATTTTGCTCGTTTTGAGCTATTGTTGGCCTCAATTGGAGTTGTCTATCAAAAGTTATCAAGGAATTAAGTGTTTTGCAAGTGTTAGGCCTGACTGCATATCTTCATTCTTTGGTTAAAATCTTGCCTAGGTGGGCTTTTCGTCAATCATTGCATAACATCATAGGTGTTATTTACTTGTAAAATGGAATTAAAACTCCATTTTCATATATTTGCATTAGGATATATGAAGTTTTAATGAATTTATGATGTAATGGTGGGCTTTTAAAGTATAATTACATATTTTCTCATTCAAATTATAATTACTTGTAAAATTAATACTTGAGAAACCTATATGCAACGGTGGCGATTTTTGAGGTTATTGCATGTCTTGAATAACATGTAATAAAATGTGGATATGTTTTTTCATTTCTAAAAGTCCATCACTTTCCAATAGTGGCAATTTTAATGCCTGTTGCATGTTTCAAAATGCATGTGATCACATGCGAATAGCTTTTAAAAGCTTGTTATCACATGTTAATGGCCTTTTTATTAAGTTTTGCATGTGTAAAGCCTATTTTGAAACCCGTCGACAGTCTTGATGAGTTTGGACGCCATTTTTAATATGAGTTGCATGTTATAAATACAATGGTACACGCAAAGTCATCTTCAAAGCCCGTTATGACTTTTCAAATGCATGTATCGTAGCTTATAAAGCCCATATAGGGCATTTTAACTTGCAACTTATCTTCTCTAAGCTAAAGTAAGGATTTTAGAAGCAATTACATGGCTCGCATAAGGTGTTTTCGGTTATCTAAAACCCACTTTTATTAAAAACGCCAGCAAAGATCAAGTGTAAATGCCAGACAGAAGCCCGTCTTAATACATTATGGGCTGCGTTTTTCTTCTCCAAGCCAAAACGACATTTTTAATAGCTATTACATGTATGGAATCATATGTGTTTCCCTCCAATAAGCCCATTTCAGAGCATTTTATGCAAAAATGTGACTCGTAGAGGCTGCGTTTGGAGTTGTAAAGCCCATTTTGGGCATTCAAGTGCAAGACGTGGGTGTTTATGAAGTAAAACTTTCATCTCCAACCTGCAACGTTCAAGATAGAATCCCATGGTCCTTTGACATTATATTTAAGCCTCTCAAGCCAACACCAAGTCCTTCAAGGATGCTTTAGCAATATCCATTTCTCTAATAATGACTTCCAAAGATGAGCATGGAGGCATCATAAGCATTGATGACACTATGGTTAAGGAACAATCTGCTAACCATGACAAGGAGACAATAAATTCTTGGTAAAGGCTTCTTTACATAAATATAGGGAAACTATGGGCTCAAGGAACACGAGTATGATAATCAATTGACATATCACAAACCAAACCCAAATATTTTATCAAAAAATCAGATTTCATTTTACAATCAATCATTGACATGAACAAGGATGTTCATTTGGTCATAAGCAATCTAAAATGTCTAACAATCATAGGAAAGTTCCATAGCTTATGGCCAAGTTGGAAATCTCTACACAAATGCTTAAGATGGAATGGAAACAACTGGTTGTGGATCTGCTAGACATTTTCCCCTACACAAAGGACTTATTTGTCATCCACTACAAAACTGTCAAAGACAAGGATGTGATTATAAATTCTAGGCCTTGGTTTCAAGAGAAACACTTCCTATTCTCAAAGCCCGTGTTCCCCTCTTTCGACCCCACCAATAACTCTTTCACCACAATCCAGGTATGGGTCCACCTTCCACTAAAATTCTATTGTGACTCAACATGTCAAACCATCAAAAACTCATTTGGAAAATTCCTTCATGCTTCCAAGGATGCTGAATATCTTTACTGGACCACTTGAAAAGCTTTGTGTTGAGATGGACCTCAACAAAGGACTTCCAAAATCAGTATCAATGAAGAACTGTGGATGGTGTTGGTCTTAAGTATTGTTCTATGTGAACATTCCATTCAGCTGTTCAAGGCTGGTGCTTTAATTCAACAAGGCAAGAAGCCTATTTAGTAGCAAGAGGCAAAATTCCATCACTGCATTAAATTGGACTTGACACAAAGGATTCTCCCCTCTTAACCACTTGGTGAACAACCAAAGTGGATTTTCTCCAGCTTCACTAATGGAATCTGGTTGATCCACAGGCGCTCCCAAGAGCATCACCCCCAAATCTAGAGGCATCTTTGGGGCAAAAGAAAGGTCAACCACCATGCATCATGAATCAGTTCAATCTCCTCCCAAATCCTTTAGAACAAATCACATGTTCATGGACAACGAGTATTAGTCAATCTTTCAAAAGAAAAAAGATTATTCTAGAAAAGGAAAACTCATACTGTGACCCTATGCTCACACCAAGATAGATGTTGAAGAAAAGCATAGTTTGTGAATAGTTTTGGTGTTCTACCAAATGGAACTTTGTCTTGGATCCCCTTTTTGAAGGGTCTGAAGCCTCTTCTTTCTGCTGTTTTTTCATCTTACAAAATGGCTAGGGGCCCTCTTCCATCTTATCAATAAAAAATAAACAATGTCATTGATTAAATGATTCTATTTGATGCATTTCTTTAAAATTCAGGCATTATTGTTGATAACACTAGGAAAAAATGAAGTTACCAAGAGTGGGTGTGAAGACAATAATACAGAAAAATTCCTAAAATTTAGACATCTTCATGCTCAAATCTAGGACACTTGTTGCTTGATCAGACTGTCATGTGCGACAAAATTTTTTGCAGGTAGACAATTTAACTTATGACAATAAGGGATAGTTCCATAAGCTTGACTTGACTGCAGCACTTGTATAGTTCAATATATGCATCAGTTTTTTAAGGGCAAACAAGAGATGATATATACTTGCTTTGTACCTATATCAACTCCCATAGATTTTCCATATCTTATTATATCAACATGCAAATACTAATTGTAGTAGAGTAATTCTACACATTGAGCTGCAAAGTTGCAGAAAATTCATATTTTATTTGTTATCTAATTTTATAGATTTTAACAGCAGAAAACATCAAATTGTCAACACACTAAGTCACCGAGATTAAAATGTTAGGAATACCATACCCACACTGAAGTAATTGTAAAATACTCCTTGATAGGAAACAGAAGTACTAGACAAGGTGTCATCTTGAGTTCCATCCTGCACAGTAAGTAAATTTTATGCTTATTTTTGTTTCAAGAATAAACATGTAAACAAGAACTTAAATTTATAGGGTATTAGGTAGATATCCAGGATACAAAACCTGCATTTTGACAAAACAGTTCATAGCCTGAATCTGGAAACAATATATCAAGTTTACATGACATTAGTTGCTATGAATTAGCATTTTATTTGGGTATTTGAAGTTTTTGATGGAATTGCATGTGTTGGCCTTGTATCATATTATATATTTTATCAAGTAGTCCCAACGAAAGGCATGTAATTATGTCCAACCCAAGGGCTACTGTCATTCACCATTGAGAAGATGGCCTACACAATATCACCAAAAGTACAACATTCTCCATTTTGCACCACATGAAACTATCAACAATGGATGGTTGTCAATGTGGTTACGAACAGAATTATTGCATTTAACAATATTATCATTGGATGGTATTATAGTCTTGACAATCTAGCAAAAGTTTTTATTCTACCACACTACCAACCTATCTTCATTTGTGACAAAGAAAGTTATCGTATTATTATTCAAAACAACCTGAAATAATTCTTGGGGCGTGAAAGACCAAAATCATAAAGAAAATAAGTATTGTTCTTAGCACACTATATCCTGAAAAGCCTATATTTGTTGTGGCAAACATGTGCAGATGACATACAAAACAAAACAGACTTTCTGATCAAAAAAGCAGATAAAAAGATTTCTATATTTTTAGAGTGACCTGGCACCAATTGACCACAAAAGCCCCATTGTCTATCAAATAAATATTATCTACAAAAGCTTTGTCGATGTAATTTTGAAATTTTTTTATAACGGTCATTCAGTTAGGATCTGTCCTTTTCATAGTGAGTTCTTATTTAGAATGTTTATTTTCAGTCTTTCATTTCTGTTTTAGAAACTCTGCATGTAATCTCTATTTAAGGAGTGTTCCTGTCCTTTGTTTGATATTGAATATCAATCGATTATCATTTTATGGTATTAGAGCATAGCTTGTTTTTTGGCAAATTTTCCCAATAAAATTCATGGTTTAATTACCTTGAAATTACTAGAAGTTTTCTGTATGATTTTTTAAAACAAAAACTGTGGGGTTTTTTGGCGAACTTTTTGTTAAAAAAAATTTGTGATTTTACCTCAAATTTCTTCTCTAGAAGTTTTTTACCAATTTTTTTGATTAAATTGAAGTTTTCAGAACAGTTTGAGGGTTTTTGTGCTGTAATAGCAATTGTTTATGTACGCAAGGGTTTTTTTAGTACTGCATGCGGATGTTTTAACTTTCACAAAATCATGGTTTTTTGGCACTTTGGATTCTGCCGATCTCTTTTTATAGATCTGAAAGGATTTTTTACAATTTTTTCATCAAAAAATTGTGGGTCTTCTTACTAGTGTGAGGGACATTTTTTTGTTCGTGCTATGTGTTTTTGCAGTGCAACAATACCGTACAACAATGGTATTCGTGACCAATGGGGGGAGTTCTATTTTTTTTTCCACAAAAAATCATGTAAGTGTTTTATGATTTTATTCCACAAAAAAACACAGAGGGCTTTTGCATGATTTTTCACAAAAAAAAACTTGGTGTGTTTTCTCCAGATTTCAGAGTTCATGGGGTTTTTAGTTTTTCCCATGAAAAAAAAAATCTTTGAAGTTTTTTCCGGTTTTTTTTAAACAAAAATCATCATCATGGGTTTTTCATTTTTTGCACGATTTTTTTCACATAGAAATTGTGTTCTTTCTCCACTAGAGGGTTTTTTTATTTTTTCCACAAAAAATATGACTGATGTTGCAGTTTTCTGATTTTAATTTCAACAAAAAAACATGGCAAGGTTTCGTATGATTTTTTCCATAAAAATCAAAGATGGTTTTGCATAATTTTGTCCTAAAAATTGTGGTCTTCTATTGTTGTTTCATGGGTTACCCAACACCAAAATGGAAGGGTTGTGGTTGAAAGATTGTGGTACTCTTGGTAATATCCAAAAGTTCCTTAGCACCAAAGAGGGTCTCTGCAGCAGACTCATGTTGCAGACTCACATAAAAGGGATATTTTGCCAATTCATATGTCCCATAGGAATATAAAACCACCTCAAGACAAATATGATTGACACCACTTGGTAAGAAAGCTGCCAATGCAATAGCAATGCTTGAAGAGTTTTTATTCCTTTGTTGCTTAGAATTGAGAAAGAGAGAGATGATATTCATATGCAAAAGACCAAATAAGAACAAATCTGATCTAAACCAACTAAGAAAATTGATCTAAAAGGGAATGGAGATGAAATTGAATGCACCTAAAAAATAAACTAGGAGAAGTGAGTTTTCAAATCCGAATTTTTGACTGTCGGAATCTTGGAAAGAGATATAACCACAGATCTAGGCCCTGAATACTATAATCTGACTCTTTGCCAAATTTGAACAAAAAATGCCAGGGATAGGTCAAAACTTGTTCTGTACCCAGGGATAGATCGCTAATGGCATTATGTACTCAGGGATAGATCGCCAATGTCATTCTATACCCTAGGTTTTGGTCTGAAATTCGCAGAGGTGCTTCATCTGGTCCCAATCTTCCCGGATCTCCGCTGACAACTCTGTAACTTGCTCCTACACACATAAAAATGGGGAAGAAGGTTGGCTTAGACAAACCCCTATTTAGGAATCAACCTTGAAATGAAAGGAAATCGCATATGGAAAGATGAAATAAAAACCAGATCTAAATTGTAAATCACCTTATACCTTGATAACGCAATGCTACTTTGGATGTGATCACAAATGTTAATGCAATAGCTTGAACTCCACAAAAACCCAAAAGGAAAACATGAAACATAAGCCTTGTATGATGAATATTGTAGTTTGCCACAATGCTTGATGAAGAAGGAAGAATGCCTTAAAGATCTTGAGGATGCTCTTGAAATCTAATTGCTTGATCGATTGGTTGTCTCTTATTTCTTATTATGAAAGAATGGAAAAGGGAGGCCTTAATATAGAGATCTCAAAGTAAAATTACCTTTAGGCTGACTTAGAAAAATGATAATGACCTATGGTGCATACCTTTGGGGAATGTGAAACCATAGAATCCCGCTCTTAAAATTTGAAGCAAAAGTGTCGAGGACATATCGCTTTTTGTCAAACTATACCTAAAAAGTCATGTACCCAAAAGTTGTCTTGTACCTAAAACTGTCATGTACCTTAAAATTGTCCTGTACCCAGCAAAATTCACTGAAATTTTATAGGGAGAAAGCTAATAGCTTCTAGGTTCCAAAAGATGAACCATGTGAAAATATGAGATCAATAGATGTGGAAATCATGCCTCAAACTTTACAATGAGGTAAGACCTATCTAAGAGTGAGGAAAAGGAATAATTGGTGAAAATCATTTAAGGGAGGACTCATAATATTAATTTAAATTAATAAAGGTCCAATGAGATTAGGAGAACATGAAATTGATGTGGGAACCCATTCATACTATAATGGGGTTAAAATGAGCACCTGATTAAGGATGCTTACATTTTAGGGTGATAAATTTAGCCCCCACTTTAGAGGGAGTATGAGTCCACCTCATGCTACATGGTAAAGTAGAAGAAAGAGAAAAAGATGAAAATCATGGGCAAACTGCGAGGAGATAAGACATTGCTAAATTTAAGGACACAAGCCCCCAAACCAAGGATCTTAACTTGTACATCCATACGCAAGGACACATAAAACAAAAACCAACAAAAGCTTAGAGCTTACTAAGATTCCAAGTCAACTGGTTGAAGAGACCTCCCTAAAGAAAATGTCTCAACCACTAGCATCATGCTCAAAAAGCTATTGCAAAAGCACAAGTGGTCACCTGACAAAGCAAAAGCACGCATCAAAGATAAGATAAGACTCTATCATCCAATCAACTAGCAAAGTTGATGGAACCATGGAGGAGAGAAAAAGACAATCATGGATGGCATAGGCTAGGTAGTTATGTTGTGCTAGGTGATCCATGACAAAGAAAGAAGGGAGAAGAGGGGGAAATAGTCTACCAGATTGTGTTATGCTAGTTCCACCCATAAAAGAGAGTGTAAAGAGGGGGTTGATGGTCTAGCGCATGCTAGTCAACTTAAAAATTTATGTAAATGAGAGGTTGAATGGTCTAGCAAAGTGTGTTATACTAGTCAACCTAAGAAAAGGATAGGTCAAATGGTCCAACAAATTGTGTTATGCTAGTCAACCACTCCTAAAAATGTATGCAAAGATAGGTCAAATGGGCTAGCAAGTTGTGTTATGTTAGTTCAACCAATCATAAGGATAGCCAAGGAAAGCATTGTATCCAAAAAAATCTGCCAAAAATGTATAAAGGAAAGTGATTTGGCCCTAGGAAGTTGTAGTATGCTAGTGTACTCTACCTAAAATGCTTAAAGTAAACAAAATATTTGCAATAAGGAGCCATATATGCCCCCCCTTAAGATGGAAAAAGAAGACTATTTTGTCATCTTAAGGAAAAGAGAAACAAGGATAAAGCACCTTTAACACAAAGGAGGTATCCCACAAGCAACACCCAATCCAAGCCAAAGAGGTCACAACTCCTATGAAGTCAAGGAAGGGCAAATGCAAAGAGACACCATGCAAGAAGTGTAAAAGGGGTCCTTTTGAAGGATGTTGAGAAAGATGAAGAACAAAAAGGGAGGAATTCACACCTTCCCCATTGTTAGGTAAAGGGATTCTTAAGAAAGATGACACACTTTTAGCCCCCAAGGTAAGGGATTTGTTTACTATGGATAACCAATTGCGGACAATGAAAAGGTTATGATCAAGGATACATATCTCTTATATAAGAGAGAATCCCTAATGTAAACAAACAATTCCATGTAAGATTTGGATATCACAAGATAAACAAATGCAACTTAACCAAGAGAAAAGTGGATCCTTAAGAGAAGGGTGAGAGAGATTGAAAACACTACCCTTGTCCCCCAAGTGTAGAGGAAAGAATAAAATTAAGGACTATTATGTTACTCGCGAAGTATGATTGCACCATGCATGACAATAAACCTTGAAAGAATTAACTAACAATGTCATAGCGTGGAGCAACATAATAGGAACTTAAATGTTATTTAAAGAAATCAGAATTGAAAATTAACTCATTGCAACATGTTATGTGAATGATGTCATAATCAATAAGTTTCTGAATTTTGTAATGCAAAGCTTGACATTCATTAGTAGAGTGGTCATGATATCAATGGTACATGCAAAAAGGAAGATTCGCAAGATTTTGACTATGCTTCTTTTTCCGTTTAGGTTCAGTAATCCACTTAGCGCAAAGAAGGTTAGGCAAAATGATTTCTTTATTCCAACTAGGTATAGAAGAAATGTTAGGTAGTAAAGAAGGGGATGTTGACAAAGGAGGAGATTTGAAACCTTTCACTTGCATAGGTTTATCATGAATCTCAAAGCTTTGTTGCACACATCCTAAACTATGTTGGAGATTATGAATTGAATTGTTAAGATAATCAAATTGAACAAATGACACACTAGACCCTCTAAAGAGTCTCATGTTGAAATTAGGAACTTTGTATTCACCCGCAAAAGATGGTGTGAAGTATAATGACCCCCAATCATCTTCTAAATGGGAACTTGTAGGAGAAGAAAAATCTTTAGAGGGTGAAGATGTGTTTTGTTTAAATGATGTAGGAATAGATGGAGAATCAGATTCAATTTGTAAGCAATTTTGGATCTTATCATCAACAACAAGAGTATACATGATGTTGTTATGAATGAACTTCACTTTGTGATGAAGTGTTGAAGGAACAATGTGCATAGCATGTAACCATGGTCTTCCCAAGATAAGTTTATAATTAAGAGCACTAGGCATGACATGAATAGGTGCGGGTAAAATAACAAGACCTACCTTAACAAGCAAAGTGATAATACCCAAGGTTTGTTTAGCAACATTGTCAAAGCCATGGATAGGAATAAAATCAGGTTTAATTAAAGAAACACCTGCATTTATCTTGTGTAACAAGTCGATGCTACAAACATTAAGATCAAATCCATTATTATTAAAGTTCTTCGAATAAGATTATCATTGATAAGGACAACAACCATGAGAGAATCATGTTGATCGTGAATTTCCTGAGGAGGCAACTCATCTTGAGAAAAAACAATTTGAGCTTTGTTACTTGTCACATTCATGCATTCTAATATGAAAGTTATATTGTCTTGCCTGGGAGGTGGGGCAATCACATTTCTCAAAGCTTCTTGTAACGCTTCATGAAAAGTAGGTGAAGTTTGAAGAAGCTCCCAAAGGGAGATCTTAGCAAGAGTAGCACAGAGTTGTTCTACTAAATCATACTCCTTTCCTAAATTTTGAGGGAGACGGGGTACAGGTGGAAGCACTGGTTGAGAAGTAGGAAGAGAAGGAGAAACATTTGAATGAGTAGGTTGTCTATTAGTTCTTGTGTTATATGTGTGAGCAACTACATGATAGTTCGGTTGTTGGGCACCTTTCACCACAATGACTGTTTTATTTTGAGGTTGAGAGGTATCTTGACAAAGATGACTTTAGGGTTTTCATCACCCAAAACATTGACAACATTGATTTGATCAAGCTCTTGATTGTACATGGGTTTATCACTAGACGGGAGAGCATCAAGGATAAGAATATTATCATCCTCTTCCAAGATATCCCAATGAGTAGGACAATCTTTAGAATGGGGATTAGGGATTTCCATCAATGCTTCATCTCCAAAAGGGATGTCACATGAAGATAAGGTGGTATTAACAAAGGTGTCTATAATGTCCTCCCCTTGCTCCAAATTATCCTCATTAAGTGGGTACATCTTAGGAGAATAGTCATCACTCACTAAGTCTTCATTGGTAGAGGAAAAATCATTGAGACAAATGGAAGGTGAAGCATCCTTAACGAAATGAACAATCATATCAATTTCCTTTATTATAACATCATTGTCCTTCACCAAGGTACCCTCATGGGAGAGATGCATATAAAGAGAATACTCGACATTATCTTGTAACGGTTCATCCCAAATAGGGAGGCTATTAAGAAAAGCGTTATTATCTTGCCTCAATATGTCCTCATAAGAAGGGTCCTTAGGAGAGCAAAATGTAATTAACCTATAGAAAATATTCATGATGAACAAAACATGACATATGCAAAATGTATGAAATTAAATGTTTATCTTTCCCATGCAAATGCATAAATAAGAAATGAAATGATCTATATGAATTCCAATGATTACTAACTAATGCATGAAATGAAATATTTTTTGTATGCTTTTATTGTTTGAAACATGCTTATGTAAAGGAAATGCAAGTATAAAATAGATCTAAATTTGATTAACTAAACGCAACAATGTAATACATACAAATCAAATCTAGACATCAAATCAAAAGTACGTAAGAAAAGTCAGAATCACCAAAATGTACAATATGAAAAGGGATCACATATAAGGGCTAATTTCCCCAATTCATATGGCACATTTGAATACAAAACCACCTCAAGACAAATATGATTGACACTTGGTAAGAAAGATGCCAATGCAATATCAATGCTTGAAAGGTTTTTATTCCTTTCTTGCTTAAAATTGAGAAAGAGAGGTCTGAAATAAGAACAAATCTGATATAAACCAACTGAGAAAACTGATGTAAAAAGGAACGGAGATGAATTTGAATGCACCTGGAAATGAAATAGAAGTGAATTTTCAGATCCGAATTTCTAACTGTCAAAAGCCCGGAAAGAGATGTAACTGCAGATCTAGGCCCCAAGGACTATAATCTGACTCTACCAAATTTGAGCTGAAAACGCTAGGGACATGACGAAACTCGTTCTATACCCAAAGACAAAACGCCAATGTTGTTTTGTACCTTGGGTTTTGGTGTAAAATTCATAGGGGTGCTCTGTGTGATCCCTATCTTCTTGAATCTCCGCTGATAGCTCCATAACTTTCTCCTACACATAAAAACGGGGAAGAAGGCTGGCTAAAAGGGTTTTCCTTAGTCAAACCCCTGTTTAGGAATCGACCTTGAAAATGAAAGGAAATTGCATAAGGAAAGATGAAATAGAAACCAGATCTGAATTGTAAATCACCTTATACCTTGATGACGTAATAGTTCTTTTGATGTGATCACAAATGTTAACACAATAGTTTGAACTCCACAAAAAACCTAAAAGGAAATCATGAAACATAAGCCTTGTATGATGGATGTCATAGTTTGCCACAATGCTTGATGAAGAAGGAAGAATGCCTTCATGATCTTGAGGATGCTCTTGAAATCTAATTGCTTGATTGCTTGATCGATCAGTTGTCTCTTATTTCTTATTATGAAAGAATGGAAAAGGGAGGCCTTTATATAGAGATCTCAAAGTAAAATTACCTTTAGGCCGACTTAGAAAATGTGAAAAACGGAAAATGCTGAGAGGGGGAGGGGGTGAATAAGTATTTTAAAACTTTAATGCAGAGAAAATAAATTTAAGACACACATACACAACATGAGAAGAGACACTGGTTTTTATCACGTGGAAAACCCAAGACAGGTTGAAAAACCATGGCTCTACTAAACAGCTAGGCAACAACCCCTTCTTTACAAAGAGCTACAACTCTTACAAATATACTTCAAAACAGGCTCCAACCTATCTTGTAAGGCCACAACCTTACCCAAACAAAATTTGCTCAAAAGAGACCTAATGAACTCTGTCTTTACTGAAACGTAAGGACCCGTAACTATAAGAACTTAGAGCAGGTGGATGTAATTTGAATCTCCTCTCAAGACTGCTCCCCCACAAAACTGTCTGTCATATTCTTCAAAAACCGAACATTCACTTAATGACTGATTCAGTTTAAACTGTATCTCCGCATCACGATCTCTATCCTTTGAAAGTTGCTCAACATCCCATTCAATGTCTCATCGTGAGTTCCCTTTGTGCCTTGCCTGATAATTTTTGCCTTTACAGTCAATCCCTTAAACATCTGCCACTCTGATTTTCTATGCATGTATTTTCAAAGGTTTTTTATCACCCGAAATTAACACGATGTGCCTTCACTCCAAAAACTGCCACACCCGTTGACACCCTGCCTATATGTTTGTGATGTCTACACAACAATAGTCATCATTTTGCTGTTCAAGAATACGAGCATTTTTAAGTCTGGTTTCGTTTATGATGCATGCGGTTATATTATTCAAAACCTTGACCCCAATATCTCAGTACCTCTTCTTGTCTTCACACGATGATATTTTTAATCTCTGCAAAAATCTTTTTTGCACTATCTCAGAGCAGTGTTCTCATTTTTCTTTTTGAAATCTACACATCCCGCACTCTACGTTCTTCTTAAAATAAAAACGAATAATGCTATCTCTGTTTTTTTCAGACCCCCTCGCGTCTTTTTGTTTCTTCCTTTTTCATATATTCAAGCAAAGCTACGAAGACGCACACTTCATTTTGCTAACGGTTTTTAAAAAAAAAAAAACTGCTACAGCACTGCTGTTATGAAGAACAACATTCTTCTGCAATCTCTCACTTGTTCATACGCACATCTTTCGGTTCTTGCACAGTCGGACAACTCTTACTCTTTTCAACTCAACAGCCCTCACTATCTCTTTTGCAACTCCTCTTGGCCGTTTTTTACACCAGTCCCGTATGTTTTTTATTTCCGTTCTCACTCCCATATGCGTTTTTTTACTCAACCGTTACACTCATTGAGAGTCTTTTGTATTTTTTAGTAGCTATAGTAGCCTTTTTGCACACGTCGGCAGCACTGAAAACTTTTCTGCAGACGAGAGTGATACCCGACCATTTCTCACTTGACAGATATGTTTTTAGAACCGGCATATATGATTAAAAAAAGTCTTTGAAACTGCTCGCGCAAGTTACTACACTTGATAGCTAATCTTCTTGGCTCGGCCCAGCTTGACAAAACGACAACAGCCTGACTATAGACGACAACACACAACCACTTGGCACCGCATGTTTATTTGGAACAGGCACCATTTTAGAGAGAGCACATTTCTAATGCTTTTTGAGAGTCCTCCGAATTTACATTCTATTAAGTGTCTTCCTACCAAAACAGAACATGTGTACAACTAACAGCATGAAGATACACGTTTTAGCATTTGGCACAAAAGACAAACATGATTGATCGGCACACAAAGAAGCTCAACACATGTCATGCCAGGGAGACGAACTGAGGCGAAAAACTCATCACATAAACTCACAAACAACAATGAAAAAAAAGTAACAATCTCCCCCTTTTTGTCATTGATGGCAACCATTGGAAACACAACTAAAACAATCTAAAACGAAGTAAAACTGAAGAACTCCCCCTGAGCAAATGAACCAATCTGAAAGCACTACAAATCTGAAGCAACTCCCCCATAAAACTGAACCGACTAAAACAATTCTACCAAATCTGAACAGATCTCCCCTTTAAGCTCTACTCCCCCTTTGTCATCAATGACCACATAACTGAAACACAATAGCAGTCTAAAAGATACAACAATGAAGTGCTTCTGCTAATTACTAACCTTTCATTGAGGTGGAATAACACCAAGCTTGCTTTGAAGATACTCGAAGCGATCTCGGGGTAAAGGTTTAGTAAACACATCTGCAACTTGTTCCTGCGAACAAACATAGTTCAGCTTAACAATGTTATTTGCAACTTGTTCCTTCAGATAGTGATACTTAATTGGAATGTGCTTGGTTCAAGAATGCACCACTGGATTCTTCGAGATATCAATGGCGCTTGTGTTGTCACAAAGAATACAAATAGGATCAATAAACTCAAGTTTATAATCACATAAAGTATTCTTCATCCAAATTACCTAAGTGCAGCATGAAATAGCTGCAACATATTCAGCCTCAGCGGTGGATAATGAAGCGCAAGACTGTTTCTTGCTAAGCCATGAAACCAAACAGCCACCTAAGAAGAAAGCACACCCACTGGTGCTTTTCTTATCATCCACGGAGCCACCCCAATTTGCATCTGTAAACGATGTAAGGGAGAAATCAGAACTCTTTGGAAACCAAAGACCAAGATCAACTGTGCCTTTCAGATATTTAAAAATTCTTTTAACAGTTTGAACATGTGTTTATTTAGGAGAAGCTTGAAATCTAGCAACATATCCCACAGCCTGCATAATATCCGGTCTAGTGGCTGTCACAAACAATAGACTTCCTACCATGGATCTATAAAAAGACTGATCAACTGAAGGAGACACATGCTCCTTACTTAGCTTACATCCGGTTTCCATAGGAGTGCTAACCGGATTGCAATCTTCCATCTTAAATCTCTTAAGTAGCTCTCTAACATACTTAGCTTGGGAAATAAAAATTCCTTTAGAAGACTGATTAATTTGCAGCCCAAGAAAGTACGTTAACTCACCCATCATAGACATCTCGAACTCATTTTTCATACAAGCAGCAAATGTCTTAGACATATTGACACTGTCACTCGCAAAAATCAGATCATCAACATAAACAACAATAAGAATGCTGTTACCTTCTTCTTTAACATACAAGTTGCTATCTAAATATCCCTTCTTGAAGCCCTGTTGCTGCAAATAGTTATCCAGCCTATCATACCAAACTCTAGGAGCTTGTTTGAGTCCATATAATGCCTTTTTCAGCTTGCACACATAGTCTACATTGTTAGAAATCAGACCTTCAGATTGTTCAACATAAATTTCTTCAACTAAATCTCCATTTAAGAAGGCAGATTTAACATCCATTTAGAAAACTTTAAAGCTTTTGAAAGAAGCAAATGCAAGAAAAATTCTGATTGCTTCTAACCTTGCAACCGGTGCAAAGGTCTCACTAAAATCCACACCTTCAATTTGAGAATAACCTTTGCAAACTAAACGAGCCTTGTTTCGAATTATCTTACCATCTTCATTTACCTTGTTCCGAAATACCCATTTAGTACCTATCACATTCTTGTTGATGGGTCTTGGTACAAGCTCCCAAGTATTGCTCTTTTTGATTTGGTCCAACTCCTCTTTTATGGTAGCCACCCAATGTTTATCTACAGCTGCCTCTTCAAAACACTTAGGCTCAATCATGGAAATAAGTGAGAAGTCATCATCCTCAAAGTAGTTAACATTTTTCCTAGCATTCCTAGTCTTTCTCTCACCTATAACCTAATCAATAGGATGATTCTTTTGTACAAATTTTGAAAGAGTTTTGAAATTAGAAGCATCATGTTCATCTTGAGAATCATTTCCAGAATTATCATGTAGATTTTCAGCATCATTAGAAATAGGAACTGTTTCTTCATGAGCAAATTGTAGTTCACTTTTGTCATTCTCACCACACTTGCTAGTTGTTCCAACTTGAATATGTGGAGGAGAAGAGGGTACAGCTGTGCTGGTTTGAGTTTTAGAAGATACCAAAGTGCTGGTTTGAGTTTTACCTTCTTCAGGGCTGTCATCATTCTAACCAAATTGATTAGTAATCTCATGAACCTTAACATTTGCACTCTCTACTAATTTATGCAGCCTTTGTAGCATTTGAATGCCTTACTTTTAGAGGAATAGCCAGGAAAAATTCCTTCATCAGCTCTAGATTCAAACTTACCCAAGTTGTCTTCATCTCTCCTAATGTAGCATGGACTCCCAAAAAATTTAAAGTACTTAACGGTAGCTGGTTTACCTTTCCAAAGTTCATATGGAGTCTTTTTGAGCTTGGGTCTCAACAATGTTCTACTCTAAATATAAACTGCTGTGTGGACAACCTCTCTCCAAAATACATCTTTTACCTTTCTTTCATTCATCATGCAATGTGTCATTTCTTGAACGGTTCTGTTTTTCCTTTCAACAACACCATTTTGTTGTGGTGTTCTTGGGGCTGAAACCTGTTTCTTGATACCATGTTGCTCACAAAACTTGACAAACTCATTAGAAGTGAATTCTCCCCCATTATCAGAACGCAAGCATTTGATTTTCAAATCCATTTCATTTTCAACCAGATTTTTAAAAATCTTGAATTTCTCTAAAGCCTCTGATTTTTCTTTTAGAAATGTAACCCATGTCATACAAGTAAAGTCATCAATAAAGAGCATAAAATATTTCTCACCTTGAAGACTTGCTGCCCTTGTTGGTCCACAAAGATCCGTATGGATAAGCTCAAGTGGCCTACTACTGAATTCATCTTTTGGTTTGAAGGAAGCTCTAGTTTGTTTGCCCTCTTGACAAATTTTGCAAACAACATCAACTGGTTTTTCCAACATTGACATATCTCTAACAATCTCCTTTTTGCTGATCTTGATGAGATTATCAAAGTTTACATGCCCAAAAAGCTTGTGCCAAAGCCAAGCATCCTCTACCTTGCTCAAACAACATGTCTCATCATTAGAACCATCAAGAGTGTAGAGATTATTTGCTGCTCTAGTAGCTTTAGCTATGACATCAATTCTTTTTTTAATAGAGCAAGCATTAGAGTTAAAACTGAGATCATACCCTTGATCACATAGTTGGCTTACACTTAATAGATTGTGTTTCAATCTTTCTACATAGAGAACATTCTCAACAATAGTTTCATCATTGTTAATTAAAACTGTACCTATACCAGCAACCTTTGCAGAAAAGCTACCACCAAATCTAACTTTACCACCTTTCATTTTCTTGAGAGAATGAAACTTACTCAAGTCACCTGTCATATGTCGAGAGCAGCCACTGTCAACATACCATATATCCTTCTCACTGCTAGCTAAAAGGGTTGTTTGAACAACAAGAGCTTTAAGAGGAGTCTCTTGAACTTTTCTTCTCCAAACCTTAGTCACTTTAGTTCTTCTTTTAGGTTCAACATTATAAAACAAATCTGCACTATAGCTGTTACAAAATCTTGATGTATGACCAAACTTATTACACTTGTAGTAAATCAAGTTGTACTTCCTAAAAACATTTATATCATGCTAAAAATGATTCTTGTAGGTAGCAGCTCTACAATCAGCAGCTCTATGTCCAAAGTAATTACATGCAAAACAGTAGCCATAGAAAAAAAGTTTCTTTACCTTCTTAGAAGTAGGCTAACTACTTTCCGGTGGTGAAGAGTTTGGATCAGATTGCATACCAACTCCTCTTTTATCTTTGATGGGTCTTTGAGAGCTAAGAATGTCATCCAATGTGACTTTACCACTGCTAAAAGACAGTTTTTCACTTGAGAGCATAGAGGTTTTACCAATGTTTCTAAGAGAAACAATTTTAGCTTCGAGCTTGGCAATATTATCTTCCTTTATTTGAATCTGATTTTCCAAATCCTCACGAATCTTTTTGGCCTCCTCATTCAGCAATTTAGAATCAGCAAGCTGAGTTTCAGCCTCTCTAAGAGATGTAGCAATCTTCAACTCTTCAGCACTCTCAACTTGTAGAAGATCCACAAGACTTAAATTTTTCTTTTGCAGTTTCTTAATCTTAGATAGAGCTGAAATCAATTCAAGTTCAAGGTCTACTTCATCATCTTCATCATCTCCAATTTCTTCAGAACTTGCATCATTAATAGCCATGAACATGACTTCACTTATCCTAGAATCGCTTTCGCTGCTTGAAGAATCATCGCTATCATTTTTTGAAAACAACACCTTCTTGCCCTTTTCAAATTTCCAATTCTTTTTGGCAAACCTCCTAGATTTCCGTTGTTTGAATTTTTTTTCATCATTGTTGTCCTCTTCTTTATCAAACGGACACTTAGAGGCAAAGTGACCAAGCTTTCCGCAGTTGAAGCATTTCAGACCAGACTTGCCTTTGTTTTTGTTAAAGCCCTTTTTCAGGCTTCTAATGAGGTAAGCTATTTCCTCATTGGAGTCCTCATCCGAGACTTCCTTGGATTGTTTTCTTTGTCCTTGCTTCTTTTAGAAGCCTTGAATGCAGATTCAATTTTAGAAGGCCCTTCAACTGTAGTCCTATCTCATAGGCAATCAAGATACCATGTAGCTTGTCAACAGTTAGAGTGTCTAAATCTGACATTTCTTCAACAACAGAGACTTTAGCATCAAGTCTCATGGGAAGAGAACGAAGAATCTTCTGAACCACAGTTTTCTCTTCAACATTTTCACCTAGACCTCTTAAAGTGTTGACAACCTCATCAACACGAAGAAAATATGCAACAATATTCTCACTGTCCTTCATGCGAAGACCTTCAAAGACAGCCCTGTGAGTTTGAACATTATCTTTCTTGACTTTGTCATCACCTTGATATGCATTGTGCAACTTATCCTAGATATCTTTAGCGGTAGCGCAGTGCATGACCTTAAAAAATTCAGCCTCAGTTAGACCACACAAAATTGCATTCAAGGCCACACAAAATTGCATTCAAGGCCTTGGCATTATTCTCAAATTCCTTTTTACTATCGGCATCTGCAGGAGTAGCAAAGATAGTATAGCCATTTACAAGACTGAGATACACATCACAGCCAAGAGACATGATGTAAGTTTTAAATCGAACACTCCAGAAAGAAAAGTTGTTCCCATCAAAGAGAGGGGCACAGTTTGTAGCAAGACCTTCTAAGGCACTCATGATGGGCACAAGGATCGAACTCTCAAGCTTTTAAGCACGGGAAGAGAGTGACTGGCTCTGATACCAATTGAAAAACGGAAAATGCTGAGAGGGGGAGGGGGTGAATCAGTATTTTAAAACTTTAATGCAGAGAAAACAAATTTAAGACACACATACACAACACAAGAAGAGACAGGTTTTTATCACGTGGAAAACCCAAGACGGGTTAAAAAACCACGACTCTACTAAACAGCTGGGCAACAACCCCTTCTTTACAAAGAGCTACAACTCTTACAAATATACTTCAGAACAGGCTCCAACCTGTTTTGTAAGGCTACAACCTTACCCAAACAAAATTTGCTCAAAAGAGACCTAATGAACTCTGTGTCTTTATTGAAACGTAAGGACCCGTAACTATAAGAACTCAAAGCAGGTGGATGTAATCTGAATCTCCTCTCAAGACTGCTCCCCCACAAAACTCTATGTCATATTCTTCAAAAACCGAACATTCACTTAATGACTGATTCAGTTTAAACTGTATCTCCGCATCACGATCTCTATCCTTTGAAAGTTGCTCAACATCCCATTCAATGTCTCATCGTGAGTTCCCTTTGTGCCTTGCCTGATAATTTTTGCCTTTACAGTCAATCCCTTAAACATCTACCACTCTAATTTTCTATGCATGTATTTTCAAAGGTTTTTTATCACCCGAAATTAAAATGATGTGCCTTCACTCCAAAAACTGCCACACCCGTTGACACCCTGCCTATATGTCTGTGATGTCTACACTACAGTAGTCATCATTTTGTTGTTCAAGAATACGAGCGTTTTTAAGTCTGGTCTCGTTTATGATGCATGCGGTTATATATCCTATTCAAAACCTTGACCCGAATATCTCAGCACCTCTTCTTCTTGTCTTCACACGATGAAATTTTTAATCTTTGCAAAAATCTTTTTCGCAATATCTCAGAGCAGTGTCCTCATTTTTCTTTTTGAAATCTACACATCTCGCACTCTACGTTCTTCTTAAAATAAAAACAAATAATGCTATCTCTGTTTTTTTACAGACTCCCTTGCGTCTTTTTGTTTCTTCCTTTTTCATATATTCAAGCACAGCTACGAAGACGCACACTTCATTTTGCTAAGGTTTTTTTTTTCTTAAAAAAAACTGCTACAGCACTGCTGTTACGAAGAACATTCTTCTGCAATCTCTCACCTGTTCATACGCATATCTTTCGGTTCTTGCACAGTCCGACAACTCTTACTCTTTTCAACTCGACAGCCCTCACTATCTCTTTCGCAACTCTTGTCCGTTTTTTACACCACTCCCATATGTTTTTTGATTTCCGCTCTCATTCGCATATGCAGTTTTTTACTCAACCGTTACACTCATTAAGAGTCTTTCGTATTTTTTAGCAGCTATAGTCGCCTTTTTGCACACTTCGGCAGCACTGAAAACTTTTCTGCAGATGACAATGATACCCGACCATTTCTCACTTGACAGATACGTTTTTAGAACTGGCATATATGATTAAAAAAAAACGTCTTTGAAACTGCTCCCGCAAGTTACTACACTTGATAGCTAATCTTCTTGGCTCAGCCCAGCTTGACAAAATTACAACAGCCTGAGCATAGACACCAGCCTGACTATAGACGACAACACAACCACTTGGCACCGCATGTTTATTTGGAACAGGCACCGTTTTAGAGAGAGTACATTTCTAATGCTTTTCGAGAGTCCTCCAAATTTACATTCTATTAAGTGTTTTCCTACCAAAACAGAACATGTGTACAACTGACAACATGAAGATACACGTTTTAGCATTTGGCACAAAAGACAAACATGATTGATTGGAACACAAAGAAGCTCAACACATGTCATGCCAGGGAGATGGACTGAGGCGAAAAACTCAACACATATAAACTCACAAACAGCAATGACAAAAAAGTAACAAAATGATGACCTATGGGGCATACCTTTGAGGAATGTGAAACCATAGAATCCTGCTCTTAAAATTTCAAGAAAAGTGTTGGAGATAGATCAGTTTTTGTGAAATTGAATCCAAAAAGTCATGTACTCAAAAGTCATCATGTACTTTAAACAACCATGTACCTAAAAACCATCTTGTACCTAGCAAAATTCATTGAAATATTACAAGGAGAAACCTACTAGCTTCTAAGTCCGGAAAGATGAACCATGCAAAAATATGAAATCAATAGATGTGGAAATCATGCCTCAAACTTTACAATGAGGTAAGACCTATCTTAGAGTGAGGAGATGGAATAATTTGGTGAAAATCATTTAAGAGAGGACTCATAATATTAATTTAAATTAATAAGGGTCCAATGTACTTTAGGAGAACGTGAAATCAATGTGGGAACCCATACATACTATAATGGGGCTAAAATGAGCACTTGATTAAGGGTGCTTACTTTTTAGGGTGATACAAGTGGTATCAGAGTTGAGGTCGAGACCCGTGGAGCATGGTGGACCTATGATGTCCTTGTACGTGGTAGATGTGCTCTAGTAGCTATGTGTTTGTAATGGGTTGTCATAAATCCTCGGATGCTCAGGTGGAATGCCTGCAGGAGATGTTCCCTAAGGCCACCCTTAACACTTGTGAGTGTCGCCATCACCACCAAGTCGGTCTTTTGGTGTAGTGGTTGGGCCTTAGCTATAATTTCCCCTCTTTTCAAGATGTCACTCAGATGTTGAAATTTGCCTATTATCCATCTTTGTAGGCAAATCTAGTGGATAGGAGTTATTATTCTTAGCATGGGAGACTTTACACACTAGAGATTGTCATTTGCATGGCTTATTTGATGAGCAAATAATGTTATTTTATTATAAAGTTACTTTGTGCTAAAAATAGCAATTTTTATAAAAGTGATTTTATAAAGTTAATTTATAATATTGAAGTCATGAGGTAACTTTATAATATTTCATTATAAAGATAAATTACACAAATAAAGTTAATCAAATATTCAATGAAGTGCAATTATAATGCTCCCTACTCCTAGACACCACCTCTAGAATTGGAATCAAAATAATTTTTAAAAAAAGACAAAGGTAAGCATTGGAGTCAAAGGAGAAGGGTTTTATAAAAGATGCTTCATTCTTCTATTTGTTGATTATGTTGAAATCAATTTCAGAATTCTTTCATAAAACAATGCATGCCAAGCATTTAGTGAGGATGAAAACCCTTGGAGAGTTGTGAATTGGACAAAAACCCAGTTCACTATTGAGGAGAATCTACACAAGGTTTCCATTTGTACTTCACTAGATGAATTTTCAAGCAGATTTAACAGGTTTCTTTCAGCAATAAAGATTCTAAGGTTTGGTGCATTCAAATCAGTCAAATTCAATAACAATAAAGTCTTTCTGGAGGTTGATTTGGTTGTTTATTGGTGAAATTCTCTACATGAAATTTAATTAAATTGGTTGCAACCAATATCGATGAGTTTGTGAGCATATTTGGAGGGTAAGAAGCCTCTTCTTGCCAACCATACCATTTACTAGGCTAGTCGATCCAATTCCCCAAACATACAATTCCTCCTTTAGGTTGTACCATTCAAAAATGGGATTGGAGTTTATATAGATTTCTTGATCAATATTTGATAGCAACAAATTTGGGATTCATTAGGCATCAAGAAGACTTTATGGTTCAGCTTGTATGGCACTTTGAGGAATTTTCAATTTAATTCAATAAATTTGCCCGCAAGCTAGGCATAGGGTTTAGTAATTCCATTGTTTCTTTCAAAATTTGTTTTCAGTAATAATTGTTGATGCAAAAAAAAAACCGATTGGCACCACTATAGCAAATTGGACGCACATATATTGTGATCTCCTTGGATTCATCAATAAAATTCCTCATCCAGTTGAGTGTTGGACTCCATGTATGCAAATTCTTGTTCTTGGTGACTCACATTCTCTAAATTTTGAATAATTGCACTATTGTTCTAAAAAAACCAGACTTAGAATTTTATTTCAGTCCTTATAAATTTGTACTTTGGTTCAAAAGCATTGTATCTTGGCATATGTCTCATGGTGGAACTCCAAACTATCAATTGGCATTGAATCTCAAACCAAACCTTGGCAAATAAACTTAAAACCACTTCAATCAGCACCTAAACAAATCGGAAAAAAATTGGATCAAAATCGGTGGGATATTCCAATGGTATCAGAGCCATGATCTTGCCAGCCTAAGGGTCTCTTGCTTCATTTATGCACCCCAAAGCAGTTGTTCCATACATATATTATACCTATAGGAGAGCACACAGATAATTTGATGTTGATACAGGTATTCCAGTAGGTGCAATTATGGGTGATTTGCATGATGGTAATAGAAGTCCCCACCAGAGCGAGAGACAAATTCAGCAGGATGATCCAAATTGTGAGTTATTTAGAAGTCTTGTTAACATACAACCACTAATTGTACAGGCCTTAGAGTGGATACACGGAACCCTTGACAAATTGGATTTGGATTGGCCTGGGAATAGGCGTGGCAGACAAGACAAGGATGATAGATCTATTTCAATTGCAAATAGTTGTGGGAGCGCAGGGCTCCTTTGTCAATAGACAGTACACTTGGTTCTCCTAGGCATGACAAAGCTCACACACAAACAACAGATAGGCCCATGCAGCCTCGCTTTCCACCTAGAGAGGAACCACCACCAGTTAACCCACTTGAGGGTGTAGAGGTTCATGATATTGTTATGGCAGCTAGTGATGAGTGGGCACGCCTTCCAAAGCATATTAGAGATGTTTTTCCTCTACATCAGTATTGTGCACAACATAGAGATAGTATGAGGAATGTAATGTCCCCATTTTGGACCTTACTTGATTTGTCTTAAAATTCATAATTAGTGTTTGGATTTCCCTTGGGAATGGTAATTTGTAATGTTTTATACTAGGAGGATGCCAATCCCCAATAATTATCATACATCATTATGCATTTAAATCATATTAAGAATAATCTCTAATTCACAATATATATTTAAGCTCTAATTCCTTACTTCACTCCTAATCATAGACCTTAAGAAAGATGGTGGATTTACTGTGTTAGGACGCTTGCACAGTCTACAAGTGGATTCCCTCAAGGTTCTACCTATCTCGGGATTTTTCCATCATGTGACCAATTTACCTGCCTCTTCCTACACATACTCCCTCTCCCCTTAATAGTGATTAGTGAGTTATTAAAGAATTAGCTGAGTATATATTATTATCTTCTGTATAATAAAAATATTAATAAATATACATGCCATGATGCATAGTTCTGATTCAACTTAAATATATAAATAGTAAATATATGGATAAACTTATATAACATATTTGATACTTTATTCAAAGCTTATTCTAAATAATGTATAATTTATATTCAATAACCTATCATCATGAAAATTCATTATTAAATTATTTTATCCTTATAATCATGACAATTCATAATTCTCTATATAATGTATTTATTTCATATTATATATATTAGTTACTTATTTATCAATATATTTGAGTTAAGTTATTTCAAATGTAAGTTTACTTCATAACAATATTACTATATTTCATAATTCATTATTTCAATGTTTGTTTCATAGCCTATTATTCTAAAGTTTATTTCATATTATTGTTAATATTTAATTCATGCAATTATTATAAATAATTAACTCAATGGAGATATACTTACCTTCTTTCCAGATGTCTTTATTTTTAGCTTATTCAATGATTCTTTTCTTTTAATATTCCCCTACATTTCCTCCTTGATCTTCTCCTATATTTCCTCCTTGATTTTCTCCTACATTTCTTTTCTTGTTATCTGTTGAAATTTGAATAATCCCCTTTTATTATTATTCTCCTTTTTATTTATTTCCACTCTCTCTCTCTCTATATATATAAAATCCAAAAGGAATGGATTTGATATCCATTATATACATTGGCATGTTGAAGGGTTGCAACTTTTAGATGTTAGAGATAAGCCTCTATAATTTTATTTATTTATTAATAATAATTATTAATTATTATTTATTTATAATTTATTTGAATAACCATTTACAATGATTATTAATATCATTGTTTATATTATAATTACATTTTTTATTATTTATTTATTTTACTATTTCATAATTATACGTATTATTTATTTAATAATTTATATTATATTATATTATTTATTTATTATATAATAATATATTATTATATTAATGATATATTAGTTTATTGCTTTATTTTAATTTTATTATTATATTTTATCATTCAATTTTAATCTCGATAGGGGACATCACAAGGAACCATGGTGATAGGCGGCCTAAACAGTAGCTTAATGGGGACCTCAAGCGAGCTACTAGCAAGCTCACTTTGTCTTCTTTTGATGGTAGCAAATAGATAGTGCACAAGCCTAGGCGCACAAGCTAGACATCTACCTTTCACTAAAGCCAATGTTTGAGGACAAGGCTATTTAGTTTGCAATATTACATTTGGATGGTGTGGCTTATTATTAGTGGCAACATGGTTTGGTTAGACAAAACCATGGACTCGTTCATTCTTACAAGGAGTTCAATGAGCAGTTGATTGATAAATTTGACCATTAGGATGTTGAGTTGTACTACAAGGATAAACTAGACACATTAAAACTTATATTAATGAGTTTCAAGGCATTGTTGTCATGGTTACAGAGATGCTTGATAGATGTGTGGTGATGTTGTTCATTGAGGGTTTACATGATAGGTCACGAGGTTTGGTTAGGGCTCTTAAGCCTAGGGCTTTGCAGGAAGCTATTTGGACTACCTTAGACCTTGATACCTCACCACTACCTACTTCTTATCAGTAAGATAAGAAGTTTTCCAAGACGTCAAAGCCATTTCAAAAGTCTTCCACACAGCCCGAAAGTGCACCACCTCCTCCCAAAACGATTAGGAGACACATAATGAGTTGAGGATGAAGCTTTGCTTCTCATGTAAGGAACCTTTGGAACCTGGACATTGATGCCTTGGGAAATGCAAGATGCATCTCATAGAGGTTGCGTCTAATGTGGATGATGAGCAAATACGGGATACAAGTTCTAAGTACAACAGTGTTGAGGGTGAATAGAAGGCTTTGCAGGTGGAGCTTGGAGATGGCAATGCATTGGATACGTCCAATGGTATTATTCCCACCCTTTCAGGAGTTCCTAGATATCATCCTTTCGACTGAAAGGAGTGATCAAGGAACAACGATGACTTGCCTTGTGGATAGTGGTGCTACACACAGTTTCATAGATGAGGCATTAGTTGTTAGGTGTGGCTTACCTGCAAGGAACTTCTCTGTTTGAATGTGACAGTTGCAGATGGTTTCACTATGCACTGCACCAGGAGAGTTCCATAACTTAGCATACAAATGGGTCACTACACCTTGACCGATGATTCCTATGTTGTAGGTGTTGGTGAGATTGATCCAGTGCTTGACATCTAGTGGTTACAGTCACTTGACTAGTACATATAGGATTTCAAGAGGATGGAGTTAGAGTTCATAGTAGATGGTAAGAAGGTTGTGTTGAAGGATCTTTTTGATGGTGGGCCTATGGTGATTTCAGCACGTAGGATGGATTCCATATTTAGATATGGAGAAGTGGCATGGGCAACACAATGCTTAATTTCATCCAAGTCACCTTCTTCACAGGATGAGCGATCATTTCATAAAGATGTCCAAACAGTGTTGGACAACACAGTCTTGTATTTAGTGATATTCCTCCAGGGAGACCTCCATATCGTGGTTTTGAGCATGTGATTGGTATTAATGGGGTCAAGGTACATCAAGAGAAGATTCAGTCTATACTTGGTTGGCCACCACCTAGGAACATTTCAAACTTGCAGGGTTTCCTAGGCTTATGTTGGCACTACATGAGGTTCATGAAAGGGTATTCAAAGCTTGTAGCTCCTTTAATAGATCTCACATGAAAGGGCACTTTCAGATGGACATATGAGGCATAGGTTGTATTTGATAGGCTTAAGCAAGTCATGAGCACTTGTCCAGTTTTGGCTCTTCCAGATTTTTCTCAGCCCTTTGTGTTAGAGTGTGATTCATCCAACGAGGGTTTGGAGTTGTTCTTATGCAGAATCGTCGTCCCATTACCTACAAGAGTAGGAAGTTGAGGGATAATGAGAGATTGTATTCCTCCTATGAGAAGGACATGCTTGCCATTATGCATTCTCTAGAAAAGTTTCGACAATACTTGGTAGGTGGGAAGTCTGTGGTGAGAACCGACCACAACAACTTAAAATACTTTTTGGAGAAAAAAAAGCTTAATGAGTGGCAACAAAAATGGGTTAGCAAGATACAGGCAACAAATGAAATTGACATTGAGTATGTCAAGGGGAAAAAGAATGTTGTTGTTGATGCACTTTCTAGGAGGCCTACAATTGCTACATTTTTCCCTATGAGTGAGCATTTAGAAGATTGGAAGGCTCAAGTTTTAGTTAAGTATTCCAAGAATCAATTTGCATGTGAGATTATGGATGGTCAAATTCGAGATGACAGATACAAAGCGCTTGATGATGTTATCTATTATAGGAATAAGATTTATTTAGTACCTAGATCAAAACTAAAGGTGAAAATCTGCACCATCTATGACACAGTTTGTAGGACATCTGGGGTATTTAGGGTCTCAAGGATGATGTTTTGCACCATCTATGTGAGTGTGTAACCTGTCAACAGAACAAGTCAGAGCATACTTTTCTAGTAGGGCTTCTACAACCATTGTTTATTCCAGAGCAAAAGTAGGAGTGTATATCGAAGGATTTCATTACTGGTCTTCTGGGAGTTCAGGGGAAGGATTGCATCTAAGTGGTTGTAGATAGATTGACGAAGCATGCGCACTTCTTATCTATTGCAACCGACTTTACAACATCTTAGGTGGCAGAGCTATTCTTTCTTGAGGTGTTAGACTCCATGGACTCCCCAGGAGCATTGTTAGTGACCAAGATAGTAGGTCTATGAGCATCTTTTGGTAGGATCTATCTTGATTAGCAGGTACAAAGTTGACCCCTAGCACCGGTTACCACCCTCAAACGGATGTACACATGGAGATAGTCAATAAATGGGTTGAGGGTTATTTTTGTAACTATGTTTAGGGTCAGCAAAAGGTATGAGTGTAATGGTTGTATTTGGGCAAGTAGTGTTATAATATTACACATCACATGTCTATTAGTATAACTCCCTACCAAGTGTTGTATGGTTATGATGCCTTATCATTTGTAGACTTGGTGTTGGGTGATAGTAGAGCGCCAAGAGCTTGAGATTCTCTACAGGATAGTTAGGATATCCTTAAAAAACTTAAGGATAACATTCAACATGCATAGAGTTAGCAAAAGATCTAGGTAGATCGACATCAAGTTGAGAAGAGATTTGAGATTGGAGACATGGTTTTCTTGCGCCTACAGCGTTACAAACAAAGGACTCAAGAGGACTGGGGCAAAGAAACTCAAACCTCAATTTTATGGTCCATACAGAGTACTGAGGATGATTGGACAAGTAGCGTATGAGCTTGATGTAATGTCCCCATTTTGAGCAAGCATCGGAGTCAATGGATTTAGCCTATCACTGGGTCCTTGTAGGCTAATACCAGTGATTAGAGGACCTTGTTGTGGAGTTATTTGGCTCACCAAAGGGCGATTGTAAGTGTTATATCTCTAGACCCTCAATATATTCTGAAGCTAGGTTGTTTAGTGGATTTTGGCTCCATTTTGAGGGACTCACTATTTATAGTAAGTCAATGGATGATTCCAATGAGCTCAGAAGATTTAGAGGAGATATATGAGGCTTTCAGATGTTATTTCTAACTTTCAGATTGGGCTCCAAGATTCTTGGAGGGAGTATCTATTTTTAGAAAGTCACCCAGTTTGTAATGAGCCTACCTGGCTCTCTTCTTTAAATGAAAAATTTCTTCTATAGAATTATCAATTTCACCCAACAATTCTTTGGACTTTTCAAATACATGTATTCTCTTTTAATAAATTTCACCATTAACAATTAATTACATTTGAACCAGCTATCGAAATACTAAAAGAAATCAGACATTGATCATTTAATAATAATGAATTCAATCTTCAAACAAAATTAATACATTGGCACCTCAATATATAACGTCTGTTGCATAGGAAATACGGCTGGCTATGTTAAACATTCCTGGGTTGTGGCTTACGCAGGCCTTAGCTGTGTTAAAACGGCCCCTTGTGCAGTCACGTGAGTAGTAGATGTGGGTGTCGTAGCCTCCTAGGCCTCACGCACCTTGTTGTAACACCAATCAGCACTTGCGTCAGGTAAGGGGACTGCCTTGAATCAATTCATAGTGCCTTTCCAATGAAGTGCAGCCAAGAGATCAATCACGTGCTTGATCTTTTCAAATAATCCAGTCACCAACTTCTCAATTGTAACGCCAGCAATAAAGACACAGCAGATTTCCCAATCAAAATATCAAACCTCAGCCAGAAGACAAATCGAATCCTAGGAGAGCAAATTGATTTGTCTGTAGATTAAAAACTTATCATAAATCCAATATACATCAGCACTGAATTATGATTTCAGAATCAGAATTATTCTCTTACAGAATAACAGCTGCAAAATTCACCATTAACTTGTAATGACTCAAATTACAAGAAGAGGAATCAGTCCTCAAAACCCCAGCCAGGTTGTCTCTCTCAAAACTTCAATAAATTTTATCAAATCAACAATGAATGATTAAAATGCTTTTTCGAGTAGAATATATAGGCTTTTATGAAAAAGCACTTTGCTTGTTTTTTCACTTAAGTGGCTTTTAACACAACACCATTTTATAATATAAAGTTATAAAGTCAAGTCATTAAATTAAATTAAAATAAATTAATTTAATAACAACAATTTAAAATATAAAGCCACTGAAACTATCTGACTGAAATCAACCAACTTCTAACAACAGAGCCCCAGGTTCAAACTGCCCAACCAGAAATAGCCACTACCCTGCCAAGAATAGCCACTGCCAAAAATAGACTTACTATAAATAGTAAGTCGCTCAAACTGGAGATCCCCTGAAACTCGATCCTGAAACATCTGACACCCCATGCTGCACCCCGCTAATCCTAGCCATACCCAAAATACCACTTACTAAAAATAGTAAGTTAACCGAACTGACCCAAATGAAGAGCACACCTGGTAATCTAGACCTCTAGAATGGAATCCCAATACTAGCTCCGCCAACTGACCCCCTCTGATCACCTGATTAGCTTGCAAGGGTCGCCAAACCAAGCTAATCCCAAGAGACTGAAAAATGGGGACATTACAATCCTCCCTTCCCAAGATTGCTTGTCCTCAAGCAATTAGGAAAAAACAAGCAACATCACAAACCACCCGAATCCCAAGGATGGTCATAAGTAATGTCCCGATCCTCACCATACTCCTTTGAAGAAAATCTCAACATCAACAGTACAAACACCAGCATCTGAGAAACTGCCCTCAACACCCAAATAACTAACATCACTGAAAACAACATCTGTAGACCAACTGTAGATGCCGATGCAGAAAACAACCCGGCGGAACTCAACCCAACTGAAACATCAATTCTGCCAAAACTTGAGTCCCTGTCTAACTCACACTCACACCCAACTGTACTGAGAAGACGACAATGACCAAAAGTGCCCAAATCACTGTTACTAGCTCTAACTTCTGATAAACTGTTCTGGGTGTGTGGATACTGCAAGTAGTCTAGCTTGCAACTACCAATTCCATCTACAAAAGATGGTAATCCATCCCATAATGGATGGTAAGAAATTGGAGCCAGTCTACACCTGTGTGAAATCAAATCTTCTACCTCTGGGTCAAAAGAAAAATGATGAGCATACCCCACCGTATAATGCCGGTAGAAAGCCCCAATCTCCGTCAATGGCTCATCATTACCCAACCGAGAATCATGAGATGGCTCCAAACTCTGACTCCACTTAACCGCAGGCTGGGTAGGATCCTGAGCAACCCTCTCAGCAAACCCAACCTTGAAATCCCTATGGGGAAGCATAGTAGATAGCGTCTCTACAATCTTTCCCACCAACCTCCGGATAAAACAAGAACCGCAGATAAGAGGACGCTCCGACACTGTATGAATCCTCTTGCACATTTGCACTCTCAAATAAATACTCCATGAATGACTTGGTGCAGTAGAAATTATACATGGAAGCATCAACTTGCTCCCCTGCAACCCACAGCTGATCCCTCTAAAAATGTGGCACAGCCAACTGTATCATGCTATCAGCTATATGCAATGAAGAAGTAGATTCCCTTCCAACAAAAAGAAGCAAATCAACATGAGAACTTGATTCCACTGGTACAGGTACCTCATCCGTACCTAGTGCACCCACATCCTGAACAGATGTGTCGGCCACATCATCCTATTGCGCATCCCCAACCGTAGAAGCCAACTCACCACCAACCACCTCAATGTGCAACCGAACTAGGTCTGGGGCTGGTGTGGACCGTAAATGCTCCAACTCCACAGTCACCTCCTCTAACTGGATTTGTGACTCCTGAAGGGCCCGTTGAGTGCCCTCTAAAGCCTCAGTAGTCACTGTGAGCTCCTGAGTAAGCTCACTCACCTCCTCTTTGTCCATCAGTGCCTCGCATGCCGTACTCCCCCACTCAACTAGGTGATCTCGGTCAGCTACCAACTGTAAATAGTTCTGTCTCAAAATCCTGATAGCCTCCCGCAAGGAATGAATCTCTGTCAAGGAAAGGTAACCATCACTGTGCTCATCTGTCATAGGGGCACCCCAACCATTAACAGCCAACAACTAACGAGTGGCATTAAAATACTCGAGAGTAGAAGTAATATCTCTCTCATCAACTCACAACTAACTAGTCACATGATGACTCTGCACAATGGGCCTCCTATGAACAACCTCAAACGCACTGTCTACACTATGAGAGGAAGTTGCATCCAACAAACTCCCCTCAAGATCATTGTATCTTCGTGTACTTTCACCCAAGTACACATCTACAAACTGAGTAAAGGCATCAGACTCGTCTTCATCTAACCCCGAGGAAACTGCTGCTAAATCCAACTCAACACAATCTCCAGCTACCTCGTCCTCTGCAACTGCCTGACAATCCAGATCCTGGGATCCATCCTCACTCACTAACAACTCAGAGTCCTCTCCCAGGGTCTGATAAGTCAAACATGTCTCGCTGCAGGAAGAATCATCCTCATGAGTCACCGACGAAGTAACCCCCTCTCTAGAAGTGGAAGCCCTGGCTGTAACAAACTCTTGCCACTCATATGCTTCCCCCTCCTCATCCATGAGTCCTTGCAACACAAAATCCTGGAACCCACCACCACCATATGACAACGCTGAGTCCACTCCCAAAGTCAGATATAGAAAGCCAAAAACACTACAACACTCATCATCCTCGCTCTCAACATCGGAAATATCTGTGATGCTAGTGTCCACATGTCTATCCGTGACTCTTCTACTAACTCTGGCTACATACACGACTCAATGTCATCCTGTGAATCAACTATACTGCGGCATGAATCTATGTCACCCAACTCAACTGCAACACTCCCATCATGAGTGTCATCACTAGATAGCTCCATGCTCACATCCTCAACACAGGAAAAACCATTGTCTCCTGTACTGATCCCACACTGTGATTGCTATCATAAACCTCAGAGCTGTCAAAGCTCATACGCTCCTCGTAGTCATCACCCAACATCTCACAAGGGGTGTCATCCCCAATGCAGCTCACAGCATCCTCAAAAGTGTCATCAGATGTGTCTATACTATCAACTTCCACATCTCCTGCTGAAATCTCAACTGCTGACACCTGACTCTGCACACATGACTCAACATCAGGCTGTGCACCAATAATGTTGGAGCATGACCCGCCATCAACTGACTCCGCTGTAATGCCCAGATCACCAATATTACCACTAGGAGACTCCATACATGCATCGGTCCCATATGAGGAAGCAACTACCTCATGCACTAGAGGAACACTACTATAACTAACATAGAAATCTCCAATAACAACTCCTTCCACGAAAGAGTTTGAACACTCAGTGATAACTACAACATCAGCTGCCTCTATACAATCCGTAGTGACTACTCTGGGAACCTCAACTTGATGGTGTTCAGCGATGCTGTCAACCAATGGTACTGAAACATTCACATGTTCTTGTGAAATAAATCCATCATCAGCACTGTGGATAGGTTCAGTAGGTGCCGTACCAACGATAGGCACATCTGCGTCATGGGGACCTGTCGGGGAAAACTCAAGCTTTCTTCCCTGCAGTCTAGATGTCGGCCTTCTAAAGGCAAAAACCATATACCTCGCTGCCCTGTCTACTATCACTGGATCCGACAAACTCTTCGCCAATCTCTGCTGATGAAGCCTAGGTTTTTCTATACTTTCCACTAAGGCATTTAATTTCTCCCTCTTTCCCATACTGTTATGGCGACTTCCAGAACTGGGCCTCCTGTATTTATCCATAGCTAGAAAAAGTGGAAGTGTTGATCACTTTTAAAATAACTTCAAAATATAAATGGATCCAGACCCCATAGGATGGCAATAAAAATGCTCTGATACCACTGTAATGAGCCTGCCTGGCTCTCTTCTTTAAATGACAAATTTCTTCTACAAAATTATCAATTTCACCCAACAATTCTTTGGACTTTTCAAATACGTGTATTCTCTTTTAATAAATTTCACCATTAACAATTAATTACATTTGAACCAGCTATCGAAATACTAAAAGAAATCAGACATTGATCATTTAATAATAATGAATTCAATCTTTAAACAAAATTAATACATTGGCACGTCAATATATAACATCTGTTGCATAGGAAATACGGTTGGCTGTGGAAAACATGCCTGGGTTGTGGCTTACGCAGGCCCTAGTTGTGTTAAAACGGCCCCTTGTGCAATCACGTGAGTAGTAGATGGGGGTGTCGTAGCCTCCTAGGCTTCACGCACCCTGTTGTAACACCAATCAGCACTTGCGTCAGGTAAGGGGACTGCCTTGAATCAATTCGCAATGCCTTTCCAATGAAGTGCAGCCAGGAGATCAATCACGTGCTTGATCTTTTCAAATAATTCAGTCACCAACTTCTCAATTGTAACACCAGCAATAAAGACACAGCAGATTTCCCAATCAAAATATCAAACCTCAGCCAGAAGACAAATCGAACCCTAGGAGAGCAAATCGATTTGTCTGCAGATTAAAAACTTATCATAAATCCAGTATACATCAGCATTGAATTATGATTTCAGAATCAGAATTATTCTCTTACAGAATAACAGCTGCAAAATTCACCATTAACTTGTAATGGCTCAAATTACAAGAAGAGGAATCAGTCCTCAAAATCCCAGCCAGGTTGTCTCTCTCAAAACTTCAATAAATTTTATCAAATCAACAATGAATGATTAAAGTGCTTTTTCGAGTAGAATATATAGGCTTTTTTGAAAAAGCACTTTACTTGTTTTTTCACTTAAGTGGCTTTTAACACAACACCATTTTATAACATAAAGTTATAAAGTCATAAGTTATTAAATTCAATTAAAATAATTTAATTTAATAACGACAATTTAAAATATAAAGCCACTCAAATTGTCTGACTGAAATCAACCAACTTCTGACAACGGAGTCCCAGGTTCAAACTACTCAGCCAGAAATAGCCACTACCCTACCAAGAATAGCCACTGCCAAAAATAGACTTATTATAAATAGTAAGTCACTCAAACTGGAGATCCTCTGAAACTTGATCCTGAAACATCTCACACCCCGTGCCGCACCCTGCTAATCCTGGCCATACCCAAAATACCACTTACTAAAAATAGTAAGTTAACCAAACTGACCCAAACGAAGAGCACACTTGGTAATCTGGACCTCCAGAATGGAATCCCAATACTCTCTCCACCAACTGAGCCCCTTTGATCACCTAATTAGCTTGCGAGGATCGCCAAACCAAGCTAATCCCAAGAGACTAAAAAACGAGGACATTACACAGTTGGGATCATTCATCATATTTCATCACCACAATCACTCTTGTGCAGTTAGATTTCACTTCCATTGTGGTTGGGTCATTTTCGCAAAGTTAGATGCATTATTGGTTATAATTTAATTATGTGCACTAAGGTTGCTATTTTTATTGAAATTGTTTAATGGGCACCTTAGTGTTATAGCTCGTTGGAACCGAGATGAGAAGTTTTAAATCATGGGCACATGTAACAAGGACCTTGTATGTCAGGATATCATTATATTAATGAAAAGGTCATTTTTGGAGCAATGGGGGAGTTTAAATTAATAAAGTGATTTTATCATATGTCAACTTTAAATTATAACTTAAAGTTGCTCTTGGTGGGAAATATAATAAAATATTATATTTCAACTTTGCAACCAAAAAGGCACATATGTAAGTTATGTGAGGTGTGTGCTAGAAGATTCAAGCTCAATTTGCATTTGAGAATTATAAATGCATTCAATGCAAGGAAAGAACCATTCATTTGTGCATTTGATATTATTGATTTGTGTGAGGAGAATTTGGAGACAAGGGTTTCAGAAGTTTCAGCTTGGAAAATTGGGAATTCTTCATAGTTTTCAGCACTTTGAATTGGTGTAACATCCAATGAGGCCATGATTCGGTTTATTGGTGAAGAATTATCAAAGGTTTGTACATATACTTGATACTTATTCATTGCAGATCTATGGATTATCATTCGCAGCCATTATTAATCAGGTTTCAAGCATTTATGAGTAGATTTGTGAAGTTTATTCAAGGGTTTCAAGAATATTAATGGCAAATTGAAAGATACAAAGGTTTAAGTGCAGATTTTTAAAGGGTGTTTCCAGAATCGTTTGTGGCAGCCATTGCAATTATTACCACCATTGAATATTCATTACCAGCTATTATCTATAGGTTCATACTTTGCTGCCATACATTTCCAGATTTTATAATAAAAGCTTGAGGACCTCTGAGTATGAATGGTTAATGAAAAACATTGTAAATATTTATATATTATGCTCAATAAGAATCATTGTAGCTCTATTTCATTTCTTGAATATTTTATATTTGCAATGTTATTATATCTTGCATTGCAAAAGGTTTTTTTTTTAAAATTGCAAGTCAAAAGCAAACATTAAAAAATACAAACATTTGCAAGTTGGAGGTAGGATAACCTGTAGGGGTTATTACACTTGAGTTACCTTCTGAGAGTAAGATACGTAATATATTTCATGTGTCTTGCTTGAAGAATGCTTTGGGACAACATGTTCCTTCACTTGATTTACCTCCATTGGATGGGGAGGGCCGATTGGTTTTGATACTTACAGAGATTCTAGATATGAGGGAGAGGAGGTTGTGGAGTAGAGTGATCAGACAGTATGCTAGCCGTTCCAATTCCCCAAGCATACAATTCCTCATGTAGGTCGTACCATTCAAAAATGGCATTGGGGTTATGCAAATTCCTTGATCAGTATTTGATAGCAACAAATTTAGGATTCATTGGGCATCAAGAAGACTTTATGGTTCAACTTGTTTGGCAAATTGAGGAATTTCCATTTTAATCCAATAAATTTGCCTGCAAGCTAGGCATAGGGTTTAGTAATTCCATTGTTTCTTTCAATATTTGTTTTCAATAAAACCAGCTGGCACCACTGTAGCAAGCTGGACGCACATATAATGTGATCTCCTTGGATCCATCAATAAAATTTCTCATTTGGTTGAGCACTGGAGCCTGAGTATGCAAATTCTTGTTGTTGGTGACTCACATTCTCTAAATTCTGAATAATTGCACTGTTGTTCTAAATAAATCAAACTCAGAATTTTATTTCAGTCCGTATAAATTTGAACTTTGGTTCAAAAGCATCATATCTTGGCGAATGTTTCATGGTTGAACTCCAAACTATCAATTGGCATTGAAACACAAACCAAACCTTGGAAAAAAAACTTAAAACCACTTCAATCAGCACCTAAACAAATCAGGAAAAAATTGGATCAGAATCGCTGGGGATCTTTCAAGAGGGGGCAGCCTTTTGCGTATTCATGATCAAATGACCTGTAGATTATGCAAAGTCTTATGCAAGGTAGTTAGTAGAATGACCATTAAGGGAGGTTGTTAAAGTAATTTTGTAATGTTTCTATAATGGTCATTCAAATATAATTTTTCCTTTTCGTAGTTAGTTCTTATTTAGAATGTTTCTTTTTGGTCTTTCATTTTTGTTTTAGAAACTCTACGTGTAATCTCTATTTAAGGAGTATTCCTCTCCTTTGCTTAATATTGAATATTAATCGATTATCATTTCAAGCTTCTATGATACAGCTATCTGAAAAACATTAAAAAAACAATAAGGGATAAAAAAAGAATTCTATATATAGAGTGTCTTGGCACTAGTTGACCACAATCCCATAGTCTACCAAATAATTAATTCATCTGAATCCAGAATTGATAGAATGAAGGTTGTATGATATAGCTATCTGAGAAACATAAAAGACATTTGTTTGCTGTTTTTGTCTAAAAAACTTTTGTGTAGGTGTAACATCTAATGCCTCAACAACATAAAACGTCATTTGAGAGTTTCTACCTGCCAATACAATTAAAAAGAGGGTTTACAGCCAGACCTTTAAAACTTGGCAGAAACAAAAACATACCATGTGTCTGTAATAGAAATGCAGATAAAGTGGCATAAATCCTCTAAAGACAACGACGTATTATCCTCACATTTTATTCAATAGCCATCATACAAAAGGAAAACCTCTATCCTGACCTCAGGTTGATCCAAAGCTAGTGGCTCTCTCTCTCTCTCTGTGACACATGTATGCATACATATATATGTATGATCTTAATTATTTTGCAATGGTTGTTTTCTCTGAAATCATAACCATAAGAAGTCAACTTCTGATTTTCATTCTAATCTAAAATCCCATTTAAATTATTGGATATTAAAACTTAAAGCTATTGCAAATAAATATAGCTTTCGCATTTATTTCAGACAAAGATCTAAAGCTTGCACCTATTCCACCTAACAAAATTTATGCATTCAAAAACCTAGACAAGATAACCTGAACAATTATATACAAACAATCAAAACCAAAAAACCATGCTATGAGGTTATATAGCCTGAACTGTTCTATAGTAGTTATATTATGAATCTGTAAGGAAACAGAATAAAAAGAGGATGAATGTAAAGTTCAAAAAAATTGTCTTTATTTCATGTCCTTTATTACAGACAAAAAGGAAAATTGTCCACTTTAATTATAATAAATAACTACACCAACCTGAGCAATTGAAGTTTGTTGACGTGGCTTGAGTGCATAGGGCAATTCTAATTTTTTTCCATCTACTGTTGTCATGACCACCTGCCAACTGCTTAATAGCAGAACTTGAAGTTTATTGTTCAGAAAAGCAAGAATGTCCTCAAACAGAAAGATTTTGTCATTATGATCTCAACAAAGACGTATGTGTCTATTGAAATTCCATGATATAATCAATATACTAAGATTATTCAGGATCTTTGGTTTCACTTTCAGTAACTCAAATGGAAGAATAGGAAGATTAGAACTAAAGGAATCAACAACTTTTCTTCAAAAAAAAAAGGTGAAGTTAAGAATAGTAGGTGCATCTTATATTATTTAGCATTAAGGGTAAATTTCCTCTGCTTGAAAAGATTTACAACCATTTGCACATCAATTTATTGTGCAAGAAGAGTTTTAACTAAATGAAACACTAAAAAAAAAACATCAAAAAGCCAACAGTGGGTGCAAGTAAACCGCAACCTACTTTTGTTGGCTTTAGTTTTTTAGAGTAAACACAACAAGATATGGAATATACTTTACCACTGATGTGTACAGTTAGAGCCAAGAAAATAATTAATTTATATCCATAGAGGATGCAGTTTTGAATAGTAACAAGAAAAATAAACCTTTCTCCAAGGACATAGGCCCAGCAGTCATTCAACGAGTAAATTTAGCTTTGTGGTAAGCCAGTTTTGTTGTCAAAAATTAGGGTAAGTTTGTACTCAAACTTGAAACCATTTAGAAATTGATTAAGTTTAGAAGTGTATTGGCAGAGAATATATGATGTTTACTAGTGCTCCTCTCTCAAGCATGTGTGGCAATCTTCGCAATAACCGATGCTTATGAACTCAAACTACCTACTAGAATTCTCACCTGCTATGTACAACGGCTAAGCCTTACTTGTTTAAGGATGGGGACATCACAAATCATGACAGGGACATGATAGTCCACCCTTCCTAAAATTGCTTGTGCACAAGCAATTTCAAGTTTGGATGACTGAAGATTTCTTCTTGCATGATCCTTTTGATGCACCTTTTCAATTTTGTCTCTCCCAGAGACTTCACAAAATTGAAATGACATGAAAAGAGGTGGGCACATCACATTATGTACTAAATCTTTATGTCAAAATGTAATTTCATGTCTCTATTCTTGTATATTTGAACACATGGAAATGATTATGCTCATTTATGTGTATTTTGTGAATTATGTTAATTTGATATTATGGTGGTCTTTACAACACCTTTAATGTGAAGTTGAACATAAGCACAAACATCCAACTTTCCACTATCAAGTTCTTTTGCCTTTCGCCAACCAATGCTTGTGCGTTCTATTGAAAATGTCAAATGCAAATATATGAGCACACTCTTCAAGAAAAGACTCCTTTGGATTATTCATGTTAGCTTTTTCGGAAGAAAAAAAAATGCAATGACCCTTGATTGATGTACTATTATAAACAGAACATATATTTTCTCATTTAAATAATTATTATAAAATTAGTAAATACATATATTTTCTCTTTTAAATAATTTTGTTGAATAAATGAATCCTAAATATATTATTTATTTATAAAAAATGACATAAATATTATATAATTATAAATATAAATATAAAAAATATATATTATATAATTATAAAGAGATCAAAAGTATTTAATATATATTATTATATATATCTACTCACGGTATAATATATAATATATATAAGTCCTATTTAATTAAATTAAATCCTACCGATGACAATTCATAAAATAAAATAGATAATGGGTCGACGGCTGTAGATCGCGACCCATCCTTGGTCGCGACTCTACACCGCGACCTTACCTCTGCGGAAGAGGATATTTATACTGCCAGCTATGGATGGAAAGAAGACAAAGAAGGATATGAGGATATGAGGAAAGTTCCAACAAGGAACATCAAACACAACAGACAACAGGAAGAATTAAGACTGGACACGTTAAGGTGAAACAAGCAAGGTCGTAATTGCAAGCATGGCATAATATAAACACGGGATTAATCAAGGGAGAACTCTCGCGGGCTCCAGTGAGGGTAACAAGAGATTAAGGCTAGCGACATATGGAATAGACTCCAGTACGTAAGGCTCAGTCAAACACTGTATACTACATAGTGAGAGGTATACGAACCACGTAGTATATCTGTCATGCTAAACTGATATAAATATATGTATAGACAGTATTAAATTGCTATTTCTTTAAATATATTACCAGATGATAATGACACCTAAATATATTAATACAAATTCTGGTAAGAAAGGGATTGATATAATCTCAAGGGGACAACTATATTTTCAGGATGCCCATATCATTGGCTGAGACTGATATAATGACAATTTGAGATTTGTATAATCCCGTTGTTAAATTGAGATAATGACAATTCGAGATTGGTATACTCCCATTGTCAAATTAGAGATTGATATAATCCTCATAGGGCCAGTATATATTGATGACTCAAACATATGCATATGTAAAGCCTGGGATAGAAAATATCTCTTCTGAGAAGAGGAATGTACCAGATATTGGCCTTCCTAAGATCCTAGAGGATGCGCTATAGAGACGACGGTATTAAGAATCTAGGAATTGCTTAGAATCGATCTTATATCATTCAAGCTAGAGAATTCCTCTCAATGGTTAAAATCCCGATCTGTAGACTTACTCTTAGGAATGGTTAGGGTTAGAAATAAATAGATCTCAATTTACATCTATTTCATATCTTGTTGCTTCTACTGACTTTTTTTTTGCAGGATCATCCAAATTAGGACGCACCGAGGTAGAGGGGACATTACAGTGGTATCAGAGCAAAAATCCTGCTATCCTGTGGAGAATAGTTCATGCAAACATATAAACGAAAGAAAGGCACAAAAGCGATGGCCGAGTAGTTGGCAAGTGAACTAAGGAACTTCATGGAACAAACCAGTGAGATATTTGAAAGGACGAATCAACTGATTCTACAGGCAATCCAAAACATGAGCAATAATAATAATAACCATTATGATAGACCCGCTTCCAATCAGGGAAGAGATACCCACTCCAATCACTCCGAAAATGACCACTCGACTCAAAGTTCTACTATTAGACCCACTATACCATATTTTCTTCCTAGGGAAGAACCCGTTATAGAAGAACCATCCACCAGCACCGTAGAAGAAATTACCCAAATGTATGCAAGACTAGATCCTGGAATCCAAAAGCTTATTCCCTTTAGAGAATATTATGAGACCAAAACCCTGGCCAACCGCGAAAGGAGGAAAAATCATGGGGACAAAGACATAAAAGAAAAAATAGGTAAGATGACCCTTCCATGTTTCGATGGGTCAGGGAAGGATACCACTGAAGCTTGGGTTCAAAAACTAGATACCTATCTCTCCCTCAGCCCCATGACCGAAGAGAATGCCATTAAGTTTGCAGTAATCCATCTAGTCGGGCAGCCCACAATTGGTGGCATCACGGTCTCATTACTCTCGGGCAAAAAAACATCAACTCTTATGGTGAATTCACCCATAAACTTATTGATAGATTTGAACAAAAAGATCCTAAATGGTACTTTCAAGAGTTAACCCATCTTAAACAAATAGGAACAGTCAAGGAATTTGCTAACCAATTTCAAAGTTTGTCTATCATGGTTCTGGATATATCTCAGAAAAGGCTCATATACATGTTCATTGAAGGGCTTAAAGATCACATCAAAACCATGGTGAATCCTTTCGAACCACAAACATTGAACGAAGCTATCAAAAAGGCAAGAAAGACAAAATCTAGTACTACTTAGGAATGAAGGGCCCAAAAGGGACAATACAAGGAAACCATGTTACTTGTGCAAGGAACCTTGGAGCAAAGATCACCTATGCCGAAAGAGAGCAGAATTAATCGATAAAAAACTATGTTTTAGATGTAAGGCACCTTGGGATCGCGACCATCGATGTAAGAGAGGACAAATAAACCAATTAGAAGAAGATGAAGGTTTGAAAAAAAAGACAAGGTTAGAAGAACAAGAACATGGATCACTAGCTTTCATTACTCAAGCAAATGAGAATAGACCTTTTTGAATCAAGGTAATTGCATTGGTGGACACAGAAGCCTCCCATGATTTCATTAGTAAAAATATAGTAACCGGAAAAAGACTAAAAACCCAAGATTTCAAGGGATTCAATGTGGCCTTAGCAAATGGTTCCATGGACCAATTTACGAAAATTGTTCCTCAACTAGAGGTTACCTTGGGGGGTCACACCATCAAGAGAAATTTTTATGTTGTAAACTTAAACAATGACATTATCCTAGGTATGCCATGGTAAATTATTTAGGACGTTTCATCATGGGCAGTCCTAATTTAGAAATCTGCTTCAAGCATAAAGAGGAAGAGATTACACTAAAAGGGATACCGGATGGCTCCCTAAGGGTGGTTTCGTGTAATAAAATGGAAAGACTACTCAGACATAATCAAGGAGAGTGGATGGCACAATGCATGGTCTTAGACAATTCAGCACCTCAAGGACAAACCATTCATGTAGATGTCCAACCCATCGTAAAAAAATATGAGAAGGTTTTTGAAGACATTCCCCCCCCGGCTTGCCCCCTTCGAAGACTCTTTCCCAAGCACCTACGACCTACAGTGAGGTCTGAATTCATGAGTTTCATGAGCATAAATGATTGTGGTCTTGAAGCTCTTGCAGACAAGAAAAATGCTGATACTCATAAATGGTGGTACTTCCATGAACAAATGTACTAGCTCCTGCAACCCATTGCCATCAAAATTTTATCACAAGTAAGTTCTTTACTCTTAAGATTCTAATTTCTAAATTCTTGTTGATAAATATTGAATTTATATTCAAAATTCTTAACTCTCTAATTTCAAAATTGTAAATATTGCTAAGTTGCTACTTCATCATCATCTGAGAGGAACTGGAGCACATACTCCTTCATCCACTCAATAAAACGCAACCGACTAAACTCCAAGAAGGCAGATAATTTGGTCTTTGTGCATTCAAACTTGAGGCTCACAACACACAAAGACAATACTTACAAAAAAGGGGAGGTACATCATTGGGATGTTGAACTAGAGTTTGCGGAGTTGGAAGCCCACTTTGATGCACTTGCAATTGATGATGGTGATCGCGAGATGCTTAGTGATGTTGAGGCTGATCCTGAGGCTGCTAGTACTGATGCTAGTGGCACCGTTTGTGCTTCTAATCTGCAACAGCATAATGATGATGATTTGTTTGATGATTTTTTATGATATTTTGATCACTAATGACTGATAGTGATTATTAATGTTGGCATTATTGTTTTTGAACCAAAACCCCCATCCGAATTGGAATCCGAACCGACAACTTAGTTTTTCTGTGTGCCGGAATAGGTTACGAAGCCATTAGATTGCAATTGAATAGATCAAACACAATCGGAGAAAACCCAAAAATTTCAGACCAAAACCTAGGGTACATGCATTGTTGATGTGTCCCTTGATACAAAACAGCATTGGTGATCTATGCCCTCCAAAATCAGCTCAAATTTGGCAGACTCAAATTATAGTCTTTAAGGCCCAGATCTGCAATTACAGGTCATTCTAGGATTTCGACAATCAGGAATTCAAATCTAAAAATCCACTTCTCCTAGTTCATTTCCAGTGCATTAAAATCCTTCTTCATTCCCCTTTTCATCAATTTTCTTAGCTAGATTAGATCAAATTTGTGCTTGTTTAGTATCATTCCTCTCCTTTCAATTCTAAGCAACAAAGGAATAAAAAGTTTTCAAGCATAGATATTGCATTGGTATCTTCCAAGTGGTGTTAATCATATTTGTCTTGGGTTAGGTTTGTATTACAATGTGTAATATTAAATGGGGAAAATAGCCCTTTTTACATGATCCCCATTTTATATTATACAAAGTGCATGTTTGTAATTACACTCCATTGGATAGGTGCATAGTGTTTTTTCATTCAGTATTGCATAAGCATTCCACTGAATAAGTGACATTGATCAGCTTGCCACTGAGTGCATTTCCATTTTAGTTGCAACTTTCAATTTGATTGTATAGTCTTGAACACTATATACTCTCACCTTGCCAATGTCAAGAACTGGATGATTAGAAAGAGGAAAGGATGTTACATTGCATACTACTTTCAGTTGGTGAAAATTTCAAAAACAAAAATGGAGCTGTATATCACATATAATGATGATTCATTAGCGGAGCCTGTTGTTTCTTTGTACTTCTTAGATTTATACATTTAGAGAGATTTGACAAATGCAAAGTTTGATAATGAAATGAAAAAACTGGTTTAGTTCTTTGGCTATTCTACAAATAACTTCATCGTACATTAAGATAAGATTTGATAGTTGACAAGTTTTATAATGGAATAAACAAATCAGTTCCAATTCTTAAGATATTCTACAAATAACTATGTTACACAAGGATGTGTGCTTCAAACCTCGCATCCCTATGCCTTGAGCCATCCCTCAACCCTATAATTTTTGAGTGTCCATGAAAAAACCACTTTGGAGAACCTACATATCAGAATCCTAGACACCCTCAATCTTTTGGGGTTTAAAAAAATCTTAAAAGGGAGAATCAGAAAGTAAGCAAATTGATGAGGATGTATAGCAAGGATTTGTTCGCGTGTTAGTGGTGAATCACAATATAAGGACCAACTTAGAGTCAAAGACCAATGTTGATATCGATAGCCAAGATAAGGCACAACATCAACGTGTCTAGTTGTTGATCGTTGTATATTTATATACTTATAAATATAATCTTATTGATATGTCTATTGTTAAATATTTTTTTCATTTTGTATACAAAACAATCAAATTTTTTTAAAAAAATTGCTGCGATACCTTTTTAATTCATAAATAGATTAAGCCTCCCTACTATTATATTATACTTTAAATATTCGACAACAAAGAGAAACCATTATTGGTTAAGGCTCACTAATCATAAAGTTTGTATAACAACAAAGCTTACACGTACTCCCCATATATTTGAAACAACCACCATAAACATAAGTAATAGGAAAAAAAATAGGGGAACTACGAATCATCTTGGAAAAGAAGCCAGAATCAATTCAGCTCCACCCTGCCTTCCTCCTTCACCTCTGAAGCACTAGCACTGCCTTCAACAACAAGCACCCAACAACCCTAACCACCACCCCAACCACTCTACAAGGACATTGCAACTTGAATTTATCCAAGTGAGAACCAAACAAATGAAAGAGTGTCCACAAGTGGTTCAAATCAATCACACAAGCACAATCATCACCATCGCAAACCAAGAAAAACTCTACAACTTATTCTCAAAACAAAGGAATGGGCACATATCCTGAAAATTCCAACCCATTGTAAGGAGAGATCATCCACCAAAGGCCATAGCTTCCCACATAACCAAATTTATTTCTCCACAAACATTATCCAAGAAATCCTTCCTCAAGACATCTTTGATTGGTACCGAAACACAATCAAAGAGCACTTGAACATCTTTGCTAAATGCAAGTCAATGATAGGCCCACACAAGGACATTTCCCTCTTCCCACAAAAAAAAAATATCTTGGCTCCATAACCAAAACAAAAAAAATTGCTAATACTCCAAGTTGAACCAGCAGAAAAGGAATGAACAGAAGTCAAAATGACAAACCATTGCAATAGAACACAACAGCAATGATAAAAAGATATGCCAAATTGCACAGTAATTAGCATCACATCCCAAATAGAGGAGAATCCTTTTTCCAACATAAATCTAACAAAGGTCAAGCTTCCCTTAAGATATATCATATTTTCACTCTGATTCAAATATACCCAATTTCAAATGGCATAGAAAAATATACCATTTATTCTCCTCCAGCAATTAGTAGAAAATTTGCACCCTGAATTGCCAACAGAAATATAACTGCAGCTACAGCCTTGTTGCTGGTTTCAAATTTCACTTTATTAGATCTTGCCCTGAAAACAGACCATAAGGAGTCCCAACTGGCACAACCAACACCAGCAACCAATGGATCGCCTTGAAAAACACTATTTACCTGTTGGGGTAAACTTAGTATTGCACAGACATAGTACAGGAAATATAATAAACACAGAATATATCATAGAATAATAAATACTTTCATTAATCATTCCAGACTGGCAAGTACATTTATATCATAATGATTATACAATATTATCCTCCATGTCCAACCTCCGAGAGAGTATATAAAGTACCCGAAGGGCCACGACCGAAACGTCGTGACGTAACTGTCTAACCTCTTGATCACTAACGACCGAGAGTAACATAATACTTTACTAACATAATAACCCGTCATACAATTATCCCGACAACATCATCCCCCCCAAAAAAAACAAGTCGTCTCCGACGACTTACAACAACAGGGAGATCAAATACACCACATAGAAGAAGAAAATCACTGAGAAGGGGCAGAGGGGCATCCCTGAAAAAGCTGAAGTGCCGCCCTCCCCAGCAATGCTGTGTCGTAGTTCTTTTTCCATTACATCACATTCCTCCCATGCCTGCACCAAACTTGTCTCCAAAACATACTTTTCAGCTATAGTCTCTGCTAACTCTTGTTCAAACAACACTGTCTTCCGAGCCAATCTAACCTCGATAGGCACCTGTACTGCCTTCTTCTCTGCTTCCAACTCCTGGGTACGCTGAGCCAAGTGTTGCTCTACTGCCTCCAACTGGGTGGTCAGCTCCTCCCGAGCTCTCTATGCATCCACCAAGACAGTCTCACGTCCAGCCAACACCTACTCCAAGTGCCTCAAAGCGTAGTACCCCTCTTGAAAGACTTGCTCCAGTGCTCTCTTCACCTCCAGCATGCAGACACTCCATGCCTGTAGCGGCTCCGATCTCATCAACAGGTCACACTCTCCAAGGGCTGATAACTGAACCGACTGGGGGTCTAGGGGGCAACGCCCCTAGCGGGGTCGAGGGGCAGCGCCCCCGCGGGGTCCTGGGGCAGAGCCCCTGGCGCGCTCCCTGTCGCGGTACAGGGCAGGGTCGAGGGGCAGCGCCCTCGCCGTCAAGACCAAATTAGCACTCTCGCACCCACACAGAAGTCACTACCTTGTTATGTCCTACCCTTCGGTACCATACGTTATTCATTTTGAACTATTTTGATTTGTCGTCGTTTTTTTGTTTTTTTTAATTAATCTTCTCCTCCCTACTGCCAGTCCTTGCTGTCAAGAACTGATTTCTTGATTTCCAGACTTATTCCTTGCCATACGAACTCTAAAAATATTCCTCATGAAAAAAAAAAAACTGTAACCATACGGAATGCAAAAACTCTAATGCTGTTTATTGATCTCCTTCTACCCATACGGCCTGTATTTTCTATCATGCCATACGGAAGTCTGTTATCTCCTCTTGGTGCCGTACGGAATTTCAACACTTAGCCACCTTTGTCGTACGGTGTTTGGATGTGCACGTCTTCAATTACTGTACGGTGCTTTTCCCCTACATCGTGGCTATCACATTGTCGTACAACACTTCCCCCGTAGTTACCACACTGTCGTTCAGTCCTCTCCTTGCGCGCCTTGAAAGCTGTTCGTACGGCGGACAAGGTGTACGGCTTGAACACCGTACCATGCTTTGCGCGTGCATTTTGAAAGTGTTGTACGGTCTGCTCTTATCCCTTTGCTGTCTTTTGCTATATGGTGCTCCTCTTTAAACATTTCGTCCGTACGGTTATGTGTTGCGTGCTTTTGCTGTATGATCGTACGGTGCCATTTTCCATCTATTTAACCGTACGGTCCTGACGTTTAGTAATAATGCTTTCTTTTCTTTTTCTACTTGGCCGTACGGTGCCATAGCCGTACAGATCTATTCCGTACGTTGGCCTTTTCACTTTCTGTCGTACGGCATGCTTTTTTCTAGATAGTTCGCTTTGCCATATGGTCGTACATCCGTACAATGCTTTCTCATTTTTTAAAATTTTTTTTTAAACTTTTCCAATTTATTTTCAATTTTTTCGCTTTTTCAATTTTTTTTTTCTTTTTTTTTCCATTTTTTTTTTCATTTTTTTCCACCGTACGGTCATGCATAGCCGTACGAGTGTTTTTCAATTTTCTGTCCGGAGGCTTCTCTGGTCACCCGTACGGATGCCTGCCAAGTCCCTCTCGATTGCTCTGTCCCTCCTTTCGGATCCATCCTCTCCGGGTAAAGTTTCAATTTGGTCCCGTTGCCACCGTCATGTATCCGTTCATCGAGAGCCCACAGAGTGTGCAGTCGTTCCCTCTCCCTATCGCCGAGTCTATTTTCAATGGCGATCCAAAAGCTTGGAACCATAAATTCTACAGGGACCACAGTCTCGTTCCCGTACATAAGAAGGAGAATCAAGATTTTGAAGGCTCCAATCTTCCACACAGGATTCCAGTCGTCTCCCGTGGCGATGGTTTTCGGATTTCTCTCATCCCCAAGGTTTATTTTTTTCAACTTTTCTTCTTTGTACCAGATGGGTTCCTCCTTCCGAAACTCATGTACAAGGCTTTCTTTCCTTTCGACTTCCCCTTCTCAGTATGTTGTATATTCCGGAGGGAACTCACTCTGGGCTTCCTCAATCTTCAGTATGTTGCAGGACGGCGGAAATAATTCATAATCACCCATCTGCCAGTGGAATAGACCATCCATCGAATCTGTATCATCCTCCACTTTTAGTATCCCTTCGGCATTGGGCTCCATAGTTTCTTCCCCTCCGTCTATTCCATCATCTGATTCCGAATCGGAGGAGGATGCCATTTCTTCTCCAACCCTCTGTGTTGTGAGGTCTATTACAAACTTCCTTCCCCCTTTCTCAAGTGACAGGATGTTCTTTTTCCAGTTATGGTTGGCTCTAGCAGTCACCAGCCACCCCCTCCCTAAGATGACATCATACCCCTTTTGCTTCAGGGGAATTACTACGAAGTCGAGGATGAATGGTTGGGTCCCGATGGTTACCTGTTGTGCCATCAGAGTTCCAAGGGGCTTGATGCCGTGCTGGTCGGCCCCTAGTAGATTGAATGTCGGCGGCCACAGCGTCGATTTCCCCAAGCTTTTCCAAGTTTCTTCCGGGAGGACATTGACGCCCGACCCACCGTCGACAATTGTGTTCGTGAGGATGGTACCCAAAATACCCATCTCCACCACTGCGGGATTTCGCCCATTATTTATCAATAGCGTCATGGGGTCGGCTGTAGAGCCGCCTGGGATCTCCGTTCGTTCAACCGTGTTTGCTGGAATGTTTTGGCCTAGGAATAGGGCCGTTTTCAGGTGTGGCATAGTTTCTAGTAGGTCCTTGACCTTTACGGGTATCTCCATTTGCATCATCTGCCTTAAAATATTTTGTTCAGCCATTGCTCGGGTAGAAGTGCCGGCGCCTGTGGAGTCCCTTCGGTCCTCCATACCCTTCGCGATCTCAGCCTTCGCCTCAAGCATCCTTTGTTTCTCTGTCGGAGGGTGAGGATATGTGGCCTTCTTTGTTTGCCCGCGTGTGATTGCCAGGACCTTCTCCATGCCCCCTCGTTCCATGTCCAGGATGTTGCAGCCGGGCTTCGGACAATTAGCATCCTCATGGTTCCCCGTTCCGCACCACCGACACAGTTTTAGTGGAGCGGTAGCCTCATTCTGACAGTCACAGGCATAATGTCCCCATTGGTTACAACTTCTGCACTGTATCATGGGCCTCCCCTTCGCGTCATACTGGACCCGCGACTTGTTCTCATCATTGCCTCAGCCTCCCCGTCGGTTGTTTCTGTACCCGCCGGATGATGCAGCATTTTGTTGACCGCTGGTCCTAGATGTGGAGGGTTGCTCCTGGGCATAGAGCACTTGTTGATTTCTCGCCCTCAGGTTGTAGGGACATTCTTTAGTGGAATGTCCTGCGATTTGGCAGATATCGCAAAAAGCCTTCTTCAGACAAGAACCTTTTGTGTGGCCTGCTTCTTTGCAATCTATGCACCACACGGTGTCTTCCTCTGCTTTGCTCAAGCCTCCCTTGGTGGCCTTCAGTTCTTTCATCATCCTTGCCAGATCTTTTTGTAGGGCCAACACTTTCTTACTCAATTCGCCCTCGCTGCTTTCTGCCTCCGATTCATCATCCGAAGACTTAGTCTTCTTGGAGGTCTTATATTCGCTCTCCAGATCCATTGCACGGTTGTACACGTTGCTGTATGACGTGGGAGGGACAATTTTCATTTTCTTCTGAAGGGAAGCTTTTAGTCCCTCCACGAACCACCTTTTCTTGAGTTCGTCTGCCGGGGCTGACTCCATCTTCCCTATGAGTTCCTTCAGTCGCCGTCCGTAGGCACGGACAAACTCGCTCTTCGTTTGCTTGGTATTGTAAATCTCCACCAGAATCTCATTGTCGTCCCTTAACAACTGAAATTCCGTCTGGAAGGCCTTTTTCACATCATTCCATGTCGTCAAGCCTGTCTTGTCTACATCGAAGTACCAATCAATGGCTCCCTCCCTCAATGTTACAGGGAATTGGCGGATCCATTCGTCCTGGTCGGTAACTCCATTGGCAGCCCATATAGTCTCACAGGTCCGGCAATGCCGAACAGGATCCTCCTTCGCTTGGCCTGTGAACTTGGGTAGTTTCTACTTACTCGCAGCCATGGTAGGTTGTTGCCTCCACGAGGGATTCGGTACTCCGACACCACCTCCTCCTTGAGTATTGTGTGTAGTGTTCACCGGTGGCACTTGCTCGTGCGGTAGTTGTGTGACTAGTGGGACCGTACTGTGTGGAGTCCTTGGTTCGAACGGAGGGTTCGCCTGTGCGTTCGCAGTGCCTTCGGCCGTACTGTCACTGGCACCTCCGGCAGTACCGTCACCTTCGACCGTATGATTCCCTTCGTGGTCTCGGTCCTCCGCACGTGGTGTACGGGTCAAATCTTCAAACCGGTCTCGCTCTTCTTGAAGTAAGACCTGTCTCAATTGTGTTTCCTCGAGTAGTTCTTCCCTACTCCGCACTCTCCAATGCTCCGGCGAAGTGAACTGTTCTCCGTCGGCCTCTGCACCTTCCGTACCACTTCCGAGGTTCCCTTCGGGCAACCCTCCGGCAAGCTGGTCCTTGGCAAGTTGCCTCAGCCTATACCGACATTCACGTTGTTGCGCGGAGATCAAAGCCTTTTGTGCGGCTTCGCCTTTGTCATCTTGTGCCTTTTTATTTCTATCTTTATTTAAAACATTGGGCATAAATCCTTCCCTCAACTCTCTTCTCGAGTACGTCTAGGCAACGGCGCCAGATGTTTACCTGTTGGGGTAAACTTAGTATTGCACAGACATAGTACAAGAAATATAATAAACACAGAATATATCATACAATAATAAATACTTTCATTAATCATTCCAGACTGGCAAGTACATTTATATCATAATGATTATACAATATTATCCTCCATGTCCAACCTCCGAGAGAGTATATAAAGTACCCAAAGGGCCACGATCGAAACGTCGTGACATAACTGTCTAACCTCTCGGTCACTAACGACCGAGAGTATCATAATACTTTACTAACATAATAACCTGTCATACAATTATCCCGACAACAAGCACCATCAAAATGATCTTGAAGAAACCTAAGAGAGGTAGAGATAATATTGCATATGAGCTAGGAGAAGAAACAGATTTAGCCCCAAAAGGCTACCGAACAAGGGTTATTGCTGCTATACTTGAATAAATTAACATTTAATATTGAATCTTGAATTTGATGAATTATTTGACTGTCTAAACTTGGATCTTGATGTCATGTACAGCTAAAAATGTAAACCTTTACACATATGTGTGTGTATAAATCAGTGTAACACGGGCACTAGGGGATGTCAAGACATTGGGACAGGTTTTCGGGACAGGGAAAAAAGGGCTTTGATTTGGGGACAGCGAGGGGACGGTAGTGGGGAGCTAAGGGGGGGGAGGGGGCTAGGGGGTGTTGTAATATACTATACATGTTGTACTTGAAATGCTAGTTATGAAATGATGTATAATATAGTATAAAAACTAATAAATTATAATACCAAATACTTTAACATAGCAAAATTGCAACATGAATATCAAAAATATCATAAAGATGATTACAATGAGGAGCATGATATCAAAACAAGTACAAAATCATGTACATACATTCATAAATATGCATATGTAGTGTGTCTATGTAACAATGACCTTTACAGTAGCCAGTAAACCCCCTTTTGCCACAAATGCTACAACTGCAACTTTTGCTTGCAGAAACCCTCGGTGGCAAGATGGTGCGAAGGCGGTGGTGGGGGTACTTGGGAACGCAAAGTCCCCGACACAGGGACGTCCCCGACCCAGGTGCGTGGGGGTTTGGGGGGAACAAGTCCCCATGTTACACTAGTATATATACACACACACATATATGTATATATATTGTGTAATTGTATGTATAGCTTGTATAAAGTCATCCCCAAAAAAAATCTCCCAAACTGCCATCATCAAAATGCATCCCACCATCCCTATCCAATATATGCCATGTAGCATAGATAAAAAGGGCTATGTTATTACAGGCGGTAAAGCCCGATTATGAATATTGATGCAATACAATCCGAGTATACACAAGCCATACCCTTGGCATACCCACTGCCTAAGATGCCAAAAAGTGCATTTTTCAACAACAAAAAGCAATTTTTCTATCTATGCACTCACTCCAATGTATTCATTTTCCCTAAAGTGATTTGGTGTTTGCAAGTCATTTGACAAGCACAAAACATTAAGAAGAGCATTTCTGTTGGGTTTTGAAGGTTACTTCTTTTTTTTCAAAGGTGAGAGCTACAGGGGAGCAAGGCCTACACCAAAAGATTAGGAATCATTGCACAAGGAAGATTTAGCCTTCAAAGATAATTAAATCTTTCATTTGTATCAAGTTTTCAATAATTTTTTGAAGATTTTTCAAGTTTTTTTAGTAAGTTTTGAAAAAAAAATTAAACATTTAATGCATAACAAGGGGTCATAATGCTGTTTTTTTAAAATTCAATTGTACTTTTATTAATTTGTAACATTTTTCATTTTAGGTTTCATACAAAATAGCTAGAAGTTCTAGTTCAATCGCCCAAATGAAGAGAGTTCTTTTAAATTTGATGTCATGTCACCTCTTTAGCGACATACAACAATGATTCAACAAATTCCCAATGGTGGGGGTTTTCTTTGGCGATATAGCCAACATGGAAAAGAGTATAAGAGCTCATATTTTTGAGTGAGAACTCAATTATGCACCATCCCTTTACAAGAAATAAAAGTTTGTCTAGGCCAAATAAAAAGGGTTGTCAAAGGAACAAATATTGGCTTATATTAAAGAACAAGAGGATGCCAACAAGCCAAGTAATAGATCAAAGATTCTTGTACATCATCTTGCCAAGAGAATCTTACAGAAACCATCTAGTGGCTTCTCACAACCAGCTGGCCCACATCCTTTCATGTCAATGTTGTCATCCCCTAAAGAAGAGAATGTTTCGATTTTGCAAGCCCATTGGACAAGGCCTTCAAAGAAGAAGAGATGTTGTAGATTATAGCATTGATTAATGCATTTATGGCAACAGACTTTCCTTTCAACATTGTTATGTCAGATCATCTTATTGGTGGGATATGGTGAAGATCATTTGCAATCCAACTCCTAACTATGTTAGTCCTGGGTTTGAAAATTTGTGAACCACCTTATTGAAGGATAAAATTTCAGTCGAAACATCATTGAGAACAATCAAGAATACATTGCCCGAAATAGGTGTGTCCATCATTTCTGACAGATGGAAAGATTGCAACAATAGACCATCGATCCATTGTCCCCTAAGTGGGCGATGTTTTTAAAGGTAGTGGATTGCGAGGGGCAAGTAAAAGATGGAAATCTCATTGCCAATATCCTCATAGAATCCATTGAAATGGTGGGGCCAGAAAATGTTCTAGAAGTCATAACAAACAACGCTAAAAAATGTAGGGCAGATGGATCTATAGTGGAGGCTACAAATAGTCACCTTTTTTGGACACCATGTGCAATCCACTTACTCAATTTGATATTGCAAAAGATTGGCACACAAATTGAGTGGGTCAAACAAATATACATGGAGAGTGAGGAGAACCAAATGTTAGTGATTGAGCATCATACGTCACAAGTCATAGTTAGGACCTCCAAGTAAATTTTACTTTTTATTATATTTTTTTAATTTTATTTTTTATTGTTGATATGTGACATGTATTTTTTTAAACCATGTCAGGTTGCCAAAACATGATTTGCATCACATAGTCATCTTAAGGCTACTTATGAAGGTGTGAAAGGCCTTAATTATACGGTCATCAATAGCCTGTGGAGTGTATAGAGACAAACAAGCACAAAAAGAGCCCAAAAAGTAAAAGTATCAATCCTAGATGATGAGCGGTGGACTCATGTAGAATATATTTTAAATTTCTAAACCCATCATGAGTGTGATTAGGTTTGTTGATACTAATCACCCATGTTTGAGTGAAATTTATAATGGAATGGATTTCATGGTACAGAAAATAAGAGCAATGATTGAAGCCAACAAACATGAACTACCAGAAACCTCTTTCAAAATTGTCAAAAGATTTTTCTTGTCTATTGGAACAAGATAACTACCCCCTTTCATATCTTAGTTGATTTTTCGCCAACATATTATAACAAAGAGGTACATTTGTTGTCGAGGAGGATGCCACCATATAGGGATGGGAGGTTGTTGCTGGCTATAGGGCAGCATTTAAAAAATATATATTCAGATGAATAAGTCTGAAGTATTGTTTTGAGCAGAGTAACGAGAATCGCCGCGATTCAAGCAATTCCGGCAATTCTGCGATCCGATCACCCATAGGCGATTTTTCATGAATCGAAATCGGAATCGGGTGATTTCTTGGCTCAAAATCGCCTAAATCGCGATTTCTAGGCGATTTCCCAAAAAATCGCCAATTTCCGACCCTGTGAATCAGCCACGGCAGTCAACATGTTGAAGTTAAAATATTAAAAAAATCTTAAGTTTTTGGCATTCTTTTTTAGGTCGTTTTGCTTTGTTTTAACCCTAAAAGAGCTTCTATTTCACTTTTATGAGTTAAAGTGAGGGAAAGTGAGAGAGAGGAATAGAAAAGAGAAAGCATAGGTTTAGGAACAACAAGAAAGAAGAGCATCAAGGAGAGCATAAATCTATTTGGGGAGGCTTGAAGTTTGCATTGGGAGCATCAAGGAGCCAATAGCAACACTCCTCAACTCATTTCCAAGAGGTAAGTGTTGATTTTTTTTTCCATGTTAGTGTATTCTTCATTTTTTTGCAAAATTTGTTTAGTTTTAGCTTTAAAATTTAGAACTTGAATGTTTTTTTGAATAAATTGCAAAGTGTGATCTTGCAAACCCTACAACGTGTTTACAACCAATTTGCAAACATAACTTTACAAATTTCACAAAAAAAAAATGTAGGGTTTAGGGTTTTTTATTAGTTTAAGACTGTTTAATAGCCATTCAAGACATGTTTTTAATTTTTAATTTAATTTTCTTATTGCAGCAACCTTAAGTTTTAACTTTCATTTTTCAAATTTCCACAATGGGAAAAGACCCTGCTTGGAAGTATACCGAAGAATTTCCGGGAAGGACAAAATATCAAACAAAATGTATTTTTTGCAAAGAAATAAATTCCGGTGGCATTTATAGATTCAAGTTCCATATTGTTGGTATACCTGGACATGATATCGCACTTTGCACTAAACAAACTCCTCAGGCACAACGTGAGGTATATATGCAAATAGAGAACTTTGAAAGAGAAAAGTTAGAGAAGAAAAAGAAACTTGAACAGTTGCAAGCTATTGGTTCCCCATCCCCATCCGCATCCGCATCCGCTTCTGTAGGTTGTGTTGGAGAGGGTTCTTCTAGGCCACCATTTCGTCCTAGTGCTAGTTCTAGGGCTACCACCACTGCTAGTGCTATTCCTTCAGCTTCTACTTCTACTACTCAGCCTAGTATTACCATTGGACCTAGAGTGCGGAAGTCGCGACTGGACAGTTATTTTGTACAGCGCACTACACCTGCGCACAACCCTCACTTGAGAGCATGTCTTGGAACAAGGACATTCATGATGCTGCAAGAAAACAAATTTGCAAATTTTAGTTCTTTTGCAATATTCCATTTATTGCAGCCAGGTAATTAAAATTTAATTTACTTTATTTGGTTTTCAACTTTTCCTTAATTAAGATTTTTAAGATTCTAAATTCTATTCATAATCTATTTGTGACAGGTCTCCTTATTGGCAGGGCATGATAGATGTTGTAACTATTTGTGGTGCGGGGTTCAAAGCCCCTACTGAGGCTGAGTTGAGTGGAAATCTTTTAGACGAAATGGTCGAGGACATGAAGGCTAAGCTAGAGGAACACCGACTAGAATGGGTCAAAAGGGGATGCACCATCATGACTGATGGGTGGACTGATATGAGGAATAGAACACTCCTCAACTTTCTTGTGTCTTGTGGAGGTGATTAAATAATTTAAATTCTGATTTGTTGAATAATTGAATGCTAATTTAATAATGATTCATGATAATTAATTGTTTTGTTCTATTTATTTTGTGTAGGAACCACCATGTTCATCAAATCTGTTGATGCTTCCGATCATGTAAAAAATGCCACATACTTATGTGAGCTTATTGAGGAGGTTATAGCAGAGGTGGGGGAAGCAAATGTGGTGCAAGTGGTCACAGACAATGCAGCAAATTATGTTGCTGCAGGTGAACTTTTAGTTTTAAACTTTTAAGTTTTTTAACTTCTCTGATTTAAGTTTTTAAATTAATTTCTGAATTCTAATTAATTTAAAATTTTTGTAGGTAAACTCTTGATGGAGAGGCACCCCACAATATTTTGGTCTCCTTGTGCGGCCCATTGCCTTGACCTCATGTTGGAGGACATTGGTAAGCTTGAGTGGGTCAAGGCATGCGTTGATAAGGCCAAAAATGTGTGCAAGTTCATCTACAACCATGCACTCGTCCTCAGCACAATGAGGAAATACACAAAGCAAAGGGAGTTAGCTCGTCCAAGCATCACGAGGTTTGCCTCGAATTTCATCACATTGCAGTCCATCTTGAAGGTAAGGGTAGAATTGAGGTCCATGTTTGTTGGGCCTGAGTGGACAGCCTCTTCCTTTGCCACCACCACTGCAGGGATAGATGTTGTGAACACAATGTTTGATGAGAATGGTTTTTGGCTACCTGCGGCTAAAATATGCAAGGTAAAATTTTCACAATTATATAATTTTGTTTTATTTCTAGTTTAAAACTTTAATATATTATTATAATTTAATACTTGACTCAATTGTTTGTTTTACAATGTAACTTACAACTTACATTATGATTATATGCAGGTTTTTGAGCCCCTTGTATCTCCCCTACGAATTGCTGATGGCAAGAAGCCCTTTATGGGCTACATCTATGAGGGCATGGATAGGGTCAAGGAAGCCATTAGAAGCCAGTATGCAGGAGTACAGGAGAAGTATGAGCCTATTTGGGAGATTATTGATAGGAGATGGCAGAATCAGCTCCATAGGCCCATTCATGCAGCAGCTTATTACCTAAATCCTACATTTCGTTTCCGTCCTGACTTCAAGGCGGATGACAAGGTTTACAATGGTCTATTTACAGTGTTGCAGAAGATGGGTGGCGATGTCCCAGCTACAACCAGAACCATAGAGCTAGACAAATTTAATTATAAGGAAGGAGTCGTCTTCTCTAGTTCAATGGCCATAGAAGGGCGGTCATCAATACAACCAGGTAACCATAAAAATAATATAACTTTAAGTTATATATCTTTTAAGTTTTTAACGGTTTAACGGTAACCTTTATCATTTATGAGACTAATTGTTTTTTCTTTCATTTATTTCAGATAGATGGTGGGAGACGTTTGGGTCCTCTGTCCCAACCATTCAGAGAATTGCCATTCAGATTTTGAGTCAGCCAAGTAGTGCCTCTGGATGTGAGTGTAATTGGTCCATGTTTGAGCATATCCACTCAAAGAGGCGAAATAGGTTGTCTGTGCAGAGGTTGAATGATCTTGTCTTTGTTCATAACAACCTCCAGCTTAGGACCAGACAGATTTTGGACCCTGATAGCTCTCCGATCACTCTAGACGAGGTTGATCCAGAGTCAGAGTGGTTGACTAAGGCTGCCGATCCTGTCTTCACGAAGGAAGACCATGACTGGGTTGACCAGGCAGATAGAGAGGCCGAGGCAGTGGCCATAGCATAGGAGGAGCTTAGATCACGTTCAGGCACTGGCAGACGCACATGCACACGTAGAGACTACAGTTTCAGCCCCTGCTGCTAGTGCTACTGTTCAGGAGTCTGTGTTACCTGCGGGGGCTATGGCTACTCAGAGCTCTAGGACCTACCTTAAACGCCTTGTTAGGAGGCAAAATATAGATTACTCTGAGGCTGAGGCTGAGGCTGCGGCCGAGCTAGAGGATGATGATTCAGATTGAGGCACTTGGCAGATAGACTTCTTTTTTTATTTTGTTTACAAACATATGTTTCATAGCTTCATAAGTATAACTTTCATGGATCTTCATCTTGACATACATATATGATTTGATGTCATTGGTTTTATGATTATCATTTATGCTTTATCATAGAGTTACATTTACATCAGCTATGTCATTGAAATCCTATGTTTTCTATTTACTTCAGCTACAATTTACGTTTTACGTATGTGATTGATGAACCTTATTTATGTATGTTAGGCTTTAGCTTCTATTTGATGATGTGAAAGTGTGCTTATTAAGTCATATTCAATAAATGGTGCATGAAATAAGTTTTAAATCATTAAAATCTCTAAATTTCAAGGGTTTTTTCACATTGCCGATTCGTAGCCGATTCCGATTCTCGTTACTTTGGTTTTGAGTGAGTTTGGCCACTTCAAAGCTTCCAAAACTCATGATGTTTCCGCTCTTTTAGACAAATATAGAAAAAGTGTCAATGAGTGGTATCTATTTGGTAAAGGCTCCATTTACTTGCAGCCTCTTGCAATTAAAATTCTCTCCCAAACATGTATCTTTTTATTTTTTACTTTTCTTGTTTTTCATTTGATCCTATCATACTATATATTATATTTTATAATACTATTTTATTATCTGTGTTTTAAGTTTTGGTTTATAAAATTAAATAATAAATGTCATATGCAAACTCAAGAGGTTGCAAGTTCTTCAGCTGAGAAGAATTAAAGTACATACGCCATCCACTTGAACAAGCACAACCATTTGAGTGCAAAAAAAGCACAGGATTAGTCTCTATACACTCCAAAATTTGTCTCTTATCACATAAGAAACTTGAATGTAATGGGGGTGTGACAAAGAATTGGAATCTAACCCCTAAGTACGTTGCACTAGATGCTATAACTACACAGCTTGTCAAAGTCTCTATCGATGAGGCAACTTTTGCACTTGACATAGATAGAGAGAGTGGCAATCCAATTGATTGTGGTTCAAATGAAATTGAGCCAAATGTTGATGCTTGATGCTTCCAATGAAGAAGAATACGGATATTAAATATTGATTGTAATTTGAATTTTCAATGTGTAATGACATTTTGAGACTTGAGTTTTTTCAATTTGGCAAATCATGAACATGAGGTATTTAAATATTCTATTTATTGGCAATTATGAGTATCACTATTTTCATAATTTATAATTTTGAACATATATATTTTCATACTTGTACCCTCTAGAGAAAAATTGGTGTGCCATCGTACCATGTTCTTGTTTCCGTACCCATAACCAAACCAACAACTTAGAAAAAATGTAAAGTTAAAAGTGGTTTTTTGAGGCTACAATCCAGCAGGATAGATAATCCCTATGCAAGCATTCCACAAGGGAATTTGGGGTGTACAAACCTAACCCACTCCAAAAATGAACATATGATCTCCACTTTCGTGTACACATGCCTTCACCATCACCCCAATTCTACTTATTTGGCTAATCTTGCTAGCAGACATGTCGATGACATCCATGGATACTTTGAAGGGCACACAACAAACTGAGAAGGGGAATCAATAAATACCAATTTCAACTTGATTGAACATTAATTATCATTGATAACTTCGTCATGAAAGAACCTTAAAACATTAAAGAAGCAATTACTAATCTCCTTAATGTTGTAGCAATTAACCAACACACATCCACACAAAGAACACTAGATGTACATGGAAAACCAAGATGGAAAAAACCTGGTGAGAATAGCTTCTTGGATCTACTGCCCAGATCACCTCACAAAAATAATGGTTTATTTACAAAATGAAGTAGGCATCAACCTTCTGGAGGCATCACTCACCAATTGTGTTTGCAGGAACTAACCTACTAGAGACACCAATTCCCAACTCAAAAGGCAAAACACTTGACCCATTGAAATACAAAGACATAAATTCCAAACCTTCAAAATTGACAACTCAGCTTGCACTTGATCTAATCAGCCTTCAAACGCTCTCCCACACTGCATATGATCTTTTGATGAAACGACACAATGATTGGAATGTAACTCATATTACATCTAACTACACATCAATCATTCTAATAATTACATTAAAGCCCTAATTACATAGCTTTTCAACATTCCAAGACAGATCCAAGATCACAATATGTATCCATTACAATTATAATTAAATTCATATATCAGCTTAAAACATAATTACAATATTCGCAAGACGGCCACAACAAAATCCTAAATCAAACATGTAATAGGCCAGGTCCAATAGCGGACACGCTACTCCAAGAGAATGAACAAGTTATGTGGCTCCCAATGTACCCCTATCTGCTATCTCCAGTGAGCACACGCTACAAGCTTCAGCCGCACCAAACAAGGACAACAACCTATATGATTAACTAGCATAGTGACCATTCTGTCACTTCAAACTTTTTGTCTACTATATATCAACTCCAAAATCACTGGAATATGATGAAACATGTGTAGACATTCTCATTTCAAACTGCAGATCATAACTCTCAACTATGAAGGAATGAGAATCATAAGAAGTTACAAGAGCAAGCTCATTGTCTAGATAATTTACCTCATTCACTTCTCGATCACCTCTACTGTCTGGAATAGATCCAGGATAATATTACAAATAAACTTCAACAAATTCCACCTTCATAGCTACCCACTATATTGTCGCAACTCAAAATGTGTAATGTCCCTTTGGGGATATTCCTATATTTTGCCCTAGAATCACAATTCCAACTAAAAATAAGAAATGTACCATAGTTAAGAGCATAAATTTACCAATTGAAAAGCCTTTAAACAAGAAAATCTCTGGTTTAGGTTTTTAATTTTTACACAAAATATTAGCCACTAGGACATTGACATTAAATCATAAATCAAAAATAACATATGATTTGTTTATATACATCATAAAATCATCAAATATTCTCATATTAGATCTAATTAAGACTTTAGCCATTCCAATTTGGATTCCCATAATAACCTCATTAGGAATTCATTAAAATGTTTGCAAACTACAGTCTCAAGGTTGGTTGCCCTTGTACTGTGAGAGCACGGAAGGTGGGCCGCCCTTCCATCCCTCAGTTCATCTTGGAGGCAGACCTCCTTGTTCAAGCCCAAGGGCACACTAAGTCCCTTGGCCCACAATCATAACATTTATCTCTGTTAATGTTTTATAGCTAGTTTCAGATTCTAGCTAAATATTTAATTATTATTTTTAATTTATATCTTTAATTTAAATTAAATTAAATTGCAGATCAATTCCTAGGTGGGTTGGCCCACATAGGAATTGTTTCCTAAGTCGGCCCTTCCTTAAGACAAATTTCTTTTTGGCGCCAAAAGAAATAAAACTATCTCTATGAGGGTCGGCCTCCTTAATCCTTCTATTCGGGCAGTATATAATGAAGTTTGTCGCAAGCATCAAACATAATCTATAACAACACATAGCAACTTGGTCTGATTTCGATCTGTGCACCAGCAATTTGGGATCAGAGCACTTGGACAGCAAATATATATGCATCAATATACAAGTGATTCAATACTTGCGATCTGCACTACAATACCTGCAATCTGGTCTACAGTACTTGCGATCTACACTACAATACATGTGATCTGGACTACAATCCTTGCGATCTGGACTACAAATACTTGTGAACTGTTCTAGCATGACTGTGAACTCAAGAGGCAAACACTCAGTGTATAAGGATTTCAGTTACAGACAGAGGAATCAGATTTACTGCATTCAAGTTCATATATACTTATGATCAGATCTGACCTGAGCTCATAAATACAATACAATCTGATTGTTGAAGTCTGAGATCTGATTCTACATCTGATCTAACCCTTGCATTGGCGATCTACTACTTACATTGATGATATTGATATTGTTAGATTTTCTGCTCTTGTAATTTGAAAGCCAATAATAGATGATCTAATTGTTGCTGGGTTTTTCCTCCAAGTGGGTGGTTTCCCAAGGTAATTCTTTGTGTTCATCTATCTGTTTATCTGTTTAAGTTATTAATGTTCTGATCTGATCACTAAATTTAACAATCTCAAGGTGGCATCCTTGATGGTATCTCAAGCCCATGGGCACACAAAGCCCCTTGGCCCACAAGCATAACATTCAACTTGGGGTGGCATACTTGGGTCTCATGAACTCAAAAGGCTAGCCATCCTTCATATTTGCAATCCATTTCTCTAAATTACAAATAGATTGTTAAATGAATCCCTTATCATATAGAATAAATGGAAACATATAGATTACTTACAAAGATCATTAATTGCTGCCAATATTATCATAGCATGGACATGTAAATATGCCTATAATTCTATTATATTCATAGATTTACCTTTGATCTAGTGTTTGCTATAATATAATTATTTTCTGCTCTTACGCAGCTGTGATCCTTAATTCTTACCTATTTTCTTTTGATCCTTCCATGGATGAATGCCCAATTGATTTGTCCTTCCTCTTATATCTTCAAATTAGAAGGGACCGCACCCTTTCATTAAGATAATTGTCTTTGTGAGGGATGCACCTCTTCATAGATAATCGCTGTTATTAATCTTCATCAAACTCAGTCAGCCCCCCTTTTAAATAAAATTCAATCAGCCCAAAAATAAATTGCTATTAATCTCCTCTGATTCTGGCCGGCCCCTCAATCAGGGTTTAATTAATCTTAGTCATTAAAAACAATTTTAATTATTTTAATTAGAGTCCGCTCCTTTGAAATGTTTGCTAATAATCCCCTTGACTAAGTCGGTCCTTAATTCAATAGTTATTCTTTAATCCCAGACGGCCCTGTCTTAATTTCTATAAAGGCTACAATCTGAGTTTTGTAGATTGCAATTTTATTTGACAAAGGCTGTGATCTCATACAAGGCAGGGGATATGACAAAATACGACATCTCAATAATTTGCATTCTTTTGGATGTCTTGACATCAATAGCAGAACTTATCAATATCCTCAACCTGCTGACTCCTCTCAATACTTCCTTTGACATCAATGACAACATATGTTCAACACACATCATATTCATCCAAAGAGATCCAACATAATGATGCAGAAAATGTTGATATTATTCTGGAGGTGAAGAACCTACAAGGGTATCCTTTCTGTTTTCACAATGAGCATAGCAAACCCCGTAAGAGGTTTCCAGAAGAGTAAAGCTCATTGAAGGATAATCAATATTCTCAATCAACATGTTCTAGAAGACGCCAATCGATCCTAAAACAAGGGTGCAAACTCTGCTAAGCCATGAGTAGTCTTACACAAGTCTAGAAATGCGCTGCGTATACCTTTAGATGTATTTAGTAGTCCACAGACAAAAACCAAGAACTATGGGGTGTTAAAAGATTTGAGCATGAACAGATGTCAAATAGCTTGATTAAAGAATGTCAATGAGGCAATTGCAATGGGCATGTTCGTAAGGCCCCTTTCATCATGAATTATGGATCTGATCACTTGAGTTCAAAACCGATTCCCTTGAACATCACTTATGTCAAAATTTAACTTTGTTTTTTCTTGTTTTTTAATGTCGAGGTTAAAATACAAAGTCAATTGATAAATAATAAATACATTAAGAACAATTAATAAGTGCTCAAATCTTGAATTAACAACAAACAATGAAGGACCAGAACAAAATCATAGAAGTTTTAGCTAATAATTCTTAAGTTGGAAGTTTGGGAAGGATATTTCCCATCTAAGAAACTGCAATCGGATGGATGGTGCTTAATAAAAAAACAAATAAGTACCAGCAAAGTAACAGTCAGTCAAAAAATCCGATCAAAAAAAAAGTCAGTCAAAAAATCAATCTTCTACGTTGTTTCCATAGAGAAGTTTTTAAAATTTCTAAACATAGGCCAATGAATGAAGAATAAATACAATAGAAACAGCTAATAAGTGTCCAAATTTTAAAACAAGAACAGATAATAGGACGGGACAAATTCATTAAAAATAAATTGTCAAATATAGCTTTGTTCGTGTTTAAGTATGCCAATTAAATATGTGTGTGTGTATATATATATATATATTGTTATGTTTGGCACACTGCATAAAACCGATCGAATGCAGGATATATACATAAACCTATATTGAAATATATTGCAGACACGATAAGGATCGTGCACTGCAATGTATATTGCAGTCACGATAAGTATCGTGTACTGCAATACATATTGCAGACACGATAGTATCGTGTACTGCAATGTAATTGCAGCCACACGATAGTTATCATGTGACTGTAATTACATTACAGTATACGATAACTATCGGGTATAATTTCTTAGTTATCAAATGACACTTAGTCGTATATCTTAAACATTCTGTTTCTACAGTTAATTGATTGAAACCATATTAACGTAGGGTCATGACCCTACATGGCAATCGCCATGTACGGTCATGACTTTACACATTAATATATATACTAAAAATAAATTGTGGAATCAATCAATCAAAAGGGCAATTGCATTCTACAGCAATATATATAAATAATAAATAATATAATTCAATCTTCTGATCTAATATTCCTTAACATGGTATCAGAGCAAGGTTATTAGAGAAGATCTATTTTATTTTATTTTATTTGATATTTCATATAAACATAATAAAAATTTATATTTGTGTTTATTATAATATCAAAAAGAAATGGCTCACAGTATGAGAATGGAAGATAGACTTGAGGGTGCATCCAACTTTATATCATGGAAAACTAGAATTACTTTTCTTCTAGAACTCGAATTGGAGGACTACATAAAGAAAGAACCAAAAATACCTGAAGATGAAGTGGAAAAATCCACTAGGAAAAGGCGAAATAACAAAGCCAGAAAGTTAATTATTGACTTTGTCAAAGAATCCATACGTCCTAGCATTTCAAGATTAACCACTGCCTTTGAAATATTCAAAACCATTCAAGACACATTTGAAATCAATAAAGCTAGTAGATTATTGACTCTGAAACAAAAACTTATGAATATGAAAATGAACAAAGGGGAAACTATCACCTCTTACTTTCTAAGAATATCAGAATTAAGGGATCAACTCCTTACCATTGGAAATAATATGGATGATCTGTAACTATCCTTAATTGCTCTACGAGGATTACCTATCTCGTGGGAATCATTCATTCAATGCATAAGTGCAAAACCTCCATTGCCAAAATTTGAACAATTAAAAAATGATTGCACTCAAGAAAAATCAAGATTAATCTCAAGAGGAATAGGACCCAACAAAGAAAGAGAAATTCTAGCACCCCACATAACTAACAAAAAGAAAAAAAATTCTAAAAGGAAAAGGAGTACTAAAACCTTCAATAAAAATGATCTTTCAAAATTACAATGCTACAAGTATGAGAAATACAGACATATTCACAAATATTGTCCAAAAAGGAAGAAAATTCAAGCAGTACTAGCTGAAGTTAAAGAAATGGAGAATCCACTCTTCTTCCTAGCCTTGTCTAGCGAACTGAACTCAAATAAAAGTACATGGATAATTGATAGTGGAGCCTCCAGACATATCACTGGATTCAGGGATCAATTTGAAACCTTCAAAGGAAACTCCTCGGAAGAAGTTACAATTGGTGACAACTCTACTTATCCCATGAAAGGAATTGGGACCTATTCAATCAAGATAAGAGGAGTAACCTTACAATTAAAGGAAGTGCTATATGTACCTAGAATAAAAAGAAACTTAATCTCCATATCAGGACTAGCTGATCAAGGATATAGAGTCACATTCAATGAAGATAAAGTTCTTCTCTGGAATAAAAATTCCAATATCAAGAATGCCATTACTATAGGATCTAGGGAAGGTAGTCTATATAAATTATGTGGTGAACAAAAAATTGCCTTAAGCCATGAAGTTCAAAACAATAATGAGATATGGCACAAAAGGTTAGGTCATATTAGATATAGTGTTCTTCTAGCCCTAACAAGAATCACCTCAAGGATACCTCACCTTAAACCTGAACACTCAGGCATATGCAAAGGTTGTGCCTTAGGAAAAAATACAAAAGGGTCATTCCCTACAAGTGAACATAAATCTAAAAACGTATTAGAATTTATTCACTCAGATCTATGTGGTCCTATGTCAACTCGCTCCCTGTCAGGTGCCTTATACTATGTAATCTTTGTTGATGATTACTCTAGAAGAACATGGATATACTTTCTAAAACTAAAAGAATCCAATGAAGTTCTATTTAAGTTCAAAGAATTCAAAGCACTAGTTGAAAATCAAACTAGCAAGAAAATAAAAACTTTAAGGTCTGACAATGGAGGTGAGTATACTTCTGATAGAAGAATTCTGCAAATCTGTTGGGATTAAGAGGGAGTATACTGTACCATATAATCCTCAACAGAACAGAGTAGCGGAAAGAAAGAACATAACCATTATTGAAGCAAAAAAAGTCATGATGCATGACCAAAACATTCACATCTCCTTCTAAGCTGAAGCAGCAAACACAGTAGTATACATACAAAATAGGTGTCCTCATGCTATCCTAGAAAATACTACACCAGAAGAAATATTTACAGGGGAACAAACCAAACTTAAGCCATCTAAGAGTGTTTGGTTGTCATGTTTACATTCATGTTCCAAAAGAAAAGAGAACCAAATTAGAACCCTCTGGGAAGAAAGGTATATTCATAGGATATAGTGAAGATACTAAGGGATATCGAATCTACATCCCTGGCTAGAGATCAGTAGAAATCAGCAAAGATGTTAAGTTTGAAGAAAATTTCATATCCACAGATATTGAGGATGATTCCATAACAAATCTAGATAGAGATCTTACAACTGAGAATGAGAGGGAGAATAAAACAATAGATTCAAAACCTATATCTTCAAATGTTGAGCCTACATCTTCAAATGTTGAGCCTACATGTCCAAATGTTGAGAATAATGGAACATCAAATAACACCAAGAGACCTTTATGGGCAAGAAAAATGTTTAAACAAAATAATGTAGAGCCAGATCAAATATTCAAAGAAAACAAGAGAACAAGAACACAAAAATGTTATGCTGCCCTTCTAACTGAGCTTGCAGAATCCGAACCTGACAGTGTTGAAAAAGCATTAACAAAACAAGCTTGGAGAGAAGCCATAATTGAAGAGTATCAGTCCATTATGAAAAATGATGTTTGGGACATTGTGCCCAGACCCAAAAACAAATCAGTTGTCTCTTCAAAATGGTTAGTCAAGATCAAATATGCTCCAGATGGCAGCATTGAAAAACACAAAGCCCGGTTTGTTGCCAAAGGATTCTCACAAAAGGCTGGGATTGACTATGAAGAAACATTTGCTCATGTAGCTCAATACACCTCTGTAAGAACCATTCTTGCAATCGCAGCATCTAAAGGATGGAAAGTACACCAAATGGATGTCAAGACAACTTTTCTAAATGGGAAAATTGAGGAAGAAGTATACATAGAGCAACCAGAAGGATTTGTCACACATGATAAAAATCACTATGTATGTAAGTTAAAGAAAACTCTTTATGGCCTTCAACAAGCCCCTAGAGCATGGTATGAAAGGATAGACAGCTATCTCACCAAACTAAGGTACTCCAAGAACATAGCAGACCCTAACATCTACTTCAAGGTAGTAAATGGTGATATGATAATTCTAGTTCTGTATGTTGATGACTTGCTTATAATAGGAGAAGATCACCTGATTACAAAATGCAAACAAGACCTAGTAGCTGAGTTTGATATGAAGGATATGGGCCTACTACACTACTTTCTAGGTCTAGAAATTTGGCAAAAGGAAGATCACATTTTCTTAAATCAGGAAAAGTGGAAAAGTATACTACTGACATCCTTACCAGATTTGGCATGATGGATTGTAAACCATTGGCTACCCCAATAGTAACAAATCTACACAAGCTAAAAAGTGAAGCAGAAGATTTTGAACCTACAGATCCATCACCATACAGACAAATTGTTGGATCCCTCATGTATCTGGTAAACACATGTCCTGACATCTGTTATGCAACAAATGTACTAAGTCACTTCATGTGTGAACCTAAGCAAATACATTTAATGGCCGCTAAGCACATTCTGAGATATTTATGAGGCACCATTGGACTTGGTTTGAAATATGAAAAGGTTGAGATTCAACTTCAGAGGTATTCCAATTCAGATTGGGTAGGCAATTCCACAGATCGCAAGAGCACCACTGGATGTTGTTTCAGTTTAGGATCTGCAATGATATCTTGGTTCAGCAGAAAACAATCGGTTGTTGCTCAGAGTTCCACTAAAGCAGTCTGATTAAGGAAGCTATTGTTTGATCTCTTTCGAAAACCTTTGGTACCTACCATTATTTATTGTGATAATCAAAGTTGCATCAAATTCTCAGTAAATCCAGTTTTCCATAATCGATCAAAACACATAGAGATTCCTTACCATTACATAAGAGATATGGTCGATAGGAACATCATTAAACTAGTGTATATCAGCACTGAGGAACAAAATGCTGACATCTTTACTAAACCTCTTGCAAAACTGAAGATAGATTATTTCAGGAGAAAAATTGGCATGACTAGACTTTAAACTTGTTGGGATGAAATTTCTACTCTTGTACTTTGTATTCATGAATATATAAATAAAGTTATTTTTGAAATATTTCATTTGTGTTCAAGAAGATGACGATCTTCTATATAAATGGGGTTACTATTACAAGGTGACGATCTTGACAATAGTTAACCAAACTTCAAGATTGACACACTAACGGGCTATCCTGGATTGTGTCGAATATCTTGATACTGGAATGTTATTACTGTGTGGTGTAATAACTCATATATCATGATTGACACTTCAACAGGTAGTCCTGGATTGTGCCAGATATCATGATATCAGAACGTCTAAGTATATATCATGATTAAGACTTCTTTATGTTGTCCCGAATTGTGTCAATAATCATGACATACTATGACCTTCCACAATACACCTTAAACCCTCTCTTACTAAGAGGGAGTGTTGAAATATAGCTTCGTTCGTGTTTAAGTATGCCAATTAAATATAAGTATATTCATATATATATATATATATATATATATATATATATATACTATTATTGTTATGTTTGGCACACTTGATGAAGGGTGCTCCCCTTAATACCACAAACACATAACAGAAATAGAGAAACAACAACAATAATATGCAAGAACAGAAAATTGGCTTCTTATTATCTCCACAAATGTGGAATTACAAACTTTCAGAATTACAATATGCAAAGCCACATGGGCATTCCGTTACAATATTCTATAGGACAAAGCCTCGAATCAATACCCAAATCTACTACCCAGAACTGCCTTAGACAACACTACGGGCCTTCTTTATATAGGCAATTTCCACCGCCCGAGAAGGTTCTAGAAATTTAGCCCTTAGGGCCGACCAAACTTAGAATTATTTTATTTTACAATTTATTACATCAAAGTCGGCTCAAAATGAGTTTTGAAACCCAAACAGAAATTTTGAAGGAAAATTATTTTCCGCCATTTCAGGTGGCCCGACTTTCGGAGACCATAAGTCATCACCAGTTGACCCGATTGACTATTATAACCCCATTTCGGAAACGCCACGAAGCGCTCTACAGGCTTGACTCGTGCAAAGCGCCCATCACCCAAATTTTCAACCTCATCCAGGGCCTCTAAAGCCTTCAAAATTGAGTTCGAAGTTTCTGTACCCTGCTACCAATACCGAAAATCTTCAATATCTTCAAAACTAGACCTGATCTAGCCATGAAACTTTGCTAGCAAGCTGATATGACTGAGATGAACCTCCACATGCAAAATCAGAACATTCCAAGATCGTAAGACCAACTTACTAAAAATAAATAGCAGCTCTGCACAAGATAGCCCTTATTGAATACAAAAATAGAAATATTTTTGGGTGATGCAAGATTGCCCTTACACCCAGGATGCTCCTGCATCAACACTGCAGAAAACCGATCGAATGCAGGATATATGCATAAACCTATATTGAAATAAATAGCAGACACGATAAGTATCGTGTACTACAATATATATATTGCAGACACGATAAGTATCGTGCACTGCAATGTATATTGCAGTCACGATAAGTATTGTGCACTACAATGTATATTGCAGTCACTATAGTTATCATGTGACTGTAATTACATTATAGTATACGATAACTATCGGGTATAATTTCTTAGTTATCAAATGACACTTAGGTATATCTTAAACATACCGTTTCTGCAGTTAACTGATTGAAACTATATTAACATAGGATCATGACCCTACATGGCAACCGCCATGTACGGTCATGACTTTACACATTAATATATATACTAAAAAGAAATTGTGGAATCAATCAATCAAAAGGGCAATTGCATTCTACAGCAATATATATAAATAATAAATAATATAATTCAATCTTCTGATCTAATATTCCTTAACATAAATCAGCTAATGGTTCTTAAGTTGGAAGTCAAGAAAGATATTTCCCATGTAAGAACCTAGAATTGGACTGATGGCACTTATAAAGAAACAAATAAAACTAAGTAGCAGTCAGTCACAAAACCAAACTTCTATGATGCTTTGATAGAGATAAATTTTTCAAAGTTATAAACATTAAAATACCAAGTCAATTAATGAAAAATAAATACATTGGAATCAACTAATAAGTGTCCAAATCTTGAAACAAGAACACATAATAAAGTGCCAGTGCAAATTCATAAAAAAATTCAGCTATAGGTTCTTAAGTTGGAAATCAAAGAAATTTCCCATCTAAGAACCTAGAATTGGATGGATGACACTTAATGAGAAACCAATAAACCAAAGCAGCAAACAGTCGCAAAACAAATTTCTATGTTGTTTTAATAATGATAATTTTTTCAAAGCTTCAAAAATACAAAGTCAATTAATGAAAAAATAAACACATTGGAAACAAATAAGGGTTCAAATATTCAAAGAAGGGCAGATAATAAAGGGCCAGAACAAATTCATAAAAATTTCAGCTAATGGTCTTAAGTTGGAGAGCAGAAAAGATATTTCTCGTCTAAGAACTAGAATTGGATGGATGGCACTTAATGAGAAACAAATAAACCAGAGTAACAGTCAGTCACAAAATAGAGGTTCTGTGTTTTAAATTGTAATAGAGATAAGTTTTTCAAAGTTCTAAAATACAAAGTCAATTAATGAAAAATAAATACATTAGAAACAACTAATAAGTGTTCAAATCTTGAAACAAGGACAGATAATAAAGGGCGAAGGCAAATTCACAAAAGTTTCAGCTAATGGTTTTTAGGTTAAAAGTTCAAAGGATATTTCCAATTTAAGAAACTAAAATTGGATAGACGGCAATTAGAGGGAAACAAATAAGCACTGCTGATGTAACTCCCAGTCACAAAATCAAATTCATATGTTGTTTCTAGAGAAAAAACTTTTTTAAAGTTCTAAAAATATTGCTTAACTAAGAGATCCAACTTACCTATCGAGCCGACAAATTGGACCACTAATAACTTTCAACAAGGAGCTCTTGATTGCTGACTTCCATGCAAATGGGAAAGACCCACCCTGTTAAAGATATTACAAGATGGTGATGCAGTGAGCATTGTTAATAAACACCATATTTTAATTTCTAAATACAGCAAAGCTTAACACTGAACCTGTAAACAATCATGATATTCAATGTGTCTCAACCTCAATGTCAGAAATATGCACGAGGATAGATATATCCTTGGGCAAAAGATAACTACCCACCCAGCCAAAACTTCGAGCCAGATCATTGCCTGTGCCAAGAGGAATAGCTCCAACAGGTGGGATTGGTTTTCTGTTTTCCAAATGAAGCTCTCCAATGCATCCCAGCACCCATCCCACAGACCCATCACCACCTGCTACCTGCTCAATATTGACAATCTCATACGATATTTATTCATCCTTGGATGCAAAATTTGATTCAAATAAATACTAGATAAATTTAGCACCTTAGTAGGCCATCACAAATCATAGGAAAAGTAGTCCATAGTGATCTACTTACCACAATCCGTACTCTCTTACGGGTTTCTTGAGCACATTGGTCCCCAACGCTAGCCAATTTCTCCAAACAACCTAGACCATGGTGAAGGAACTCTGAGGGTTTAACACTTGACAGATCAAAGACCTGTTCAAACCAAAATAATACAGGGAATAAATCATGATAAATTTTTGCAAGATTTTTGTTCTATGCATTGAGCTAATAGCTAGTTACTGCAAGTATATGTGCAACAGACACAAAAATTACTAAAGTGTCTCCCTATGTTCAGGTTCACAAAACGACACAGGCAGAAACCATTTTGGCTATCCCACAACTGCCACACTGTGATAACAATCAGATTATGAAAAAAATATGGAAATAAATGTTAGGAATTATATTTCCTGCACTAAATTCTATTCAATTGGTTATTTATGAATAAGCTAAAAAATGCAAACCAAACCTTCTCCACAGAGAACAAAAAACTAGAGAATTGATGTCTTCAAAAGTCTTGAACCTTTTATGCCAAATAAATAACAAAAATTGCATTCTAAAAATCCTAAATTCTTAAAATTCTGTGTGCAAGAAAAACGACTACTAAACATGTAGCAAATAATACAAGAACACATACACAACACGTAAAGCACAAAAGTTTATGAGGAGAAAACCCGTTCGGTGGAGAAACGCTCACCATTGGTGAAATGCTTATGTTCCTTCTGGAATACTTCATAGCAAACACACAGATATAAGTTCACTTGGACCAACTATATTGTGACTCCTCAATCATAAAAATGCTACAACAGCCACCTTCATTTCTGTATACTCCTTAATCCCTAAAAATTGCCTTCAAGGAAAATTTAAGATTGCTTCTTCTTCAGTCCTTTGTTCAAGTGATTAAAGAAATTATTTCCCAACGATGCTATGAAGGCTTTAAAGGGATGCATCAATCGGTGCCTTCAGTTACTTCTGATGAAATAAAGGAATTGGACAATTTTTTAATGATCCAGCTCATTCCTTCATTTTTCCACATAAGTTACGTCCACTTGAACCCGGGCTCTGTTTTATTCCAACTATTGCTGTGCAGCAACAAAAGGTTCACACTACTAAAAGTACAAGGGACAATATTGTAAAATGACAAGGACAAGGTTTAGACAGCTTAAAATCTAGCCTAACATGAAGTTTCAAGCAAAATCTACTTACACAGCTTTACCTATGCCCCTTTCCGAAAAGCCATAAATACCACTCTCAGGTATTGTAACATGGGGCCATGGAGAATGGCTTGTCTCTGCTTTGAGGAGGAAAGGCGTTTTCTCCATGTATCACACCTTCCTAATGAAAAATTTAGTTGTTTTACAGACAAGAGAGCTTTCCACTCGCTGGCTCCATTGAAAACCATTAAATCTTGCCTGGCAAGTGCACTTCAGAACAGACCTGCAGGCAGTATGGCTCATATCTTCGTGTTAAGTGAACCACGACTTATACTATTGTATCATTAGGCATTTCACCCCAAGAATAAGAGGCCGGAGCCCCCAATATGGCACTAAGTACTTAATATCACACTATGTCCAATACGGATGGTTTGGATAATTTTGCATCTTCTACATTGACAACTAAAAATATGTGCAGACACAGAAAGACATCCAGACCCATGGCATAAGTTCCAATTTGCTGCAGAATGCGTGAAGGTCCATAACCAATTAGTTTGATTATTTCCCTTGTGACTTAAGCTATGTCTTTGCCGAGCGTAACCAATCTGAATCCCAGTCATGCAAATTACTCAATGCTCAATGGTGGCCGAATCTGACTTTGTACGAGTGTGAGACTTCTAAAGTTTTTTCGGCAATTTCTGTTGAATCCAGTTTATCCTTTCTTCACAACCTCAAACTCTCTGGAAAAAAAAAGGTTCCATCGTACTGACTTTGTATGTACAAATAGTTTAAGTACTTCATCCCAAACAACCAAGACAACATGTTGAGTAAAATTTAGAAAAATCATAGTTAGTTCTGAATCTCAAAATCAAACAAAAATGTACACGTCAAACATACAGACCTTATTAACGAAAATGATTAAAAAAAATTGTCGACGTAAAATTTTTTTAAGTACCTGACTCCAAAATTTTAAAAAGAGTTGATTACAATTCCAACAGTAATAATTGAAGCAGAGTACTTCTTATTGGCTGTTTCTGACAACTTGGCTAATAAATACACCGAAACTACAGTACATGAATGAGTACCGTGTCCCCGTCCCTGACCCTTGGCTATGCAGCCGATTATTTGCACTGACATGACCATTTGTTGACATTTTTTAATTAGATTGAAAAATGAAAAACAATGGTTCTGTAATTTTCAATTTAATTAATAAATGTAAACAAACTGCCATATCAGGTGCAAATAATCTGCTGCATAGAGGCTGCCCCGTCCCTGCACCAATTATTTTTGGTGGTAGCCGTACCCTTATTCATTTACTGGCGACTACTAATTTAAATGGTGTCTGGTTTGAACCTGGGAGGGTTATTGCCCCTTAGCTACAAACAGCTAGAGACGTCCCTAACAGAAAGGAAATAACAATTAGCCCTAAGACAAGTAATCATACAAAACAGAGAATGTAAGTCTGCATATGTTTAATAACATACCCTATGTTTAATAACATTTACCTTTTTTTCTTTTAAGAAGAAAGACTGGTCAACCATTCTACAATTTCAAGAAAAAGCACTCCTATGAAAGGTTTCCTGGTTAACATACCGAAGCAAACAAAATTCTAAATGATATAGGGAACACCAGAATACTAATAAGATTTAGAGGAACAAATTCTAACCTGTTGTTCGCTGATAAGCGCCTGAAGCCTGGCCTTGAGCGCAGGGCCGTGGTGGCCGCCGCTCTTTGAATTGATAAAAACGATTACGGCAGCTTCAGGCGCAGTACTCGTCTCGTCCCCACGATGGCGATCCGCGTCATACACGAACTCCTTCTTTGTAACGGCCTCCATCATTGCATTTCTCAAATATTCAGGAATCAGCAATTTTTTCTTCAATTCGTCTTTGTTAACCCGAATTCCGCTAAGCCCGCAGCCGTGGAGAGAATCAACGAGAGACGATCTGGTCGCTACCCGGCTCGTTTCGGCGGAGGATTCTTCAATTTCGGTATTGAAGGGGTCAAATCTAGGACCTCTCTGTTTTCCCTCTTCTTCCGCCGCCATTGTTTTCGTTTCTCGTTTCTCCCTTCGGGCGCTGGTAATACAATTGCAGGAGGGAAATTTGGTGCGTGCGTGGGTTCGAACTCGGAACGTCCTGAGTACTACGAAATTTTTGAAAAAGTGTCGACAGTGTAGACTCTCTTGAACATTAGCAGATAATATAGGAATCCTACGTGGCAGCAGTACAGCTGGAATAGCTTATAACAGCCATTGTTTTTGCCCTTTGTTTTCAGTTTTCAGGTTTGAATGAACGAATGATTTTAATTGGTCGATGAAAACTATTTTTTTATTCAATAAACAACTCTACTATCATATTTTATATTTTATTATTATATTATATTATTTTTAATTTATATAAATAAGCGGGAGGGTTGGAACTTTTCTATATATTTCACCTTTAATTTCCGCGGAGAGAATACATTCAAATTCAACTTATTATTTTTACGCGTCCGTCACCTCTGTCTTTACCTCATGAAATTGAGTTTCGCCCCTTCTTTGCAGAATGGGTGCTTTGAAAATTTAATTTTTTAATATTATTTTTATAAGTGGATTTAGTTGTTGTTGACATTTGTATTGTTGACATTTGTCCTCGAGAGATTGAGTATATTGAGGATTTAATTTATTATTTTTATAAGTGGTTAGCTTTTTTGTCATGTATTTTTTGTCTATATATTTTCCTTAAATTATTATTATTAGGTATATTAGGTATATTTTCCTTAAACATATTTTTTGACTAATTATTTATAATATTCAAAGAGGGTCATTTCTATTGTGATGTAAGAGAACTTGTATGCAATTTAACACAAGATAAAGGCAAAGATTCTCTAAATTTGAATCAATATAATTGATCACAACAAAGAGATAAAACTCAGTTTGCATTAAATATGCAAATAATTAGTTACATACTTGGCCTATTGTTGGTCCCTCTCTCTCTTCATAATACACATCTATACAAATTTCAACATATGCAATTTCTACCCTCTTCCACTACAAATTGCAAGGTGTAGCATATAGACAACTTCTTCTCTTCCATGCCAATTTCATTGAGACACCAATTCTCTATTGTCATCCCTCTCATATACACTTCTTTAAGGTCCTCATTTCATTTTTCTCCATTGTCCTAACTAATAGCCCCAGACCAAAATGCATCTTCCCTCACACTCTTATAGCCTGCTCTTTCTTGCACCATTCCTCTTTTCCGCATCGCCCACACCATCAACACCTTTTTTTTCTTATTATCCTCTACTCTATTTTTTACATCATTATTTATTCTTGGGTTGGCTCCCATTTCTCTCTATCTCTCCCACATTTTCTTCTTGCTTGATGTCCACTTATTATTCCTTGCATTCTCTCCTCTTTCCTTGAGCCTCCTCTTCCTATTGTGCACAATTCTCCTGTTGTCCCTCTCGATTAGGCATTCCCCTCTTGTCTCATTCACCCTCATGTAACTATTAATTTCTTTCCCCGTGCCTACTTCTCTTCTCCTTGATAGTTTCACTTCCCCACCTTGGTCATTACCACCTACTCCTATTTGATGGAGGTGTTCTTTGAATCCTCCAAATGCTTCAATCAATTCCATCCTTTGGTTCAATTTATTACAGGTGTCAAGATAAAATCATACAATTTCTTGAAGCAAAAATCATGAGGAACCATCATAGAAAATTCACTACTATGATGTTTCTACACTTATTTTTAAATGTAATAATAATTCACTACAACACTTCCCAACACTTTTAGAGTTTACTTGCATAACTTGCCAAGAGGCAATTTATCAACATTATACTCTATTTTTGTAATTTGTTGATTCTTCATGTCAACACTACAATAGAGATATAAATTTTGCAACAAAGAAGTTGTCTTGCATAGAATAATTAAATTCACGATATTCAAATCCTCTCCATTCTCCTCATAAAGATGTTCAATGACTTCACGATCACTCCCACTTTGAATTACATGTGATGTAAAATTGTCTCATAATGATTCATGGTTGTATATCTCTCAATTAGTAGGAACAACTATGTTAGATCCACATATAGCTAGCCTTTGATGTGTAATGAAGCAGTTGCCATGTTGATATATAACTCTCCTATATGGACCTTTGTGCTTCAAGCATCTCTTACGGGTTCTCTCAGACAATTGTTTCCATGAGAGGAGCCCATTATGTGTTGGGACCAAAACTTTGTGAAATTGAAATCTTGTAAATTGGACTAAGCTAGACTTTACAAAGCTGAGAGATGTCAAATTCTTTATAAAAAAAATTTAAAATGGATGATGTTGATTGCTTATTTGCCTGAGATTCTCTTGCATTATATTGCGACATTATTTTTGTGTATAGGATTGTATTTTAGCAACTTATATATATTGTCACATACATCTTTTAACTAATGTCATATTGATTTTTAGAATGGAGATATGAGGATTTTTTTCTTGTAGAAGTAAATTTTAAGCTTGTAAGAAGGAATCTTTCAGAAAAAAATAAGCCTCTAAAAAAGAGATGACATATGAAGCAAGAAAACATACTAATACATCATTATCTTGGAAAGAGGGACTCTTCAATTTTGCAAAATTTCCATTAAAATAAAGATTATAGTATATTAGACTATATATATTTTACTAGTTACCAAACATATTGGGCTATTATGGAGCAAGTCTTTCAACTAATGTGAGATCAACTTTGTGGAAGTGGATATGAAGTTTCTTATGCATATAGTTCAAGACATGCACACCAAATACTTTTTCCATCCTTTTAATGTAGATGTGAGGATTTATTCATAAATTCTAAGAATCAAATATTTATAAGCACGTCTAACTTGAATTTCAAAGATTTTTTAAGGATATTTTAAATAAGCATGTAGAAAGGAGATTGTTTTTAGAATTGTCAACTACAAAAGATGAGGAGGGAGGGTTCATAGACAAACATATTCTTATGCAACCAATTAATCATTATGTTAGGAGGAGAACCACCTTCGATGTGGCATCAACCAGCTTGCATAAGGATCATAATATATTTAAGTATGTATGTTATCACAAAAAATCTTTCAACCAACATGAGATTTATTTTAGGACATGCATATATGAAAAAAGTTATTATATGCAAAATTATGAAACTCGCATTTTCTTAAGTGCACCCAACTTAAAGGAAAATGCATGTTTGCAAGCTTTAGGGAAATATGGAATTTATTTGTTGGATCTAACTATGCAAATTCTTAATCATAGAAAGAACTTGGGGTTTGAACTTTTTGCGAGGTGTATTACTTGGGGTAAAGGTAGTTTTAAGAAACTTGTAAGAAAATGGGGTGTGTGACTTTAGGTGAAGAGCCCTTTTTTTTTTAAGATTGTAGGAATGAGATTTTTTGTGAAACTTTTAGCCATAGAGAAAAAGTGTTAGGAATGGGGTGTTTTACACGTTGCACAAGAATGAAATAATACATTACATGAAATAAATATTTATTTATGGTGCATAGTATTTATTTAGGTGTGGAGCTTGATAAGTCTCTAAGTGGGAAATTGTTGGTATGTGGTGATTGATCATGTTATTGGGATTAAAATTTGGTGACTTTGTTAGTTATATTTTCCATCAAACTCAATTAACAATGGAGTGTAGGGGGAAGAGCCTCTCCTATGGGGTTTGAGGGGGTGACCCACTGATGGGGGTAGGGTGGAACCCACAATAGGGGTCTGTGGGCAATTGGGGGCAATGCCTCCAAAGCCAAAATTGTCTATTATTCAATAAAGGAGTTGAGTAGGACTTTGACATGTAAACTAACCTTTTGTAAACCACCTAAAGGCTTATAAATAAATGGTTGTGTAATGTGAAAGTTATTATATTGCAATTTGCTCTTCACTAGATAATAAAAAGAAGTGGATGACTATTTCTTTGGTTTGCCTTAAAACCCTAACACTATTTAGCCACATTAAATATTTATTCAGGTCCACTTGTAAAGTTGTATGTAGCATTGGTTAGATATTTTATGTGTGGGTTGCACATGGGAAAATATTTTATGTTTGAGAAACTTAAAACCAAAAAATAAATGTGGGGCTAAATGTGTGTGTACTTCAAATCATAAAACTGAAAAAATTTCCTCTTGCCTCAAATCAATGCTACATTTTTTTTATTTTTTTTTATGGAAGTTCAAACCTACAAACATGACTGCCTAGAAGAGGCACAAAGCTTGCGAGAAAACCATCACCATGAAGTATTTTTGCTACCCGATACGGGAGGGAGAGCCTATAGGTTGAAACCTCTTCAACTAAGAGCCAAGGACTAAGGGGTATCCATTCCACCAAATTCACCTTGGGCACAATCTCGACCTCATCCCTTATGATGTCAAAGCCTTGCATTCAACAAGACTTGATCCCTGGTGGGCTAAATTGGAACCATTCAACTTCACCAGTACACCAAGGGCCCATTGACATTAACCCTACATTCAAAAATATATTAGAAAGATAAAGTAGGCTTTTTACATATTGAAGAGATTTGAACTCACCATCTAGGTGCATATAACATGCACGAAGTACCCTTTGACAAAACACAAATACTAATAAATAAATATTTTATTTAAAGGAGTGAATATTAATTGATAATTTTGATCAAGAGAAAATTATGATGTTCTTCTCAATAGTTTTATATTTCTAACCATTATGATTTTCATACTAGTAATTAACTAAGAAAAATGAGATGTACTTATTTACTAGATAATAACTTAATTGTATATTTTGCTAATAGATTTTTATTTTAAAAAATTTGATATACTTAAAAGAAATTTAAAAAATAATAAAAAATATTTTATAAAACTTGTTTATTTATTTTATTAATAACAAATGGTTTCTTAACTTGAATATATTAATTTGGAAGTTAAAATTTTATTACAACTTTCATACGAATTTATTGTTCCAGAATCTGCATTTATTACACTTCTCAAATATCCTATCTTTAGATTGGAACAAAGAATGGAATCTATTAAATGTTTTTCTTCATTCACGTGATAAGACCTTTTTCAAATTTGACCTTCCTTGTTTGACATGGGTTCGTCAAATCTTCGAGAACAAACAAATATTTCCACATTTAAAACGGCTCTCTCTTGAACAATTGCATTTTCCTCCTTCTGCAGGGACTTTTGTTGTTCAATAATATTTTGTTTCTCGAACATTCGAGAATCGAGACATAATATTTTATTTGTGGACAGTTCATGACCGTAATTCACAGTTTTATAATTATTCAGTGTCATAAATATTTTCCTATTTTTATGGTGAATCAGAATCAATGTTAAAAATAATGGACGCCGTTATGTTTCTGATAGAATGTACTATTGACCAAATTTGAAAAATCCAAAAACACAACAGATTTTTTAGAAATTTTCAGCATCTGTTCTTCATGATCTGCATGTTTTGAATCGAAAACAACAAAAAAAAATTGAAAAAAAATCTCTGCAAGATCTGGAAATTTTTATTTTTATTTTGTTTGTAGTGCATTTTTATGGAGAGCTTAGCAGCTCCCAAAAATAATTATGTTTAAAAATATAACACACTATTTAAAATTTAAGTTCATAAAAGGATTATTACTATACTTATAATTAACATTAAATTTTAAATTGAAGGATATGAAGTTGTTACTAATATTGATATAAGAATTTTTAAAATAAAAGAATTTAAATAGCAATAATTTTTAGTTGTTTCAATATTAACATATGTAATGGTATCAATAAAAGAAAATGATTTATTTTTAATTGAATCATAACATGTGGTTTAAAATATCAATGGCAAAATTAATTATGTTTAAAATTTTCATATTAACAATTTAAAATTTCTTCTTCGGACAACAAGCAGGGGAGGGTTTGTGGTATCTACTTTGAGATTAATGAGGATGTTATGTTTAGCCTATAGGCATGAGCACCAGAGGTAGAAAGTGGCAAAGACAAAGTATTGTGGTAGATAGTGATAGTCTGGTAATGTTCTTAAAGGAAGGTGAAAAATTTGTCAAATTGCACAATGGGTTTGATAGAGTAAAGTCGTCACCCTAGTTGGACTAGGCATGTTTGATGCAAATGAAATTCTTTACTTTGGAAGAAAGGTTTAATGTTTACTACTTCTACCACCTACCCCTCCAGAACCATTTCCACCATAGTGTGCTTCTTAGTCTCACCTTTTTCATGCTTACCTCGTTGGAGAGCTCCATTAGGGACACCCTTGACACCACTGCCAAGAACCTTAATAAGTTGCCTATCCTACTTTGCCAAGGCCTAAGTATTTGTCTCTACCAATATCACCAGGCTCTATGTCCCCCTAAACCAACTGTCATGATTTCTCAATGATGGTTACTATCCTAGATGACCCTTGTGGCCTTGGTAGCATGAAGAAATGTCTCAAGAAATTAGCCTTTGGTCAAGCCTAACAATTTGCCACCAATTTGGTTGTAGAGACTCTATCCACTCCTTCCTTTTATGGTTTGCAAATTTCCCAAGGTAGGAATTCTACCCCTAATATTCCCCTTACTAGCCATAGCAAGGGAGCTCGCGGGCTCTAGAATATAAAAAATAGCCCAACTCCTTAGAGTTTGGGCAAATGACTATCATGGTGAAATAAAAAACACCCTTGATTGGGAAATTGAAGAAGTCCCATTTGCAGATCGAAGAAATACAAATTAAGGATACAACTCGGGAAAGGGGGGAGGTCAAGGATGTGGGTGGCTCCAACCCTAGAAGATCTAACAAACTGACAATCTATCTTATGGAAAAGGGTAAAGGGGGCAATTAGCATTGATTCTGATGATGAGCAAAATTTCAACTTGGAGGATGAGTTTAAAGATTTTGAGGAGGAGAAAGATAGCCTGTGTATACCACCAAAACCCAGTCCAAAGGCACAACTCTATAGGATTTTGACACCATGAAGTATGCCCCTATGAACCTGCCTAAAGGAAAACATCCTTGTTCCAAGTGTGATGCAACTACTACTAAGCTCTCGATACTCAAAGACAAGGTGAGGGAAATTTAAAATAAGTTGGTGTCTCTAAATTTAGCTTGATGGTTATGCATCGAGGTTGACTACTCTTTTCCTGTTGTTGGATGAGGAATTCAAAAATGATGGGGATAAGGAAAGCAACCACAAAGGACTGGAGCCATATCTTTGTCTAGTCCTTAATGGTTATCTTTTTGGTGTTTATGTTAGCATTATATGCTCTATGTTGTCATTTATGTCAACTACTTGGTTGCATTGATGCCAACTTGTTGTGGTTGAAAAGTTGTTGTGAATGAGAAGCTAGTAAATTGTTGTATTGATTGCATATAATGAAGACTTGTGTTATGCAGGAAAGAGTATCTAATGTCTAATATTCAGGAAGGAGTATTTAATGGTTGTGTTATGCAAGAAAGAGAATATGATGTTTGATATGAATGAAAGAGTACTTGAAGGTTGGTACATGTTTGGTATTATCTATTCAAATGATATTTTGATGTTCTAATGGTGATAGTAAGTCAATATGAGGTATATCCAAAATATGGAAGTATGAGAAGCTTGAATATGTAGGAAATAGTATTTGAAAACCTTATGGGAGAACGCTCTATGATGAGCCCCATTTATGTCTTTTTATTGTAGACCTTTATGTTGTCCTAGACTTTGTTTTATTTTTTCAAGTTCATGAACTTTGTGATTTGATACCTATTTTTAGTCATGTTGAACTATCTATTTATATCTTATTGTAGACGCCTAAAATAGTCATTTGACATTAATTATTATTTTTTAATTAATGTTTCTAATGGCATTATAATTGATTTTAAATAGTTAATAATTATTTCTATGTTCATTTATTTATTTAATTTAATTAAATAAATTCACCTTGTATTTATTTAAATTTAATTTAAATACTTATCACTAATGTATTAAATTTAATTTAATACATTTCCCTTCATAGTCCCTTTTTAAATAAATCTTATTTATTTAAATCCTCCACATGACTCAATACTTCTAAACCATGATTAAGTTAAATTTTAATCATAACCTAGATCCTACCCTACACCCATCCCTTTCTAGCTAGTAAGCCTGTTTATTAATTAAATAAGGTTAATTAAGTTAATTTATTGATTCCTACATCTATTAACACTATTTATTTGCTCACGCATGTGTAAGAAAATTTCTAAAAAGTGCCTTTTCAAAAATTTCCTAGAATTCCTAAACACGGTTCCTTACAACCTTGATGACATCTCCTTACACATTCTAAAAATGTCCCATTGGTCAAGATCTCTTACAAGATCTATAACACCTCTTGCATGTGTACTTAAAGTACACATGTACCCATCACATCTCCAAGTTTTTCATACATGTGTGAGCAACCTTGGACTTTACATGGCTTATGTGTCTCCTTTGTGGCACCTATGTGGATGCCACCTCACCAAGTCCCTCCAAAATCCTATAAATAGAGGCCTTGTCTCAAGCAATTCATCCATTCATTTTTGCATTTAGAGTTATTATGATAGTTTGAGTTCTAGAGTTATTTCTTAAATTAGACATTTATTGCTAACCCCCTCTGGTAGTTGAATCATGACATCTAGCATAATGATTTGCATTCATTGTTAGATTCTATCTTACATTTACTACTCATTTGAATCTAGTTTTAGTTTCATTTTCTAGTTGGAAGCTTGCATTTAATACTAGATCTTGCATTCATGCTACAACTTCTCTTTGCATTTACACTGAATGCTTGAGGCTAGTTCTACATAACTAGTCCTTGATTTCATTCAATATTATTCCATTAGTTTGCATCTAGGTTCATTTTCAATCATTATCAAGTGGGATTTTTTATTGTGTTGGGAGCTCACACCCACACCACTCTCTAAGAGCACATCAACAAGGCTTGGGTGCCCTTGTTCAAGCTCATCTGAGGTTGCGATAGAAAGTCTTGTGTCTTAGAATAAGTGTCTTACTTTGCATACATTGTTTTAAGTGATCTAATCCTCTAACTTTACATTGTTTGAGCTTGTTCCAAATGGGTACATTTTATCACATACACTTGTATCCTTATTGACAAAAACCATGAACACTAAATGAATATAATATAATTATATTTTCATGGATAAAATATGATTAGCATTGTATTTTAAATAATGATGAATGTGTTAGGATCTATGTGTGTTAACCTCATTGATACAACTATTTTAAAAATTCCAAGGGAAGCTGAGAAGGATTAATGTCATTGCCAAGATATGGTAGTTATTTTGAAAAGGTCAAGGTCAACCATGGAGGAAGGAGTCAACACTATTATGGGAAGCAGTCCATTTGTTGCATACACATAAGATTCCTTCAATTAGTTAGAAGAACACATATCTTCTTATTTACTCGCCATGTTTGATGATAGAGAAAATATAGGAAAAATTATGATGTGAGGTAATGGTTGGAATAGAGTCCTACTTTGTTTTGCCTTCTTGTTCCCGATTTCATATTTTTAATAAAAGTCTTCTTCCGAGTTGTAAGGAATTGAGTGGCTAAAGTAGTTAGTTGGTTATAGTGTTTATTTTCCATAAATTCTCCCAACTTTCTTTGGAAGATGGTTGGTTGAGATAGTACTATAATTTTCCGCTTTATTGTTCAACATTTTCTAAATAAAGATCAATTTCCATTATTTTATGTTATCAACATGAGTGGATGATGCCATTTTGGATGTTTAGTCTCTGAGAAGGGGGCCCACTTGGTGGGGATTCTACTTATTTTCCTTTTGTAGATTAATCTTAGATGTTTGTACTCTATTTCTGGCACTTTAGTAGTTGGTCCTCACCCTGCAGCCACAAAATTGTAATTCTATGACTATTCCTGTAGCAAAGAGATAACATAGTAGTTAACTTTGCTAGTTGAGGAATTACTATTTCAACATGAGTTTTCAAGTTAAGTTCATTCATAGCAGATAATGGTTAAGTCATGTTTTGTATTTCTTTTATGATATCTAATTCAATATTTCAATGTTTTAAAGTTAGAATAATATGGAACTAGAAAGCTCTTAGTTTGCATATTGTGCTATCCAATTTCAATTTAAATGTCCCTGAGTTGATAAGTAAATGAGTTTTAATGGTAGAATTTGATAGCTACCCAATAAAGACAACATGCCTATGAGTTGAGGTCCTTTCATGCTTTAATGATAGATAGAAGTCCTTTTTTGCAACTTCAATGTGATGATCAAGTACTATCCCAAGTCATGCAGATTGAATATGAAATAGAAGAGGTGAAAGAGAAAATTGTTTAACTTGTCCATCATGTCCACCATAGGTATTATTGCCAAACTCTGCTCTATCAACCTATCCTGCACATCACACTTGCTACACACATTGGTACTTAATGAAATCAAAATGTCAAGCATCAATGAGGCATTCATAATTAAACTTACCAAGTAGATAGAAGTATCACTAGGAATGCATGTGAACATTAACAACAATCTCACCTTGGATAAACAAAAATCCTTAATTGTTTTCTTGTAGCCACATAAGGATTATTTTTCTTGGGACTATATAGATATGAAGGGGTTGGATCCAAAACTCTACATGCATAGGATATACATCAAGGAAGATAAAATAAATAAATCAAACAACCCTAGAGGAGAGTCACTCCTGCACTAAGAGAAATAACAAAAGCAGAAATGTGAAAGTTGTTGGATACAAGTTTTATCTACCCAATATTTGACAGTGAATGGATATCTCCCTTAGTTATTATCCTAAGAAGGGAGGAAAATGGAGAATTTATGTGTCTTATAAGGAACTAAATACAACAGCTAAGAAGGACCACTTTCCACTACATTTCATTGACCAAGTCTTGGATTCTTTTGATGTAGGAGCATCATGGCTTGCCTTGTTGGCAAGTGCTATTGTGGAGCACTAGGGATCACTTGAGGGTTTTCATTCATGGAAAAAATTATGCTAGAGTGATCGCATGCAGATAATTTTTCTACTGGAGTCACAGTCATAAAAATGACCAAGTCCAAAATTAGGGTAATAGGGTACAATGTTACAGTTTTGGTTAGCAATGGAAATGTATGATGTATTAAGGCCTGCAAAGTTAGTAGAAGGTATTTTGGGATATGTTTATGCTTTATTTAAGAGCGCATGAGTTTTGGTGATCAGATCAGTGAGATTCAGTGATCTGAAGGTATGTGAAGACAAAGAATCAGTATAACATGGCATATGAGCAGTTGTGAAGATTAAGGCAAGGTTAGTGGATATGGTAATGTGCTAAGTCAGGTGAATGGAGTATATTGTCGATACTTGGGTAATATAAGATTTTTGATATCATACTTATCATTTACATAATTAATTATTATGTTTTGTATGGTATTAGTGAAGCCGACTAGATGGTAGATTTTGTATAAGTACAAAATGATTTTTAGGAAGCGAAGAGATGTATGAAATGTGATGATGAAGAAAGATTGTGAATTTGAGAGAAGAGACTAGATGCAAGATCAGAAATAGACAAAGCTATAACCGGAACTATCTAAGAAAGATAAGTGCTTGTATTGTTCACATTTTGGAGAACTCTTTGTGATAGTTTTTTATTGTAAAAGCAGTTTGCTCACCACCTTTAACTAGGTTTTTTGTATACCCCTAACAAGGTTTTTTATTCCTCTAAAAAGGAAATGTACTATGTAACAATCAACTCCTAACAGGACTAGATCTCCTAACAGGGATATAATATTTTAGTGCATAGTTGTGGGTACCATCCCCATTGGGGTTTTCCCTTGGCTAGGGTTTCCTCAAGAACAAATCATGTTGTCATGAGTTATGTGTTGTTTTTTAATGTTCTTTTAATTTCAGCATTATTATGGTTTATTTATAATTTTTTGAAATTTAAATCAAAGTTTAATAATACTGATTCACCCCCCTTCTCAGTATTACCTAATCCTAACAATTGGTATCAGAGCTATTGGCCCTTGGAGAGAAAGCCTAACAACTTAAGGGAGATCAGAATGGATTCAGAAAGTTTGCAAGAGAGCTTTGATGCAACACTTGAAAATCTGGACAAAGAGAAGGCTAAGAATGGTATATTGAAATTCAAATTGAGAAGAGTAGAAGGTTTCATCAGGAAATTGAAGGAGCAGCTTGAAACCTCAAGATGTTAGAAACAAGACCTTATGGACAAAATCAGTGAAGAATCAATCAATGATACAACAAAACAAGTGAAGAGGCTGGAGCAAGAAAAAGAGGAAATCAATCTTTTGATGATAAAAGAGATTCAACATGAAAAGGATGCAAGGAACAAAGTTGAAGAGTCACTGAAAGAAGCAAATGAGCAGATAGGACAAATAAAGACTGAACTTGACCATTACAAAGATAAATATTAGGAATTGGAAAAATAAAATCAGATCATTAAAGGCGAACTCACTCAAGCCAAATTACACATTGAGAAGTTGCACATGGGAAGTGACAAAATTGATGAGCAAAGAGAAAGATAGAAACCTAAAGGAGATATGACTGGAGTTGGATTCAATGAAGCATAATGTTCTAAAACTCAAGAAGAAACACATGAAGAAAGACCTACTCATGAAGAACCTAAAGAATAGATCAAACCTTTCAGAGGTAGATGCTTTGGATGCAACAAAGTTGGACATATGAAAAGAGATTGCAGAAGTAAAGGTACCTCTAAACCCTTTACCAACTATTGTTTTAACTATTATGATTATGGAAACAAGAAAGTAGATTGCAGAAAACTAGACCAGTCTAGGTATAAACAAGATTATGTCAAAGAAGAATCAAAAGCCAAGATCACGTGTCAGAAATGAAACAAATTTGGACACACTGCAAGGTATTGTAAACTACAAGTAAATCAAGATAGAAGGAGACCTCCTACATGTTACAAATTCAACAAACTTGGACACATTGAAAAGTTTTGTAGATACAATAGGGAGGATAGTAGAAGAGGACCAAGAAGATCAAGTGAACCGAGAGGACCACCACCTGTGGTTATAAGAAAGAATGTTGGTGACAGTGGTAAGAATCTTAATGAGTACATGAATGAGTTTGAGAATCATTTCAAGAAATCAAAGAGCAAGGAGGATGACAAGATATGGAAGGTGAAAGTCTTAAACAAGGCAATGGTTCAAGGAGAGACAATAGATGATATTGTGTCTTCACATGATGAGTTCTTTGAGACATCAACCTAGAAGGTTGCATGGCCTTAAGGGGAGCATTGGATGCAGAGAACATAATATATCCAGCCCTTGTATATGTGGAGTAAGCTCATGTGATCTTAGGTATAGTGTGTACAAACACTTTGGAGTATGTGGATGAGAGTGCAACACTTGGAGATTCATTTTCCATGTTCACGAGTTTTATGTTGACTGGATGGGATGCGAAGTTGAGCTACTTATGTTTAATGCACTCACTTAACTTGTGAAGGATAAAAAGGTTTGGAAGATATCATTCCTACACCATTTGTTGATCAATGACTAAGGAGAGAAGAATTGTGAAGCATTTCAAGTCATCTAGCAGAGAGATTGTGTGATCATGTGAAGAAGAGATCCAAATTTTAGCGCATTAAAGGTATTTAGACCTATACTCAATGAGAATTTATGGATGCACCAGTAGTTTATGATGTCATGGATAGACCTAGGTACAAATTTAAGAGACATCCATTTAAGTCCTATGAGGATGATCCAGAAGGAGCATTTTAACAAACCCCTGTAGGCGTATTACGCATTGAAGACATTAGGGCATACATATATTGCAAGTATGAAATCATCAGAGATGTAAATATTTATAGTGAATTGGATAGTATGATAGAAGCAGATGGATCTATGGTAGAAGATTTCAAACACCTACAAGACCAATCTATCATTAAACTAACCCTACTCACAGAATTCACAGAAACAAAGTGGTTTAAGATTATCCTTAGTAGGATACATGATCAGTTTATTTGGATTGAAGAACAACCGGTGAAAATATGTGCACAAATTATCCATGATATAACAGGTCTAGACAATGAAGGAGCCCTTCCTGTTGTAGAAAAGAACCTAAGGAAACAGACAAAAACCCTAACCCATTCCAAGTGGGATAAGAGGGTGATGACAATCAATGACATCTTTTAGCAAGATGTTAGGTTGGTGGCAATGTTACTGGGGTACAAACTATTTTATAGTAGCAGACCAAACTCTTTATCAACTAGAGTCATCATGATGGCATACAAAATGGTGAAAGAAAATAAGAAATATAACCTTTGCGAAGTACTAGCACAACAGTTCCTAGAAAATGTAAAGGCCATAAAGAAAGATAAATCTAAAGCATTTAGGTTTGGGTCATTATTAGTTCATATGTACATTCATATCATTCACAAGTTTCCTAGCATGCACCCTAGGGTATGGAAGGATAATGTACCCACTGGGATTCAGATTTCAGAGAGTTACAAAAGGCAAGATAAGAATTGGGTTGATGGTGAACTATTTGTTATGACCAAAATCTTACAAAGGCAGATGAAGGAAAGGTATAGAATACTTGAAAACATTGTTGAGAAGTATGAGGACACTATCTGTTTCATGGTTGAAATTGATTGTGTCTATTTTGAGGCACTGGAACCAAGAATGAAATGGTGTTACCTTGTGGGATATGAATTCAGTGCTAAAATCTTGACTATGTAGGTTGAGCATGTACTTGCAACATAAATAAACCCTACTCAAGAAAGATGGGGAACTTATAGGGAGAAGTCAAGGAAGATCAGTTAAGAACAAGAGAAGGTAACAAGGAAGAGAAAGATTAGTAAAATTATGAAAGATATCACTGCAAAGGTAGGAATCACTAAGGAGCAATTGATAAACATAAGAAATAAGATGGAAGCATCTTCAAGCATGGCCATTGATGCTCCTATTCCTTTAGAGGTAGAAAATACAGTAAGTCCTACTATTGATATTATTGACTTGTCAGTTACACAAGAGGAAACTGCACAAGAAATTATATCTGCGAGAATTCCTAGAAGATCTACAAGATCAACCAAGAAGGGCAGTCCAAAAGAAAAAGTGGTAGTAGTGGAAAAGAAGAAAAAGGAAGAAAAGGTAACTGAGAAAGAAGAAGAAACAGTAGCACCAAAGGATCCACAAACCTTGTGGAAACCAGACCTCAAATCATTACAAAAAAGAGTGATTAAAGATGGAAACTTGAAGACAGTGGATGGGTATTATGATAGGTATGATTCTGAGAATCAATTACTCATAGAAGATACTATCATTGAATATCTTTTAATCTTTAAGAAAAATCTATTAGAGATTGAAGGAAGCATTTTGAAGGAGCTATATAGTAAGTTAGAGATCATAAAGCAATTGGCGCAGTCAGAAGATGAAAATATAAGGAACAAGGCTATAAAAGACATGCTACCTATTGTCTCTATACAAGAAAGGGAGAGGATAATAAATGCATTGAAACCCTTGCTGAGGACAAAGGATAGACTAGTGAAAATAATGGCTAGAAAACATGATGAGGTGATTGAGGACACTTAAAAGGAATTAGATCAGATCCTAATGAGTGATATGCCAAAGAAGACATCACCTCCTAAGGTCACCAAGCCCATGTCTCTGGGATTAGGAGAAATTTCTTAGGCAGTAGAAGGAAGTGAACAAACTAGTATGCAACCAGACTTCTTTGTCTCTAGTGTGCTTGTGACCCTTGATACTTCGCATGATGTAAGTGATCCATTTTTAAGATAATTTGGATAGTGCAATGGAAGTTGAAGCACAAGGACATACAAAGGAAGATAAAATAGAGAAGAAACAGGAAGAGAAGTCACAAGAAAAATAAATTTAGCAGGAAGAAAGAAAGGAAGAAGAGACTACAACAGAAAAAGTAGTTGAGGTGAGAATGGAATTAAAATAGGAATCTGACACCTCTTTATTCTTGGCAAGCATGACCAAATTGATGAGTGCTGATGTAGACAACATGGATGAGGATGAGCTTATGAGGCTATCCTTCATGGCCTTTGCTAAGGCTAAAGAAAGGTCAGTACAGAAAGGGGATAAAAGAGTAAAGGTAATGGCTAGGGCTGTAGAGACAGTAAATAAACTACTTCCCACACCTATTATCTTTCAAGAAAAGGATGAAGCTAAGAATCTAGGTATGGTACTAGATAGTTTTGATAACCACTTTGGCTCACTACTAAAGACTGCAGAAGATAACGCAGAGAAGAAATTTTTGGAGAAGAAGTTGAGAGAAGTCTGTCAGTCCATCTTATGGGACTTAGACATTCTCAAGGCCACTACTCTTAAGGCTAAGAGTTGTGTATCTCAAGGTAGAAAGCTTTACAGTTACTGCATAAGTCCTTACAGTCATATTAAGAATATTGATGATATTATAGCCAAGGATAGGGATACTCTTGATAGGTTGATGGATAGTTGTGAAGCATCTTCACTAAGTGTGGGTGAAATGGACAAAGAGACATCTAGGCTATTAAATAAAATTAGTATTTTGGAAATAGAGAAAGGGAGAGTTGTAGACAGATTTGGCCTATTAAAGAGCCTTATAATCCCTAAGCTTTTGATGCTTGAGACTCATCTATCAGTGATGGAAAAGGTTGAAGGTTCAATGACCATGTCTACACCTATTGAGCTCAAGGCAATGGAGACATCATCATATGCACTGAATGGATTGATCCATGTCAGTGAGCTATTGATCAAATTATGGGATGAGGAAGTAAAGACCTTGGAAAACTCTTTCCAAGATATCTTAAAACTGGTGAGTAAGAACTAAGTCCTTTTGCACTTAGTAGTTTTTGAAATTTTAAATACACCTTTTCCATTAATGCCAAAGAGAGAGGAAGAGAAAGAGAAAAATGTAAAGAGTAAAAGAAAGAGAAGAAAAATAATAAGTAGAAATAAAAAGATGTAAATAAAAAGTAGAAAAGAGGAAAAGAGAAAAAGTGATATGTATAGTTAGTGCTTTAACACCTACTCATTTTTCTAAGTGTTGCCATCAATGCCAAAGGGAGATATTGTCGACAAGTGGTGTTGTAGAGCACTAGGGATCACTTGAGGGTTTTCATTCATGGAAACACTTATGCTGGAGTGATTGCATGTAGATAGTTTTGCTACTAGAGTTACAGTCATAAAAATGACTAAGTCCAGAATCAGGGTAACAGGGTACAGTGTTACAGTTTTGATTAGCGCTGGAAATGTATGAGGTATTATGGCCTACAAAGTTAGTAGAAGTATTTTGGGATATGTATATGTTTCAGTTAAGAGCGCATGAGTTTTGGTGATCCGATCAGTGAGATTCGGTGATCTGAAGGTATGTAAAGATAGAGAATCAGTATAACAGGGCATATGAGAAGTTGCGAAGATTAAGGAAAGGTTAGTGGATATGGAAACATGCTAAGTCAGGTGAATGGAGTATATTGTCGACACTTGGGTAATATAAGATCAATGACATCATACTTATCATTTACATAATTAATTATTATGTTTTATATGGTATTTGTGAAGTCGACTGGATGACAGATTTTGTATAAGTACAAAATGATTTTGTGGAAGTGAAGAGATGTATGAAATGTGATGATGAAGAAAGGTTGAGAATCTAAGAGAAGAGAACATATGTGAGATCAGTAATAGACAGAGCTATAACCAGAACTATCTGAGCAAGATAATTTCTTGTATTGTTCACATTTTGGAGAACTCTTTGTGACAGTTTTCTATTGTAAGAGCAGCTTACTCACCACCTTTAACCAGGTGTTTTGTATACCCCTAATAGGATTTTGTATTCCTCTAACAAGGAAATGTACTATGTAACAATCATCCCCTAATAGGACTAGATCTCCTAACAGGGATATAATATTTTAGTGCATAGTTGTAGGTACCATCCCCATTGGGGTTTTCCCTTGGCCAGGGTTTCCTTGAGAGAAAATCAGGGTGTCATGAGTTATGTGTTCTATTTTAATATTCTTTTCATTTCAGCATTATTATGGTTTATTTATAATTGGTTGAAGTTTAAATCAAAATTCAGTAATACGGATTCACCCCCCCCCCCTCAATATTACCTAATCCTAACAATGCTCTTAACTGAAGCATATACATATCCCAAAATACCTTCTACTAACAAGACAAGGCACTGAAGGATGTTCGTTGGTCAGCGCAAGGTACGAAATGCTGGATGATGTCAGCTATGGTGTGTGATCTTGAGAAGACTTATTTGGGAGCCGACTTCAGAGGTGTAATGTGCATTTTATTTGGCAAATGTAAATTAAGGATGTCTGTCCTTAATTGTTGTAATGGAATCATTGTATACTTATTTTAGATACCATGTGTATCTTAGAAAGAGTTTATGTAATTAGGAAAGCCTAATTGGCCGACCTAATCATGTAAATTGTAATAGGGTATATATGTAACCTTTTTTCTTTGGAAAAGGTATGGTGAGAATGTATGTGATGTAAAGAAGATTGTGAAAGCTACTAGCTTGTGTCGCATGGATGTAGAGAGGGGATTACTAGTGAACTTCAATGGAAGTGATCAAGAAAAGATAGTTGATGTCAGACAGTTCAAAATACTGTGCATTTATTCACATACACTTGTTGCGAATAGTGAGTTCTGAAGGTGGATTTAACCTTCTTGGGTAGTGAGTCTAGGCAGTGAGCCCCCCCTTTATTTTCTTGACTCTTAACAGGGTTTGTCCTCTAACAAGGACTGTGTACTGTAATGTTTTAATAAGCTCCTAACAAGGTTAAATCTTCTAACAAGGATACTATACTCTCTGTACATCATTTGTGGGTGCTAATTCCCACTAGGTTTTTTACCTTTAACAAAATTTCCATGAGACTAAGATATTGTGATATTGTATTGGCATTCATTATGTTCATTGGATCTGATATTGTGGCTATTCAAAGTTTAAAGTTTAATATTCTATCATTAAACCGATTCACCCCCCCTCTCAGTTGTATTGCACACTGTTATCTACCCAATATTTGACAGTGAATGGATATCTCCCTTAGTCATTATCCTAAGAAGGGAGGAAAATGGAGAATTTTTGTGTCTTATAAGGAACTAAATACTACAGCTAAGAAGGACCACTTTCCACTACCTTTCATTGACCAAGTTTTGGATTCTTTTGATGTAGGAGAATCTTGGGTTGCCTTTCTATCCTGCTCATCTTTGTTCATTCTGCTAGTAAGTGCCGAGTTGCAATCATTGTCGAGTTGTCCAGTGTTGGCTGAGTTCCTGTGCGTGCCGAGTTGTCCAATTTTGGCTGACTTCCTCTATGTGTCGAGTTGTCCAGTGTTGGTCAGGCATTCCTTCATGTGCTGAGTGAACCTGATATTTGTTGATGCTCGGTTCTTCTTTGACTGATTTTTTCTATGATCGGTTCTTAGTTAGAGTTGATTTATGCATTTAATTTAGGTTGTGAATTTAATGTATGGATCTTGTCTTGGGATGTGTGCAAACCATTTTGGTGGCCGGCCTTCTATTATGTAATGATCTAGAATCTTCTGTAACCCATTTTGGCAAGTATAAATAGGGGTATCTAGGTGTAGAAGAGGTAGTTTTTTCAGAGATAGATAGAAGAAAGATAGAAAAGAATAAATCTTGTTGTCCATAACCTAGAAGGCCTCATGGCCAAGCATATATGCAGATAATTGGATGAAGTATTAAAGAATTTTTTGTTCCTCCTCTCCTAGGTGTTGTTCTTTGTGTTGTTTGTTTCCATTGAGTTTACTCTGCAAGGTAGCTGGATAGTTAGGCGTTCCTTTTGCCCTAGCTTTTTAGATCCCTCCTTGTGCTAGGTGGGAGAGCGAAGGCTCATCCTTGAGGAGACTGGATCATGTAGAACCCTGAGTTAGATTTGGTTGTAGGGTGGAAGATCTATGGATTACACCTATAACTTGTAGAGGGTTACAATCTTGCAGGAACCTATTTGTTAATATGGTTCGAGGTAGAGTAAATGTTGATAATGCCATAATGGAGATGTTAAGACAAATTTTAGTCGGATTAGATGTTTTGGAGACAAACCAAAGGAAAGGATCAAATCTAGATGATGTGAGTGATGATGAAGCAATGACACCAAACCCTAATCTAGAGCCTAAGGAATATCAAGATGAGGAAAGATTGTTGAGAGTATTGACTAGGGCACATTTAAAGCCTGTTGTTGAAGTTATCCCTTATGATGGCAAGTTGGATACTAATGTTGTGTTGGATTGGATCTATGATATGGAAATGTTCTTTGAGTTTGAAAGCACTCCTGATAATAGGAAAGTGAAAATTATAGTCACTAGGTTGAAAGGTCACACCTCATTGTCTTGGGAGCATTTGCAAACTGATAGACAAAGAAGACGAAAGGAAAAATCAGAACCTAGTTGAAAATGGTGAAGAAGAAGTTCCTTCCTGCTGATTACCAAGTTAGCCTATTGAGGAAGATGCAAAACCTTGGACAAAAGGACATGACTATGAAGGAATACGTTGAGGAATTATATAGATTAGACATCAAATCTGGACATGTGGATGATGAGGCTGAGAAAGTTGCAAGGTACCTAAATGGATTAAGATTTGGAATTCAAGATGAAATAAGTTTTGTGAAATTGGATAGTGTGGAAGAAGCATATCAATATGCCTTGAAAGATGAGGATATCTTGACAAAGAAGTATGAACAAAGACAAAGAGGTAGAGGTGGTAGATTCCAAAAAGGAAGAGGTAGATCCTATGGTGAAGGTGGAAGATCTGATAATTATGCGCAAGATAAGGGAAAATCTGAGTGGAAAATTGAAGATAAAAGCAAGATTGAGTGGAAAGGTGGTAGTTATTACCAAGGAGGTACTAGTTCATACCGAGGAAGGGGTAGTTCTTATTCTAGAGGTGGTTTTAGTGGTAATTGTTTCAGACGTGGCAAAGAAGGGCATAGATCCTTTGAGTGTAGACACTGATGGAAATGAACAAATTCATAGAAACATTATGGTAAAGAGGATCTTGAGGGTTCATTAAGTGGACCTGAGGTTGGAGAAAACCTGATGGTAAGGAGAACTTTGTGTAATAAAAGAGTTGATGAAGAACCTATCCTGAGGAGAAGTCTTTTCAAGACCATGTGTAAGATGACAAGAAAATGTCACAAAGTGATTGTTGATAGTGGCAGTTCAACAAATTTGGCATTAGAGGAGTTGGTTACAAAGTTTTAATTGTAGAGGCTGAGACATCCTAAACCCTATCATATTTCATGGATCAAGGATGAGCATAAATTGTTGGTAAGTGAGCAATTTATTGTGAAATTCAAGATTGGAAATTAGTTTGATGAAGTTCTGTGTGATATTATTCCTATGGATTGTTGTCATATTCTGTTGGGTAGACCTTGGTAGTATGATAGACATGTTGTGCATGATGGTAGATTGAATCAATATACTCTTTAGGTGAATGGAAGAAAGAAAACATTGTTACCTTTGATTGAGGTTCTAGATGAGATAAACTCTACTACTGTGAGAATTTGCATGGTTAATGGAAAGCAATTTGAGAAATACATGAAGAAGAACCAAGTCTATTTTTCTATAATTCCTAAGGGGCCGAGTTGTAATTGAAATGGCTGAGTGACAGAAAATAGTAATGGCTGAGTGACAAAAACTAGTAATGATCGAGCAACAAAAGATAGTAGAGACCAAGTGCCAGAAGAAATAAAAAACTTGCTAAATGAATACAAGGAGATTTTTGCAAAGGATATTCCTGATGATTTACCACTGGTAAGAATTATAAGTCATTGTATGGATCTGATTCCTAGAGCTAGTTTTCTAAATAAAGCACCATATAGATTGACACCTACTGAGAATGAAGAACTTAATAGATAAGTGTAGGATTTATTGCATTTAGGTTTGATTAGAGAAAGTTTGAGTCCATGTGTTGTACCTGTTGTGTTGGCACCTAAGAAGAATGGAGAATGGAGAATGTGTACTGATTCCAGAGCTATCAACAAGATAATAGTGAAGTATAAGTTTCCTATGATGAGGATGGATGACATAATGGATTGTTTGAGTGGAGAAAAGTATTTTATTAAGATTGATTTGAAGTGTGGTTATCATCACATCAGAATCAGAGAAGGTGATGAATGGAAGAATTATTTCAAGATAAAAGATGGTTTGTATGAGTGGTTGGTTATGCCTTTTAGTCTGAATAATGTACCTAGTACTTTCATGAGGTTGATGAATGAAGTTCTCAAGAGATTCTTGGGTAAGTTTGTGATTGCTTATTTAGATGATATTTTGATTTTCAGTAGGACTAAGGAAGAACACCTTGAGAATATTCAACAAGTGTTGCAAAGACTAAAAGAGGAGAAGCTACTGATTAATTTGAAGAAGTGTTCCTTTATGCAAGAAGAGATTGTGTATTTAGGATTTGTGATTTCAGCTAATGGTTTGAAAATAGACCCTGAGAAGGTTAAAGAAATTTTGGAGTGGCCTACACATGAGAATGTGGGTGAGGTAAGATCATTTCATGGTTTGGATAGTTTCTACAGAAAGTTCATTAAGAATTTTAGTTCTATTTGTAATGCTATGACTGAGACTATGAGAGGAGATAAAAAAAGATTTTAAGTGGACACATGGAGATGACAAGAGTTTTGAGACTTAAAAAAAAAAGGTTGCCGAGTTACCTATGTTAGCTTTGGCTGATTTCAATAAGGTATTTCAAGTTAAGTGTGATGCAAGTGGTAGTGCAATAGGAGTTGTGTTGAGTCAAGAAGGTAAACCTGTTGCTTTCTTTAGTGAGAAGTTTAATGATGCTAGAAAGAAGTATTATGTCTATGATCAAGAGTTTTATGCTATTGTTCAAGATTTGAAAAAGTGGAGACATTATTTGATTCCTAAGGAGTTTGTGTTGTATACTGATTATAAAGATTTACAGTATTTGGGAAGTCAACATGAGTTGAATTAGAGACATATGAAGTGGGTTGAATATTTGTAGAGTTTCACATTTATGATCAAGCATAAGAGTGGAGTTACTAACCGAGTTGTAGATGCACTGAGAAGGAGGCGTTCTTTGTTGACCAAGATGAAGGTTGCAGTTCTTGGTTTTGATGAGATGAAGGAGTTGTATGATTCTAACCCTAATTTTTCTAAGGCGTGGGAAGAGTTCAAACCACCAAATCTATTGGAATAATCAAGTAAGTTTGAGGAGTATTTCATCCAAGAAGGTATGTTGTTCAAAGGAATTCGATTGTGTATACCAAGAAGTTCCATGAGAATTAATTTGATTAAGGAAAAGCATTGTGGTGGATTGGCTGGACATTTTAGAATTGATAAGACATTGAGTTTTCTTAAGAAAAACTATTATTGGCCACATATGTATAAGGATGTTTAGAAGTTTGTAAGGAGTTGTGGAGTTTTTCAAGTTGCAAAAGGAGTAAGCCGAAATACTAGATTGTATACACCTATTTCTATTTTTGAGAAATCTTGGAGTGACATTAGTATGGATTTTATTCTTGGATTACCTAAGACAACAAGAGGGTATGATTCCATATTTTTTGGTGTGGATAGATTCTTTTAGATGACACATTTCATACAATGTAAGAAGACATCATATGTAGTGCATATTGCTGAGATTTTCTTCAAAGAGATTGTTAGATTGCATGGACTACTAAGAAGTATTATCTCTGACCGAGATAGAAAGTTTGTTGGTTATTTTTGGAGGACTTTGTGGAAGAAGATGGATACTGAGTTGAGGTTTAGTTCTACATTCCATCCACAGACAGATGGACAGACAAAGGTTGTGAATAGAAGCTTGGGTAATTTGTTGAGATGTTTAATTGGAGATAACAAGAGTAATTAGGATATGATATTGGCAAAAGCTAAGTTTTCATATAATAATTCTGTGAATAGGAGTACAAGAAAAACACCTTTTGAGATTGTTATTGGAATGGATCCTAGAGGAGTATCAAATTTGAGAGATATTGTTGGTGAAGAAAAGAGAAGTGCTGAAGGGGAAGTATTTGCTGATTTTATGAAGTCTTTACATGAGGAAGTGAAGTTGAAAGAAATATAAGGAAAATGCTGACAAGTCTAGGAGAAATCATGTTTTTGAAGTTGGTGATGAGGTGATGGTTCATTTGAAGAAGGGTAGATTTCATGTTGGAACATATAGTAAGTTGAAAATGAAGAAGTTTGGTCCTTGTAGAATTTTGAGGAAGTTTGGCAGTGGTAATGCTTATGAAGTTGAGTTACCTGATGATATGGATATATCTCCTATATTCAATATTATTGATTTATATAAGTATCATGAGTCATATGATGAAGTTATTATACTAGATGATTATCCTAAGAAGCTGGTTGAAGAGATATTGGATCATAGGATTGGTTAAAGCACAAGAGGAAAAGACTACTATGAATATTTGGTGAAGTGGAAGAATAGACCAGTTGAAGATGCTACATGGATTTATCAATCTGAGTTGGATTCATCTAGGGTTGTGACATCTTAATGATTCAGGAGAATCATTTCTTTTAACCCCGATTGTCTGATGCAGGAGCCTCCTAGGTTGCCTTGCTATCTTGCTCATCTTTGTTCATTCTACCAGTAACTATCGAGTTGCAGTCATTGCCGAGCTGTCCAATGTTGGAAGAGTTCCCATGTCGAGTTGTCCAATGTTGGTCGAGTTCTTGTATGTGTGAAGTTGTCCAATGTTGGCTGAGTTCCTATATGTGTCAAGTTGTCCAGTGTTGGTCAAGTGTTCCTTCCTATGTCGAGTGAACCTAATATTTGTTGATGCTCAGTTCTTCTTTGATCAAGTTTGTCTGTGATTGGTTCTTAGTTGGAGTTGACTTATGTATTTACTTTAGGTTGTGAATTTAATATATGGATCTTATCTTGGGATGTGTGCAAACCATTTTGGTTGTCGACCTTCTATTATGTAATGATCTAGAATCTTGTGTAAGCCATTTTAGAAAGTATAAATAGGGGTGTCTAGGTGTACAAGAGGTAGTTTTTCAGAGATAGATAGAAGAAAGATAAAAAAGAATAAATCTTGTTGGTCGTAACCTGGAAGGCCTCACACTTAGGCATGTATGCGGATAATTGGATGAAGTATTAAATTATTTGTTGTTCCTTCTCTCCTAGATGTTGTTCTCCATGTTGTTTTTTTCTTTTGAGTTTACTCTGCAAGGTGGTTGGATAGTTAGGTGTACCTTTGGCCCTAGCTTTTCAGATCCCTCCTTGTGCCATCTTTGGCAAGAATTTTACATTTATTAATGGTTTTAATGTGTATAATACAATTAACATTTCACTAGAGGATGATGAGAACACTTTCACATGTCCATGGGGACCCTATGCATACTATGTTCTACCATTGGGCTTGTGTAATCCCCCAGTAACTTTTCAAATGGTGATGATTAGTATTTTCTCAAATATCTCTCACAATTATATAGAAATTTACATGAACGACTTTACCACCTACAAGGTATTCATTCAAGAGAATAGGCTAATCTAAGAAAGGTGTTACAAAGATGCAAGGATCATAATCTCTCATTAAATAGTGAGAAATGCTTCTTTATGACATGCATGAAGGAGTAATCCTAAGATACTATATTTCTACCAATGGTATTCAAGTGGATTATGCTAAAATTAAAGTAATAAAAGGTTTTCCAACACCTAATAAGCATAAATATGTTAGGTATTTTCTAGGACATGTTGGATATTATAGGAGGTTTATCAATAATTTCTTCAAAATAGTTGGACTATTGTATGCATTATTGGAAAAAGATGCATAATCTCAATGGAAACCAACTTATGATCAAGAATTTTAGCACCATTTTGAGCACTCTAGGTAGTACTAGAGACCGAGATAGTATGGTAATCTAGTAAGTGGTCCTCTGTGCCTCTTTGTGAATTCAATTTGACATGTTTTTATTGCTTTTTAGGATTTTTAACACATTTTTTCAAATTTTTAACTTTTGATTCACGGGATGTCATATGACAACCTGTGGGGAGTCGTACAACATTTCAAGTCCAAATAAATTGTTGTGTCTGTGCTTCTATAGTGTCATATGGGAGACACCCATCTCTCGTATGAAATTTCATCGGGTCCCTCAATTATCATGCAGGATCATGTATAATGTCGTATACCCATCAAATATTGTATGGGTAGCTGTATATTGTTGTACGAAAATTGGCACCAGTTTTTAATTTTCTGAAATGTCAAAGGACATCAATGGACTCTTCCATTCCACATTCACACAAATGTTTCAGATCATGTAGTAGGAGTATTACTAGGACAAACAGAAGGAGCTATTGAAAATGTTGTCTACTACATAAAAAAAATCTTCAAGGAGTAGAATTAAACTACATTGTCACAAAAATATATATGTTATTTTCCATATGTGCCTTAGAAAAATTCAAACATTATATCACAGGATATCAGGTATTTGTTCATACCGACCATGTTTTTGAATAAGGTAAAAGCAGCTTTTACATGGACTCAAAACTAGAGTTTAAAACAACAAAAAGATAGAGCATCAAAGTTAACAAAATGAAACAACTGCTGGAAAACAACAACAGAGACCAACATCAGAACAGTTCAAAAGTAGAAACTAAAGAAAATCCAACAGCAAAACATCTACCAGCCAGAACAAGCTAATTAACATTTATCATCTCCTCAGCTTTCTTCTGGAGATCTTCCATCTTTTGGATGGTTTCTTGTAGTTCCTTCAACTCTTTAGGTTTTTCAGGGACCTTTCTCTAGATACGTCCTCTAGTTCTCGTCCCCGGCCCAGTGTTTCCAGCTTCCTCATCAATGGTGATAGTAGTTCTTTCCAGTATGTTCCTTTCCAAGTAGTTATGCAGCATTTTCAAATTCATGATGGTCACCTTCAGACCTTCGTTGCTATGATTCAGAACACCTTTTATCATACTGTCATGGTTGTTGGTTCTAGTTTCTAAGTCTTTTGTAATTTCTTTCACCTTCTTGCTCATCTCAGCATTTCCTTCCTCTTTAGTATTTTTATTTTTAACCTTATCAAAAATCTTATTTTCCATTTTTCCCATCTTAGCATTCATGTTTTTTATAGTTTTTTCCATATCCTGGATATGGATTTTCATTTCCTGCATTTCCTTCTTCCAATCCCTATTCTCATCATGTTTCTCCTCATTGTTCTTTTCCATCTGCAAAGAAACTTTCCTTTGAAGAATAGCAGGTTCCTCTTTGTTGTTGATAATCTCCAGCTTGGTAATCTCATCCTTGCCTTCCTTCCCTCTCTTAGAGGTCCCCTCACCAGTATCACTAGCAGAAGGGGTATTACCAGCCTCCTTACCTTCATTTTCTTGTCCACCTAGAATTCCCTCCAAAATAACTTCTTCATCTTTATAATCTTCCTCTCTTGTTTTACCCTTCCCCATCTCAAGCATAGCATTGATTATTTTTTCCTCGATAAGGGCAATCTGAGAAGAAACATCCACCTCCATGGAGTGAGTTCCATCATCCTCTTTCTCAGCACCCTCATTATTATCAGGGGTATCTTTCATTACTTCATCACAAGAGTAACCCTGGGTTTCTTCCTCTTCCTCTTCCACTTCCTCCTTTTCTTCTCCATCTTCATTGCTAATCTCCTCTTTATCATCATTCCCCTCTTCTAGCCAATCATTCATTTCCTCTTCTTGATCTTTTCCATGGTCTTCCTCTTTCTCATTTCTTATCTCTTCCTCATCGAAATCCTTCTCATTGTCTTCCTCAAGAGTACCCTTTCCTTTAACTTTTGGCTTATTCTCTAACTCCTCTGCCGAGTCTTTTTGAAATTAAATACTTGATGAATAAACTTGGGTATGTGTAGGATCATGTGGGGCCAAAAAGTGGCAATGGGGAAAAAAATATGTTTTCTATCTTTCCATACACGCCAAAATCTACTTTGACTTTTTGTATGGGTTAGTCAAAATTTGAATTTGGTTTGCTAATACCAAACCAAATTGGATACCCATTAATATTAGATATGTGATCCAAATCAGATATCCAATCCAAATCAAATATTTAATCCAAATCAAATATCTAATCCAAATTGAATATCTGATCCAAATCAGATATCCAATCCAAATCGGATATCCATTTTGAAAAAAAAATAAAAAACACATTTTAGTAAAATAGGCATAACTTTTGTGTTTCTTATCAAAATTTTGATTTTTTTACAGGCATTGGAAAGGTAATTCTGAGACCTACAATATAGATAAGGTAATTTTATTAGATTATAGAACAAAATGTATTTATAATTATTTGAAGTCAATCTTTAATTTTGAAACTTGTAATAATCACAAATTTTGAATTCAAAATCATTAAATTTTGGTTCAATTTCGCTCCTATAGGAAGTGACATAGTAAAAAAGAAGTAATAATGAAAAATGTACATTTTATGTATTAATGAGATTAAATTGTTTTCATAAATTTCCATTTAGGGTTTCCTTGTTGTCTTTGATTCTTTGTACACATTTTCCCAATATGACCTAAGAGAAAATGTCTCTCTCTATACCTCTCTTCCCCTCTATTGATTTACTTATTTCTATCTTTTTCTTCTTCTCTCTTATCACACACACACACACACACACACACACACACACACACACACACACACACACACACACACACAATAGAAATAAGGCAACAAACACAACTAAGGGGGGGGGGGGTGAATTAGTTGTGTCCTAAATAGTTGTGTCACAAACCAAAACTTATCCAATGCTTATATTATTAACTTAGATGTGAATATAAAAAATTAAAGAACTGAACCATCATGAAAAGAACACATAACACTAGAGTTTTTTCATGGAAACCCGGTTAAGGGAAAAACCACTGTGGGGATCAAACCCACAAGATGATGTACTAGCACATACAACCCTGTTAAAGGTACAAAAGAGAATGTGCATGCATTCAGGCACATTTCTTAAATAAAAATGATGGCAGAAACCCTTGGGCAATAACCCAAAATAAAACTAGGAATACAAACCCAAAATGGACTACAGTCCATTATGGACAACAATCCACTAATTTTGTGAACTGACTGATAGAATCTTGATATCCCAATATAACTCCAATGAAGTACATCTCTGTTCTAACTTTATTTTAGATTCTAATCATACCTCTTTGTACATCCACTGACATCATTCTATCTAGCATCACTCTCTCTCCATCCATCCATCCATACATACATTCACAATAGCAAATGATTACATCTTTATATGCATTACACCAACATATCACAAGAAGGTTGGCTAGGGACCCAAATATAAAATATTAAAATATTAATATATAGTCCTCAATGTAATCTAAGAAATGTCAGCTAATACATAGCTAGGACCCAAATTATCAACCACAAACATGCTACAATTGATAGAACATGCCACAATCCTTCACAATGTGCCAACTCTCCAAGTTGGTCAAGAACACCAATACTTCTTAAGAAGATCATTGAATATGATCACATAATCCAATGTGATCCACCAACAAAAATAGAGAATGATATAGAAACATCAACAAGTAACATGAAATATGACAACAACAATACAACCATCTCTATCTCAAAATTCACAACTGTCTTTGCACTGTTCATTAGGAACACATAACATCAACCACTATCACTCAAGAAGAGAAGATTTCTAGAATCTAAATCATGAACCATTCAAGATGAGGACACATATCCATGTCCCAAACTCACCACCAGGTTAGAAACCAAAAATATTGCATAACCTATCCTCACCAATCCAAAAATCCAAACACTGTCTCCACTGAAATAACTAGAAAACTGTCTTCTAATAAATCAATCATAACATCCTCAAATCATATAGAAAATATTTGAAACTTGAAAAAGATCAACTCTAGACATTCCTCAACAACTCTAGAGCTTAGCAACAACTAATATGAAATACACTACTTATACTGAACCAAAAATTCCAATTGAACAAACTAGGAAACCATCAGGAATAAAAGATATGTTGACATCAATGACAAAACATCAATGTCAGCACATATATGCATGAAATCTCCAAAAATATATACACACACAAAAAAATAAATAAATTATCCTCTCAATTTATGTCCCTTCCTCTATCCATGCCTATTTCGTACTTGTCTCTATCACCTCCTTTTTCTTTGTTTCTTCCCCCTCTTTGTCTCTCTCTCTCTCTATATATATATATCATAATCAATCAATTAGTTAGAGGGGGTACGATATGTGATGGTGGGGGGGAAGTGGTAGGATGGTGAGATGAGGGAGGGAGAAGGAGAATGAGGGAGATATGAGGTAGAGAGTGAAGTAGGAGGGGGATATAGATGAGGTAGAGGGAGAGAGAGTACAGTTAGGGGGTAATAGATGAAGATGGTGATAGGGGAATAGAGAGAGAGAGAGAGAGAGAGAGAGAGAGAGAGAGAGAGAGAGAGAGAGAGAGAGAGAGAGAGAGTAACTAGGGGGGAATATATGATATGGAGATGGTTGAAAGTGCCTTGATTGTTCTTAAGTGGTCATCATATGTATTTATGGGTTATGGGATATATTAATGGGACTTGGGATACATTAATAGGTCCTAGAGAATCCTAAGATACATTAACGGGTGTGAATGAGTCCTAGGACACATTGATGGGTCAATAGGTATCCTAGGATGTCTTAAGGGTTCCTAGGTGTCTTAAAGAGAGTTAAGAGGCCGTACAATACATTAATAGGTCCTAAGATGTCTTAATGGGTCCTAGATGTCATAATTGGTGCTAAGGGGTCCTAGGATACATTATTACATTGATTTGTTCAATGATATATTAAGGGGTACTTGGTGCTTTAACTACTCCTAAGAGGTTCTATGGTAGATTAATGGGTGCTACAATGTATTAAGGGATCTTGAGTGTCTAAGGATAACTTAAGGGGTCCTCATAAATATTAATAATTCCTAGGATACATTGATGGGTGGTAAGGGGTCCTAAGGTACACTAATGGGCATTGGGATACATTCATGGGTCCTAGGGAATCCTAGGATACATTAATGCATCTTGGGGGTCCTAAGGGGTCCTAGGTGTCTTAAGAGGTCCTAAAGGGTTCTAGAATGTATTAAGTTGTCGTAAATGGATCTAAGATACATTAATGGGTCCTAGGATGTCTTAAGGGATCCAAAAGTCTCCTTGTACATGTATTAATGTGTCTTAGGATACATTAATTAGTCTTGGGATACATTGATGGGTCTTAGGATAAATTAATGGTTCATAGGAGTATTCATGGGTGCTAAAGGGTTATAGGTTTCATAAGAGGTCCTAAGGCATCCCAGGATATACTAATGGATCCTATGATGTCTTAAGTGGTCCTAAAGGGGCCTAAGATAAATTTATGGGTTCTAGGATGTATTAAGGGGTCCCAGATCTCTTAAGGAATCCTAGGGTTCCCTCATGCATGTATAAATGTGTCCTAGGATGCATTGATATGTTTTGGGATACATTAATGGGTCCTAAGGGGTCCTAGGATACACTAATGGGTATTAGGATGTCTTAAGGGGTCCTAAATGGTACTATGATACTTTAATGGGTCATAGGATGTCCTAATGTTTCCTATATGCCCTAATGGATCCTAAGGTCTCCTTGTAAATGTATCAATGCATCCTAAGATACATTAATAGGAATTGGGATATATTGATGGGTTCTAAGGTGTCAAGATACATTAATGTTTTTCAAGAGTCTTAAGGGGTACTAAGGAGTCATAGGTTTCCTAATATGTTCTTAGGCATCCTAGGATACACTAATGGGTCCTAGGATGTCTTAAGTGGTCCTAAAGGGGCCTAATAATAGTAAATCCAAATTGGTTTGGAAGCCAAAGAATAGCTATGATTTCTCAAGTAATTCTATTTTCACAAATAGAAGATGTTTGGATTTTAGATAGTGGGTGCCCTCATCACATGACAAGTGATAAGAGAAAATTTATTGAATATCAAGAGATTGATGGTGGTTCAGTCAGATTTATCAATAATTCTTTCTTTAAGATAGAATGAACAGGTACAATTTTCCTTGATAGTGTTAGTCTAGTTATAGATGTTTAATATGTTAAAGGCATGGTTAATAATCTTCTAAGTGTAAGTTATATTTGTAATAACAATCTCACAGTTACATTCATTTCTCTAGAATGTCAAATTGTTGAAAAGTCTGGAAGAGTGATTGTAATAGGTGTCAGGACATAGGGTAACATATACAATTTAAATGGTGTGATTAATGAAGAATATAATGAAACTTGTCCTTTTAAATATAATTGAAAGGATTTATGAACCAAGTGAAGAAACTAAACCAATAAATGATTTTGAGGATCACACAGATCTTGAAGGAGAGATGATCTATGCACTCAAAGAAATTAATTTTTTTAGAAAATAAGTTCATGATCTTGAAAGCATTATGTTTGATGGAAGTGCTAGTCTTTGTGAACAAAAATAAAAAGATGCCAAAACTATTTTGAATTTAAGAAGGCAACTTAACTCAAATTTGATGAATGTGAAGAAAATGACAATCAAATAGATTATGAAGGTGAGTTGATCTATACTTTCAAAGAAGAAAATTCTCTTAGAAAAACATATTCATAAACTTGAAGAAGAAATATATGAAGGATATTCAAATCACACTTATCAAATTGAACATGAAGTAAAAATAGTTGTTAAATTGAGAATTAAGAGAAAAGAAAGAGGAATGCCAAAAGTTTGAAAATGATGTTCATTGGCTAAAGAACAAACTAGCAAAATTTTATAAAAATATTGGATCATTTAAAAAAAAAACACCCAAAGACTCTAATGAACAACTTGATGTTTTATGATGATGATTTTTGTTAGAAAATACATATAAAAAATTTAGGACAAAAGTTTGGATGTCTTCCATTTCATACTTTCATTTAGCAAAAGTGACTTGATTGTAGAGGGAGCTATATCCTTCATTTCTCTGAAATTCACTATATCTATTTTGAAGGACTTAATAAACAATTTTGTTTCTCTTTCAAGGTTTTGAAGACAATTAATATTAAATTGGTTTATTTTTTTGTCCAATATCTTCTTCAAAAGTACCCATACCTTGGTTTTATCTCTTCTGTTTAAAGATATGTGGCAGAATGACATGACCCTTTACAAGGTCTATTTTTTGCATAATTTTGTATATTTGATATATGTTATGTCTTATGTAGTTCTAAAGACAAGAAGTATTATAATGATAGTCAAATATTCATCTTCATGATGATTTTGAAATGTCTAGAATCTTTTATTGGAAAGCATATTTTCAACTTGCATTGATATTGTATGTAAGATGCAAAATATGTGGTGGGGTCTAGAACAATAGGAGTTTGCCCATAAAAGAGACCCCAAAACTGATATTTTACATATACATGAAATTTTAATGATATGGAAAGTAAATATAGAAGACTAATATTGAAATGAAGAAATAAAGGTACTTACCTCTAAAAAAGAATCAGCTGAAAACCCTGTCAAACAGTCTAAAAACTATTGATTTTTGTGATTATAGATCCAAATTGCGAGATCTACAAAATCCAAAAAAAATTTTCTTTTCCGAGGAAGGTCATCCTTGACCTAGGTAGACAAAGTCAACCTTGACTCCAAAAAGTTGACCTTGACCCAAAAATTCGACCTTGACCTGCACAGCTCCAATGGAAATTCTGTTCATAGATCCTGAAAGTTTGATGAAAAGGGTATCCAGATCTGCACTAATATCCGCTGTCCCGTACTTGTAACTACAAGAAAAATGGTTTTGTTTATTGGGGGGGAGGGGTTTTCCTTAGTCAAACCCAAATTTAGGAATTAACCTTGAAATTGAATTGAAATTGCAGAGATAAACAAAGTAATTGGAACAATCCACCTTGCTTATGTTGAAATCCCTTGTGGAGGATTCAAATCCTTGAATCCACAAGTATGGATGCTCCAAATGAATGTAGAATTGAATGTAGGATGTCTCAAATCAATTGTCTTTAGATCTTCAATACCAATCTTGAATGGATCTTGGATTAGGAAGAGGTTTGAATAGAAATGGATGGAGGAATATTCAACAAGAGAGCTCCATAGAGCTTGAATCCTTCAATGGCTACCAATGGATCTCCTTGATGAATTGAATTCTTGAATGCTTGAATTTTTGATGGAGAAAACTTGATTCATGAAGACTTGATCATGAAAGTGGATTGAGAAAATGAGAGGAGGAGGCTCCCTTTTATAGTGATCTAGGGCACAAACTTCTAGAGAGGCCACATAGAAAACAATAATTAAGGGTCCAAGGCACAAAAATCTAGAGAGGTGCACATGGAGAGGAAATTAAATTAAAGTATTGACACAAAACTCTAGAAGGGGTCCACCCTTAAGATAGAAATAAAAATAATTATTTAAGAGCCTTGTCACAAAATTTGAGGTAAAGCTAACCCCAAAGTTAATTTGAGCATTAGGCACAAAAATCAAGAAAGGCTATTCTCAAATAATAAATTAAGAATTCTATACAAAGCTTGAGAAAGGTCCACCTCAAATATTAATTTGAGAATTCGACACTTAACCCAAGAAATAGTGGCCCCAAAGAGGGAAAAGACAAAATTTTAATGAAACCCCAAAACTTGGACCTAACCCCAAGGACCTTGGACCCTAGGGTCAAGGTTGAGGTTGAATTTGACCTAGGTCAAGGTCAAGGTCAGCCTTGACCCAGAGGGTCAAGACCTTGGGAAATGTGCCCAAGTCTTAGAAGTAGAGAGAAAAGGTAGAAAAGAGGGGCAAAACAAGAAGATAAGCACATAATCATGCAAGTGTCTGAATGAGGATCAAAAAAGTCTACTAAGGAGGGCTAAAAGGTCTCAAAATGGAGTGCATCCATTTTAAGACAATATATTTAGCCCCCACTTTAGAAAGAGTATGGACTCAATGAAAACTCTTGGTAAAGGAGATCACAAAGAAAAAGAAAATCTTATTGAAATCAAAGGGACAAAGGAATCCTCAAACCCCCAGGGACTTGAGTCTTTGTCAAATTTGAGATTGCAATAAGAGAGACATGACTAGAAAAAAGAGAGAAAAAGGGAGAGAGGAGTGGCTATCTCTCCCAGTAAGATGTGTGTATCTCATTGTGAACCACAAAAAGGATAGGATGGCTCACCAAGAAAATACTTGATAGTCACCCCATAAAGTTGTGCACCTTCTAGTGGCTTTGTGCATATATGTAGTGCGTCTTCTGATGGCTTTTATAAAGTACCCATGGATCCATATCCTTGTATCACCATAGAATACATTTGTAAAATGCGTATCTCTTCAGGATTTAGCAACTTATGTGCATTACCTTTCGAGGATTTAGCATATTTGAAATTGAAAATGCGTGTCTCTTCAGGATTTAGCAACTTATGTGTGTTGGAAACAATTGTCTGAAGAAAATTGCTACTCAAATTATGTATTGTCTTTGATGTCACACAATGTCATAGTCCGCAACAATCAGTACCTACCGAGCTCAGTCGGTCTGCCTGGCATTAAATTTAGCACTTACCGAGTCCACTCGGTTATCAAAGAAAATCAGTGTTTACTGAGTTCACTCGGTTGTCAAAAGAAAAGTTAGCATCTACCGAGTTCAGTCAGTTATCGAAGAAAAAGGATTATCAGTGTTTACCGAGTTCCCTCGATCTCTGAAAGATTGTAGAAAGTTATGGTCACCGAGCACTGTCGGCCCTTGAAGGATCTTTGCAAATAAAGTTTTCTTATTTCAGCCGACTGTTATACTAAGTAATGCCGATTTGACAAATCTAAAATCATATAAATAAAAGGTCAAATGTGAAAAATAAAAAGCAGAAATGGAAGAAGATATATAGAAGAAAGATAGGAAATGTGTGTGCGAAATTGTGAAGGATAACCAGATATCCTTGAGGAGCAGCAGAGATATATTCGATTAGGAAGGATCACACTTATACAGAACAGAGATCTGTAATCAGCAAGGCAGTTGCATTATTATATAGGTCATTTTCATTGTTACCTTTTTATCATTGTAATAGTGAATTCTAAATCTCTTAACCGAGTTGGTTTAACAACCATATTGTAAATCCTCTAACAAGGTGACAATTCCATTGAATTGTTTTCAAGACCTCTTACCAGGCCACTCCTAGCAGGGTGATTAAATCCTCTAACAAGGTCACACCTAACAGTGTGTTTTGTAACCTTTTACCGGGTTGGCTTCTAACCGGGCATCACTTCAGAAAAGTGAAAATCAGTATCTAGATACATTGGTGGTTTTTCCCATATTGGGTTTCCACGTTAAATTCAGTGTCTCTTGTGTTCTTAATAGTTATCTTAATCATATACAAGTGGTGATGAATATCTAAAGATAATTTTACTAATGCTTTCTGCATCTACCAAGTTACTGCAATCTATTTACCGAGTGTTAAACAGATAATATTCATTAAGATATCCTAAGGGATCTGGAAAGAAATAAATGTGAAGTGTTTTATGGTTGACTGATTCACCCCCCCTCTCAGTCACTTCATCCATATTCCATCAATGTGTGTTACCTTCAGAGGATTTATCATGTTGCAAAACAAAAGGTTAGAACAAAAATGCATAATATAGAACGAGGGAGGCCATATAAATGCCCCCTCCTTAAGATGGAAAAATACCTACTATTTTGACATGTTAAGGAAAGAAAAGAACAAGGATACAACCTTCTTCAACATTAAGATAATATCCATAAACAACACCCAATCGAAGCCAAGAAGGTCATAGCTCCTATGAGGCCATGGAAGAGATGAATGCAAAGAGATATTATGCAAGAAGGGAAAAAGTAACCCTTGTGAGGGATAGCACACTATTTAGCTTCCAAGGTGAGAGATTTATCAACCATGGAAACCCAATGTCAAACAATGAAATAAGTTATGATAAAGGACATAGATCCTCAATGCAAATCAAAGTTTTCATGTATGATTGGATATCACATAATAGATAGATACTACTTAACCAAGGGAAAAGTGGATCCTGGAAAGATAGAAAAGAAGGAGATGGCATCCTTGCCCCCGAAGTGTAGGAACAAGGATGGAAGGGGACTATTATATTGCTCACAACACTATACAAGACAACGAGCCCCCAAGGATTAGGCTAACATTGTTTATATAATGTGGAGCTCCATAATAGGAACATTAATGTTATTTAGAGAAAATGGGATTGAAATACAAATCATTGCCACATGATATATAAATAACCTTACTATCAATGAGCTGCCTAATCTTATAATGTAAAGTTTGACATTCATTAGTAGAGTGATCATGAAATCTATGATACAAACAAAAAGGAAGAGTCTTCAAGTGTGGACTACGTTTCTTTTTGTGTTTAGGTCTAGTAATCATCTTAGTATGAAGGAGTTTAGGAAAAAATATTTCTTGGTCAAATTCCTTCATAGGTTCATCATGTTTTGAAGTTTTATTTGAGATATTGTTAACATTGATTTGTTATTGAGGATTAAATCCCAATCCATAAGAATGCTCATGCCTCCCAATGTGTAAGGACATTCAAATTCCTTGTTTATGCTTACCACATCCTTGACCATGGAATCCTTGTTTAACTAGGAAATGATAACCAAGACCATAGCAAGAAGCTATATCAGAAGGAGTCAATGAAATTGCAATAGCCACTATGTCATCATCAGTAGGTTTGACAAATTCATTATGGGTAGAAGCAACGACAAAGTTATTACGAAGGGTTTTAGAAGTAGAAGAAAAAACTCATTGTTCAAATTCTCTTTGTTGCTTCATAAAATCAAGATCAGAAACCTTATACTCTTCCATAAAGGTAGGATTAAAATCCAAGGTTCCCCAATCATCGGCAGGAAGATAATTAGAGGAAGAAGGATTAAGAATAGGAGTAGGAGTAGTGTAGGTTTCAATATTCAAACAAGGATTTAGCGCATCATCCACATGAAGTGTATACATTATGTTGTTATGAATAAACTTGACTTTACAGTGAAGGGTGGAATGAACAACATGCATCTCATGCAACCAAGGTCTACCCAAAATAAGGTTATAATTGAGAGGTCTAGGCATAACATGAATAGGTGTATTTAGGATGACCAGACCTACTTTGATAGGTAAGGTAATGATGCCTAAAGTGTTCTTAGCAATGTTATCAAAGCCACGTAAAGGAACATTGTCAGGTCGAATAGTTGAAAGATTGACTTTAATCGCTTTGAGCATGTCCATGCTACAAACATTAAGCCTAGATCCATTATCAATCAAGGTCCTATGAATGATAATTTTATTGATAGTAACAACAACCATAAGAGCATCATATTGATTCTGAACTTCTTTAGAAGGTAAATCCTTTTGAGTAAATACAATGTCAGGAAGAACTGAGTATAGCATGCATGCATTGTAATAAGTTATTGATGGTCTCCTAGTTAGGAGGTGGAGTGGGAAGAGTTTTTAGAGCTTTTAGCAAGGCTTCATAGTAGGTAGGTGAAATTTGAAGAAGCTCCCATAGAGAAATCCTGGTAGGGGTATTTTGCAATTGGTTTATCAAATCATACTCCTTGATAGGAAGACGGGGTGGAGGAGGAAGAATGGGTTGAGAAGGTGGTAAAGAATTAGAAACCACTGGATTAGGTTGAGGGTTATTCCTTGTATGATAGGTGTGAGCTATCAAATCTTGATCATTGAAAGACTCTAAAGAATCCATAGGTTTACCTTTGATAGTAATATGAGGACAACCTTTGATAGTCAACAAGGGTTCTGGATAAACCATGTTAGTTGTCTCAACACTACAAATAGATTCATAAGAAGGAGGAAAATAAGACATCCTAGGAGGAGATGAGGTAGGATCTTGATTCTCCATAAGATCATCACTAAGAGGGAGAGCATTAGGAGGTAAAGCATCTATAATGTCATCTTCTTTTGCTAAAATGTCTGCATAAGGGGAGTGTGTTTTAGAAAAAGAGTTACCATCATGTATGAATATATCATCCATTAATAAATCACCCTCTTGTATCAAAATTTCTTCATGAGGAGGGGATAAATCAATTTCTTTATTCAAAGGATCATCCACAATGGTTTCATGAGGAAGAGAGTAATCAACATACCAATCCAAAGGTTCATCCCAAATAGGAGGATTATCATCCCTATCAATAAAGAACATTGTAGGAGTGCCATAAGTTGCTAAATCTTGATCCCTAAAGGGGAAAGAAGGTAAATTATATTCTAAAGTAGGCTCATAGAAAATACATATATTAGGAGAATAATTAAAATAAATCCCTAAATCATCTCTATAGAGGTCAATTGAAGAGGTTGTGGAGGAGAGTGAAATAGGAATAGGATCAATGGAGATCTCATTCGAACAATTTTCATCCTCACTTCCATGTAACTCATTAAGGGATCTATCCTCTTTTGTAAGAAAAACCTCATCAAAGTATTCAAAACAAAAATCATACATGTTGAACACAAAGTAATACTACAAGAATGAAAAATGTAAATATTTTTGTATTTTGAAAGAAATTTTGCAACTTTTCTATTTTTGAAATGTAAGAGCATAAAAGAAAGCATGTAAGATCTAACATAAAATATGAATTTAACACCAAAAAGAAAGAGTTATCGTAAACGGGTTCACCAAAATGTAAGAGTGAACCAAAAACACAATAGGGCATCTAATTCCACAAAAGATAGGGGGTAAGCTTGTCAGGCTCACCAAAATGTAAGATATAAAATATGTGGTGGGGTCTAGAACAATAGGAGTTTGCCCATAAAAGAGACTCCAAAAATGTTATTTTACAAATACATGAAATTGTAATGATATGTAAAGTAAATATAGAAGTCTAATATTGAAATGAAGAAATAAAGGTACTTACCTCCAAAAAGGAATCGGCTGAAAAACCTATCAAACAGTCTCAGAAACTGTTGATTTTTGCGATTTTAAATTGAAACTGCGAGATCAACAAAACCCATAAATCTTTTTCTTTTTCAAGGAAGGTCGTCCTTGGCCTAGGTAGACAAAGTTGACCTTGACCCCCAAAAGTCGACCTTGACCTGCATAGCTTTGACGAAAATTCTATTCGTGGATCTCAAAAGTTTGACAAAAAGGGTATCTAGATCTGCACTGATATTCGTTGTCCCATACCTGTATCTGCAAGAAAAATGGTTTTTTTTTTTTTTGGGGGGGGAGGGGTTTGCCTTAGTCAAACCCCAATTTAGGAATTAACCTTGAAATTGAATTGAAATTGTAGAGATAAACAAAGTAAATAGAACAATTCACCTTGCTTATGTTGAAATCCCTTGTGGAGGATTTGAATCCTTGAATCCACAAGTATGGATGCTCAAAATGAATTTAGAATTGAATGTAGGATGTCTCAAATCAATTGTCTTTAGATCTTCAATACCAATCTTGAATGGATCTTGGATTAGGAAGAGGCTTGAATAGAAATGGATGGAGGAATCTTCAACAAGAGAGCTCCATAGAGCTTGAATCCTTCAATGGCTACCAATGGATCTCCTTAATGAATTGAATGATTTAATGCTTGAATGCTTGATGGAGAAAAATTTATTCATGAAGACTTGATCATGAAATTGGATTGAGAAAATGAGAGGAGGCTCCCTTTTATAGTGATCTAGGGCACAAACTTCTAGAGAGGCCACATAGAAAATAATAATTAAGGGTCCAAGGCACACAAATCTAGAGAGGTGCACATGGAAAGGAAATTAAATTAAAGTCTTGACACAAAATTCTAGAAGGGATCCACCCTTAAGATATAAATAAAAATAACTATTTAAGAGCCTTGTCACAAAATTCAAGGTAAAGCTAACCCCAAAGTTAATTTGAGCATTAGGCACAAAACTCAAGAAAGGCTGATCTCCAATAATAAATTAAGAATTCTATACAAAGATTGAGAAAGGTCCACCTCAAATATTTATTTGAGAATTTGACACTTAACCCAAGAAATAGTGGCCCCGAAGAGGGAAAAGACAAAATTTTGATGAAACCCCGAAACTGGGACCTAACCCCAAGGACCCTGGACCCTAGGGTCAAGGTTGAGGTCAAATTTGATCTAGGTCAAGATCGAATTTGACCTAGGTCAAGGTCAAGGTTGACCTTGACCTAGAGGGTCAAGACCTCAGGAAATGTGCCCAAGTCTCAAAAGTAGAGAGAAAAGGTAGAAAAGAGGGGCGAAATAGGTAGATAAGCACATAAGCATGAAAGTGTCTGAATGAGGATAAAAAAATCCTACTAAGGAGGGCTAAAAGGTGTCAACATGGAGTGCGTCCATTTTAAGACAATACATTGTATAAGGCAGAATCAACCCTTTGATGAGCAAATTTATTTGATACATTAATTTCCATATTAAATCTTTATAACTCTGATCTAGAGGTTATATTAGTGGATCTATAGCAATTTTTCATATATATATTATTTATTATACTATTCTATTCATTTTCATGATCTACTCTAGGCCTTGGAGTGAGGGGGAGAATTTTCAGCCTATTTTTACCCCTCATGGCATTATTGGCATTCTTGACTACAAGTATGGATCTATAATGCTTAAGTATATCTTGTATTGTTGTGTACCATATGTTCATTTCTGTAGCCATCTTTGGTGTTCCCCCTTTGGCATTTTTGTCAAAAGGGGGAGAAATTTTAGAGTAATGATGATATTATAATGTGATGACATTTCTTCTTTTTTGATCTCAATGCTACTCTTTTTCTAGTGCATTCAAATTTTTTTTTTAGTGAGTTATCATGGTGATTTTTCAATATTTATTTACAATAGTTGGTCATTTTAGTTGTACCAATTTTTTGGGTGGCACTATAGATTTCTCAATGCTTTATGAACACTTTGTGGGTTATGATATTTATATGGTTTTTTGTAATAATGGAAAAGATTAGTAAGAAACATTTTGGTATTCATTCTACTATTTTTTGACAAGGTATATTGATATTGTAATGTTGATTAGGTTTCTTTGAAATATATAAGTACTAATAGTTTTTGTGCCTTATAGTAGGTGAACTTATACTTAGCACAAGTGACTTGAATATCACATATATACACATGTATATATTTCAGTTTGGTACTTGGTTCTATATGAACATCTTTTTTTGACATCAATGCCAAAGGGAGAGGGCATTGATGTCAAACATAGGATTTTATGATGCTTATAGTTTCATCTCTTCTTGGTATGATTGATCACATTGTTTTGGGTTCAAGGCATGATTAAGTTCATCTAGATGACATTGGTTAATATAGTTACTTAGTCTTGATGCAAGATGGTATGATGATCACAATTATATCTCTTATTTTTCATATTTGATAACATTGATGGCATAATCAGTTAATCATAATGATTAATTTCATTAATAGTCACTTGAATTGGATATGAGGTTATGAGATTATGTTGGATCATACTTTGGTCATCTTATAAATTGTATTAAAGTCTATGCATATTTGAAAACACAATTACTTAGATTGAACATGGTTACATTACTATATATCAAAGAAGTAATCTATTGAAGGAGGGATTTCACTTGTATACTTATTTCAAAGAGTATGAGCATTATCAAAGGTCTTTATTTTATAAATTATATGCATTATAGTAGCACTATCCTATTTCCTAAGGGAAAGGAAATGACATGAGAATTTGCAAAGGAATTGGAAATAACATGGGAAAAAAATCCCATCAACCAAAGATGTGGTAAAATGGCCATTGACAGAAAATATGTGAGGGTTATTTTGTATCATTTTAAATATTTCATTGGAAAGCCCTTGAGCTTGAAATAGGGCACACTCATAACAGAATCACCTGCATCTATAAAATTTGATTTTTTAATTTAGTAGAGACTGTGGTGGTTATAGAGAATCCAATGCAGAAATAAGAACATTCTTAGACAAGAGGATATGCAGTGATGGTATTCAGTCATGTGTTCTCACTCCTTAATTATTTATTTCATGTTTCTAAACTCTTGTGTTTAGGATTTGTCTTTGGGTTTTGTTTCCTTACTAATTTTTTGGGGTTTATATTCAAGGATGGAAATCACGTCTTTGCTATTGTGTGTTAAAATGGTGAAAGATTAGTTTGTTTCAAAAGTGATAATGGGGAATTAATCTTGCGTTGTGTTTAGATAAAAGACTACACATCTTCTTTGTTTATCCATATTGTATAAATCCCTGCTAGGGTTTAGAAAGAGTAAATGGTTATTTTTTCATGTTTCATTTTAGGTGGTTTATAAATCCTAGTATGAGTTTTGTTCAAAATTGTTTAAGTTTTTAGGTAAGAAAGATGTATATTTGTTAAGACATTATTTAGTTTTCTATCTTTGTTAAGGCATTTGTAAAGAAGAGTGAAAGTTTTGTACAAACCCTAGTTAAGGGTTTCAGGTTTTGTCTTTGATATATATTTGGGTTTTAGGTTGTGCCCAGTTTTAAAAGTTTCCTTATCATGGTTCATTGTGATTATTGTCATGCATCCATGTTGTCATTATCTTGTTTGAAGATTTTTGGTCTTAAGGTTTTGAGATCATATTATTCATTCTTCTTATAATCCTTGTTTGGGTTTATTACTTGGTTTGTTAAGGAACTCACTATTAACAGATGATTTTCTAAGGAACAATTATATATATGATATTAGTTTTGTAAAAAGGTGTATTTTCTATCTGGATCAGTTAAAAGGGATGGTAGTTTTATTTTAGGTTTCAAACAAAGAACATTATATATGTATTATTCAGAAAGCATTATACAATGATGCAAAAATTGTTGTGGTATTCAAAGGAAACACCTTCATTGGTTATAATCTGTTGAAGAGTAATTGACTTATATTAATTCTATTGTATGATCATACTAGTTGTGTGACAAAAAATTATTAATTGGATTTATATTATATCACTATATTATATCATTGGGTATATCATACACATATGAAAAATCGCATGATATAAGTGGAAGCTTTATGTTGTATATTTGATTCTGAATCTCAAGTAAAGTGAGATCAGAATATGTTGAGTAAAACAAAGATGATAATCTATATATGGTTGTAAACTTTTGAATTGATGGTACATAGCAGTGAGGCATAATCATTCTATTAGTGAGATAGCATTGTTAGTGAGACATATTTTCTAGTATGGCATTGTAAACAAAAAAGTTTTCCAGATAAGCTAGTGAGGCAATTTTACAAGTGGTTTTTATTCCCCAAGAGGGTTTTCCACTCATGAAATTTATATGTCAAATTGTGGGATTGCATATTTCACTTTTTGTTATTTTTCATTTCTGTTTTATACTTCATTCATCTTTAGAAAGTAAATTTAGTTATTTTAAAGTTGATAAAAGTAATTTGAATGATAGTGCATTAATTCATCCCCCGTCTTAGTACTCATTGTACTCCAACACTTCCATCCAAGTGGGGAAATTTGACCTATGTATGGATTAATTCCTACGTTTATACTTAGAAAAAAATCATCTTCACTTTCCCACTAGTGGGGAAAATCAACTAATGTAGGGATAAATTCAATCTCATAGAATTTTTTTTGCTCATCCTTAAGTATCCTCAAAAGATAATCAATCTATGTTTAGATTAATTCATTCTTTGTTTGGATATTTCCTAACTTTGGGATTAAAAATTCATAAGTGTAAACCCAAGGGGAGAATCACTCTTCATTTGGACTCTTAACTTTTATTCCTCGTTCTTAGTATTCAGAAGGGGAAAATTAATTTGTGCCTGGATTATTGACCCAACACTTAGACTTTTATTAAAAATGTCTCATCAAGTGGGAAAATTCATGCCCTATCTATTATTTTAACCATTTTAAGTGGGGAAATTCATGCCTTGTCAAGATTTTAACCATTTCCAAATTCATGCCCAGATGTTCCAATGAGAGAGTGAAAGCGAGATCCAGAGCCATAAGCAAAGGCCTATAGAGTGCTTGGAAAGTAGCATTGCACATCATCCATTTACAATAATATGACCTTCCCTCCCATATGGATTTTAACCATTTTAATTGGAGAAATTCATGCCTTATCCAAAATTTGACCATTTTAAGTGGGGAAATCAATTTTTATAAGGGTTTTAAGGCCGCTGTGCATAAAATATGCCTTTATAATATATTTTAGACTATTTGACTAACCAAAATATAATTACACATAGGATTTTTGTCTCAACCCACTACAACTCAACCTCGAAGGACTTTAGAACTCCCATTTTAAATTGTAACTTGACAACTTGATTACTTAACCACCCCTTAACCCTTTTAAGCTTTGAATTGCCAAATTTACAGCTGAAACCTCACAATTACAAGTGAAAAGAGGGGGTCCCCATTTTTAATGGTGTGATGTTGTGGATAGGTCACAATAGGACTAAGGGTGAGTTGAAGTGATCTAGGCATACATCTTGGGGTAGGGGGTAAGAGAGAGAGAGAGATGATGGTTTATCAAAATGTATTACTCTCCTTAGAAATATGACTAAATCTTTTATTATTAATTACTAACTTAATGTTTCAAGTGTTTTAAGATGATTGTTACAAAATAGATCATGAAAAAGGGATTTTAGATGAAAAAACTTGTGAGCATTTAATGTTTAAATATGAAGGATGACCTTAAATCATAATTTTTTTTTTTATAAATGATATAAAAAAAACTACCTATTGCATTATGTGCATCTCTGTATCACCTCTCCAACACCTGAAAAAAGAATTTTTTTGAAAAAATGTAAAAGTTATGCCCATTTTACTAAAATGTATTTTTTATTTTTTTTAAAATGGAAAAAGATTTCTTTGATATAATTTCCCCTCCATTTTTGCCTTGGGATTGCTATAGGTTTTTGCTTGGGAATGCCAAACCTAGAAAGTCAACCCAAAAAATGTGTTTATGAGATCTCTTTGCATTTCTAGACTTCAACCATGTACCCGATGACCTTTTTTTTACTCAAAATTGATGAAACACAAAGAGTTGCTTAAGGAGATTCTTAACTTTCCACAAGTATAAATTATGTCTAGTTTTGAGTTTAATAAATTTATTATTCATTTTCTAATTGGATTATGTCTAAAGTCATGATTGATAAGTTGATTGAAAAACATTTAGAACTTTTAAACAATATAACCTTTTTCAAATTTGAAATATGTGTCACATTCTATGCTTTGCATACCATAAGAAAAAATTAAATTTTTAAATATTTATTAAGTTTTGACCAAGTTATGCTAGTCAGATACACGAGTTTTTATATTTCAAAAAGGTTGTAGCAAAAAAATCATAATTAATTACTTATTTTTTGAAAAATTACAAAAAACTTTGCGTCACATCTAGATACGAGTCTTCTACTTATATCTAGAATCTTGTAAAAAAATATTCTCATTTGATTGTGGTTAGTGTGGTCAAACATACACTTACATCTTATCTTTTTCCTCAAATTTACATAATAATACATTGAAATTTCAAATTTTTACCAAATAAATTAATTTATTTTTTAAAAAAATAACTAGTATCTTAGAAACTACATTCAATTTCCTACAAATTTTATTCTTACATATTTTTGATATAAGGATGATAACCTATTAAATTTTTTACATCAAGTTGGCTAACACTATTTTTTGAAATTTCATTACCACTTAAGGGCCCACTTTTGCTTCTGCATGATCCTGCACATACCCATAAAATGAATTAATTTAAATAGATAAATGTATTTATTTAAATTAATAGAAGAAGGGTGATTTAATTAATTAAATGGTTATGGTTTTCCATTAGATTAATTGGACTTTAGCTACTTAAAAGGCTGACTTTAAATAATAATACATAATTATTTATTTAATAATGTATGGGAGAGAACTAATTTGGTTAAATTCATTAATCAAACTTAGATGTCTATAAGTAGATCTAACATTTACCTTTTTATTTACGTATTCTCCTTTACACAATTTCATTGTATTTTCAAGGTTGATTCATAAACATGTGTTTGACCAAGGTAAACCTCTTTCTACAACCTTTTCCCCATTTTTTGATGTATAGGAACAGGTAGCGCTACTATCAGAACTAATCTGAAAAGTACGGGATATGTCAGACTAATTGTGAATATTTTGGGTAGAATCACAAGGAACACATCAAATTTCTACAAACTATTCTGAGGAACAAAATGCCCAATGCATTATTTTCCCTACAAAATCACTCCAAATTTAGACTTTAGGTTAGTACAACTTTCTAGATCTTGTTTGAAGAGATTTTAGTTGTCTGCCTACTTTTTGTTGGTATGTATTTCCCAAATCTTATCAATTTTTCTTCTTGAGCCTCCTATTTTGCATCATCATATAATTTCCCCTCATATCCAACTTTTCCACAAAATTTCATTATTTGTGAAGGAGGAAACAACCATTTGACCTATTCAAAGTTGGAGTTCGATTTGAGCCTATTGAATTATCTTCCTTCTAAATGTGCTTTTTGAGGAAAGGAGGATAATTACCTACATTAAATTTCTTCCCTTTCCTTAATGTAAAATACCCAATATTAAATATGGGGTCATTGGTTTGTAAGGCTATGGTATTAGTCACATAGTTTTATCTAATAGTTCACTTGGTGGTTTTGTGCGAACTTGTTTCTATAAAAACCACTACAAGGGTAGTTATATAAGGTTGGTCGTTTACTAACTTTAGTAAGAGGTTGAGAGCATATTTTTTTTCATTTGTGAGAGTTTTAAGCATGTCATGGTATGTGTTGTTACATGCTTTAGATCCACATGGAGTTCTTGTATGAAACTTTGTATTTAGAGGTTTTCATAGATGTATCATAATGTGGCATTATTGAATAATACATTGAGGGTGGATGCTTTTTGAGATTCAATTTTCCCTTGTTAGTGCTTTCTTGTGGTACATTGAATAGCTAATCATTGATGGACATGCTATTGATTCTTTTGCATATAGAGTGTAAATACTTGTGTTGAATATATTTCTCTTTTTGGTTATGTAGGAATTATCATTATGTGGTTACATATTTCGAACATATACATCAATTTTTTTTTCTATAAATCATTTATTTATTACTCCCATGGCTATTACCATTCCTAAAAATTCTTTTTCACATTGGCATTCACCTCATGAACCTCTAAGCTATTGATTTTTTTTGGCTCTTTTTTCACCTATTCTATTATCCATTTTGAGATAACTTCGACTCCATTATATTTGTTAATTAGTTATTATATTATTTATTCAAGTATACTTAAAATATATTAGTTTAAAATATATGCTACTTATGATAGTCGTCTATGAAGCTACACCTTCCCTATCTATTCTTGATATTGCCATGTCTTTAGATGATTAATCTCTTATATGTTATAAAACCTCTATATCTAGAGATACATGTTATTGCTATAAATTCCATTCTTTTAAATATAATGATGTGTTTTATGATGATTAGATTTCTACATATCATGTTTTCTCTATGGATAGTCATGCTAGTCTTTCACATTGTGATTCTTTAATAAATGATGATATGTTTTATGATGATCGAAATTCCACATATCATGTTTTATCTATGGATAGTTATGATAGCCTTTCACACTGTGATACATAATGTGATGATATTTGGGACTTAGTATTGTATTACCATATGATGATTATGATAGATACACACATGTTTCCTAGTATGTTTTAAATATTCTTTCCTTTAATTTGTGTCAATTGGACCATATTATCTTACTGATTAGTGCTTTTTGAATTTATTTTATTTTATTGTTCTTGTAAATAGAAGATCAACTAACTATTGAAACTATAATTAAGTATCTCATTTGCATCTAAAGAACTTGTATTACTTTAATAGAAACTTCAAACCAAAATAAATCTACTTTTAACATATAAAATAATGATAAAAAATAATCACAATTATCCTAATACCTGAATTAATTATAACATTTCTATTTCTTTTATAAATAATTAGAAAAATAACATACACAATTTATTAACACAAGTACAATGAGAAGCATTACAAATTATGCCAATTACAACCACTTATCACTCATGAGCACCAGGGCTTCCAATACATAGATAATGGAAATTAACACAATACCATGCACATAGTAACTTACATCTACTTAATGCATTTCTTTGTATTTCATTGTTGAGGACATGGCAACATCTATGGTAGTTACTAGTTAGGTTCATAAAACAAAATTTGAAGAATACGTGAAATATTTATTGGTTAGAAGGGCACACCTAGTTTTCTTGTGGAAACTAAGATGCTCATTTTTAGGCCTCTTTTCCTTGTATAAGAAAATATCATGCTTAATGAGGGTGGTCTTATCCCATATTGTTTTGCTTCTTAATTGGCTTTTGGTGGTGGGACTACTAGCTAGAGAGACTCTCACAAGTTTCCTTGGCTAAGTTTTTAAAGATAAACAAGATGATGATGTTAAAGATGGTAATGATGGTCGAGGTCCTTGTGTAAACTTGTTACAACTCGTGCTAGAAGATTTCCACAATCCATTAAATAGAGATAATACAGTTTTTGGGTTTGATTGTGTGCAAGTTTTTTACATTAATTTTTGAATCATCAAGATGAGAAGAGATGAAAGAGAAAATGGCAGATCACAAAGTGTGATTCAAAATGTTGATGTAAAAATTTGTACACAATCAAATCCGGAAATTGCATTATCTCTTGTTACAACCCACTAATTGATGAAATAAACTGAATTACTAGTAGCCACCTCCTTCCCCCCTTCACTTTCACTCTCACAACATAGCAACTAATCATTAATGTATTTTTGTGTTTTTGTGCTTTGTTCTAGGCTGCTACCTATTTGAACTTTTAAGATGTAAGTATTTCTATTCAACTTGTTTTTGTCATTATGTATATTATTACTCTCTAAATGATAATATAAACATTATTCATTAAAAAAATATAACAGAAAAAAAGTAAGCAATCTAATTTTCTTTGTAACAAATCAATTTTTATCATTTCTTCTAACAAATTTTAAAATAGATCAACAGCTAACTTCTATAAATCAACTATACTCTCAAACACATAAATATACCTCAACTAATCTCTATCTAAGAAAAAAATGTTCTTATATTAAAAAAAAAACTCCTGAACTACGTGTAATACCACAATTCACACTATTCTAATGCAGGTACTGCCTGTTTTTCTCATCAATACGTTGGACCCATTTCAGTCTAATACAAAAAAACTTTCCCTGCTTTCAATAGCAATACGGGACCCTACTTTCCCACTCAAGACATCAAATTGATAGTTTTTCTCTTGATAGTAGAAAATTATGTACTCTTGTCGTACAACATGTATCATGCTACTTTCTGTTGTTGGTGGAAAATCTCGACTTGTGCTTAATCATACTGTAGCACCGGTCCACCAGAGAAGCATCTTGCTTATCAGCCAAAAAAAATGGGTGGCCTTGAATTCTTCATACTGGGTTTTCTTCTTAAGGAACTTTATTTTGGTATTAATGTCTGAAGTGAGGCACAGGTGAAGGATTCGAAGGCATCATTAGAGATGTGGCAAGTATTTGATATGGCGTGTTATTTCATTACATACATCCCTTCCTTCCTGCATGTCAGGTAAAGAAAGAAAAACTCCCACAAAATTTTCTTCTAGCGAATTGATAATTGCCTAAACATCTAATCTTTTGATGAGTGTCCTCCGCCTATAATTTATTATATTTTTTTTTCAGACCTATAAAATTCTAAGAGATGCATTTCAGTGGCAAGAGTCGATGGTCATATCCTTACTATTTAGCTTATTAAGAGAAACGTAGTGGTTTTAAATGAACTTGTTATGCAAAAAGGCATGATTATTATTAGTTAAATTACTCAGGTACGCTACCTTCTTTTATCTATAACATTTAATCACTTCCTCCCAAATGCCTCAAAAGGATCATGAGAATGATATTGGATGGCTTGGGGTAGAGGGGTTGGTGAATGAATTATGTAACTTCTATTTAAGAACATTACGTTGATGCTAAAAGTTGCATTTTAAATAATTTAGAATTTTTTCTAGAAAATAACAAATCTATCAATATTTTGAGATTTTAAAGTACAATCATTTTTATATTTTGAGATTTCATAGTAGAATTATTTTGATAATTAGGTGGGTAGTTACCACTTATGGTTGAGATTTTAGGTGGTATATCACTATTATTAACGTTGTAATGTTTTATGACTTATTATTATTATTATTATTGAACAACCTTCATACTTTTTGAAATCGGTTTCAATAATAGGATGAGAAGCAAGATTATTGTGAGGATTGATGAGAGGAAAACATTTGATCTTACATAAGAAGATTGTCACCTTAAATAAGTATTAGGAAAGTTGAGGCGAACCAGAGAGTGAATGTGGTCAATTTGTATGTCAATAGTCTCCTCTCAGTTTTTTGAAAAATTGATCTCAACACAAACACATTTTTTTAAATGAGCCCAAGAAAAATTATTTGGCTCAAGACAATTGAAATTTCCTTGCGAGCCTACTATTTTGGGCAAGAAATTCCATCATGGCAAAGGTGATCTAGGAAACTTTTCTCAAATAGGTACACAAAGAGGCCTCTTCTTTGAGATGATAACCTTATATTTAGGGTATGATAAAAGCTAACATATATGGACAAACTAGAGACCATATTCGAGGATGGTGTTTGCATAATTAGTTTCAACAAAGGAAGAAATGAAAAAAAGCTTCTATGAAGATTTGGAGAACATTAAGTTAGATATCATGTGGGGCTCTAGCCTTGGTCACTTATTCTTTGAGCATGCTTTCATGACAAACTCTCCTAACAAAATAACCAACTGAAATACAAATTTCAATCTAGTAGTAAGCACAATCAAACTCTAGATAGAGAATAACCATTTTTGAAGATGATATAGAAGACAAATCTTGTGAAACATTTTAGAACATACTTTTTAAATTGCTTTAATGATAGAAACATTTTCATATATTATCAATGTTGGAAATTAGGAGAGACAGATACTGAGAGGGGAGGGGTGAATCAGTATCTACCAAAACTTTTCATTTAAATCCTTCAATCTGATTTAACATTCAGTACTTTAACCGATCAAATAACTTGCATCAAATTGCGTAAACAATCATATAGGAAACTAACTAATCATTATACCATCAATGCAATCACATAACACAAGTATTTGGTTACACAGAAACCCCTGTTAGAAGGTAAAACTGCGGTGGGGATGAGACCCACAAATCTTCACTAGTTTGTAGATAGAAAGAGTTTGCCTGTTAAGGCTACAATTGTGATCACTTCTGGTGATCTTACCCTGTTAGGAGTAAGAAAAAGATCAACTAGATCTACCTTGTTATAGGATTTTGAAAACACTGTTAAGTGTGCACTCGGTTAAGAGATTTACAATAGGACTATTAAATCCACTCGGTTAAGAGATTTTGATAGTTCTATTACAATTGTTAGAAAGCAATAGAAAATGTATCTGCTCTGATTGACAACTAGATTGTCTGATAACAGATCATATAAGTATTGTATAAATATCACCTTTCCTATGTAGATCTTCTACTCTATGATGCTCAGTTTGCTTTGTCAATTCTGAATACTTCTGTATAAACAATTTTGCTCGGTTTGGTCTATTCAGTGCTTGTATCAATTTAGTCTCATCATCTTCATCATTCTTAGAATGATATATTTATAGTGTTCTGGATTTGCTAAACCGTTTGATTTACATCCGTTAGATTATGCCACTTAAACATGTTCATAGATTATATTGCTTTACCTTTCTCGGTTGATGTATCACCGTCAGATCTTCTTTGAATTTTGTCAGCCGTCGATCTTGTAACAAACTATATTCCTTTTCATATATTTACGCTGATTCTGAAATAATCTAGCTTACACGTGTATCAGTCTGTTATAACTATCTGTCTTGAAAATTGTGCCTTCACTGATTCATAAGTCATTTATGTTATCCTCGGTAGTGCTTGTTTACTCTATTCGGTGTATGCTAGAAGACTTCGGTGTAAACTATCCATCGGTGTGAATGTGCGCTCAGTAGACTATAAGATACATTAGTGCATATAGTCAACCGACTTGCTTTGCTAAGCTTTACCGTCTGTTCCTGTCTCCTTGTATTTACCGACTGGTCCAGTATTTCACCGACTAATGATTTTGATACTAAGTGACAATAAATGCTCAATGGAGATAACAATCTCCCCCTTTGGCATTAGTATCAAAACAAAAAAATGTATATACAGTAGATTCTTACATCCTTATATCTCCGGAATGTATATACGTATACAAAAATGTCTAAGTATATAAATATTCCCCCTTTTAATATTATCGGTAGTGTGTAAGGTACACATAGCAAAATCGATAGCAAAATAGTCCTTCCCCGTCATACATTTTCTTTCCCCCTTTTTGATATAAATGCCAGAAATGTAGAATGTATACTTACAACTTATCAAAAATGTGCTGATGGGTTTTCTTCAGTGATTCCAGGAGGTTGTCCCATTCCTCCTTCAAGTTTGTAAGAGTGAGATGCTCATAACTCACTTGAGTTCTCATGTCCATAACATTATTCAACACCAAAATGTCAGGTTTAGAGACCAATGTGCGCGCTTTATCCATATGTTGTTCAAAAAATTTTAGGTGTAGGATGAGTTCTTTTTGCAACTCTGTAACTTGATCTATTATGCTCTCTTTCTTCTGATTAAGATCTCTGATCAACCGCCTGATTTCATGTATCCAGAGGATATGTGTGCCTAAATCTTTCGGCTCGGTTGATGCAGCTTGTGTACATGTCTGCATTTCTACTTTAAGTTTCTTAATTTGTTCACCGACCTCAGAAGTGAACATGTCGGTAGTACACAAAGTCATCAAGGTTTGAAATATATAAGTTGTAATAATCTAACAATCAGACATTACCTTGGATAACTCTACCTTATTCAAAGCAACTTCTGCACACAACTTTTGTGCAAGTTTCTCCTATACTCTGCTTTCTGCCCTTTCTTCCATTCTCTTTTCTATATCAACATCGGGCTGTTGTATTTGCTGTGACAAGTATGCTAGCTGATCTAGTATGGACTTGTCGACATCAACATCAACATCAGGAATGACTTGTTGTAATATGTCTCTAACATTTGTCAGTATTTCATTCCTTTTATAGGTTTTCTTTAATCTTTCCTGAGCTGCCTTCCTCTGACATAGCTCACCATATGTTTGCAATTCGGAGGGGCTCAATGTTGTTGGATCAATGTTCGGTATTTCAATGATTTCTTGTAATGCTACGGCTCCTTTTCCTGGTTTCTTCTTCTTGAGAGGTCCACTCCTTGATAGTATAGCAGTGCTCTTATCTTTTGGAGTCTCGGTGCTGGTTGACATGCTTTTATCTTTCTGATGCTCATCGGTGCTCGATGGTTGAGCTTCGGTAGCAATGTCAATTTGGTTCACCTCAGTAGTTTCTTCTTGTTCTTTTTGTTCTTCACCTTCCTTTTTCTCCTTTGTATCCTTTTGTTCAGTATCCTATGGTGCAATAGTGGACTGTGCCTCTAGAATAGGCAAATTTGTATCTGCATGTAACATTATTTCTGGTGTTTCCTCAGCATCCTTGTGTTCATCTTGTTTCTTCTCCTCGGGTTCAATCTTTGCTATAATAGCCAATGCCTCATCAATCATCAGTAGATTGCCTGATAGTGATGCTGTGTCAGTATCCTTCAAAGATATTATCTGTACATCTTCATCATCATTATTATCAGGGTCACCATGTGTTATGTCCTCAATAAGAACATCTTCATCTGTTTTCTTCTTTAGTTGAATTTCAACTCTTTTCGGTGCCTGTTGTGTTACACTTATCTTTGATGTGTCCTCGGTTATGTCTATTATCTTGGTATCCTATGTACCGGTGTCCTTATTTGTATTGTCTGTATCACCCAAAAGTATACCTTTATCTTTTGGCCTTTTCACTCTTTTTGACATTTGTAGATAAGCAGCTTGCTCTGCTTTTGCTTCTTCCTTCAAGATCAAATCCCATAATGATGTATACTCGGCATCTATGTCATTGACATTTTCATCCATAATCATGAGGGTTTTGTGTTTTGTCAAAAATCTTTGTTGATACTTCCGTAAATACTTTGTTGCTTCAGTCATGCTTAGATGTGTTGCTAACCTCATCAATGATCTTTCTCTTTTGTTCTTTTCTGTCTCCATTGCCGAGATCCATCTTGTAGCAATTCTATCATCTAGTGCCTTTGGTAAACTATAAGAAATTTCAATCGGTATTCTCTTGAATTTGATCATTTGCTGTACAACTGCATTCTCAATCTTTATTTGATCCTCTGCACTCATGCTATCAAACTTTCCTAAAGTGGGATCATTCAAATTTTCATTTTCCATTATATCTTCAATTAATTCTTCAATAGTACTATCTTTGTGTTTTACAACCTTGTATCTATTCTCTTCATCAGACTTGTCATTACCTTCGGTAACCTTTGTTTGTTTCAATTTCTTCTTCGATAAGTCTACTACCGTCTTTGTCTTTCTTTTCATATATTTTTGAGTAGGAGTTGCTGCCCTTGGTTTCTTAGTTACAATCATCTCCTTTTCTATATCATTAGTAGGAGGAACCGATGAGGTGCCCTTGTCATCATCTGACTTGGTGGCTTCACTATCATAAGATTTATCTGCAAGCTCCAGTAGCCCTTCGATTGTGGCAACAACCAGTGATTCCTCAGATAAATCATCTGGTGATTGGGAGGCGTTTAGTGTAGCCTCAAGATTCTTTATTAACTTCTTTCCTCTTCTGGTCATTTTACCGATAGAGATATCAGTCTCTATTCTTGATTTAGCTTCCTCATATGTTCCAAATCTACTTGCAGAAATGTCAATAGGAAGTGCTAGCAGGGCGGTAATGGATTTCAATGTGAAATCATGGCTTATCTCGTAACCCATAGGTGCTAGCCACTTGATTCTCGGTGTAACAGATTTGATCAAGCAGTGATCTGTGCTAACAACAAAACATATATATCATTCTCAAATTTCTTTACTATCTCACCAGGTATTATGCTTCTCTTATGCATTTGTTCCTTGAATTTGTTAAAGTATAGATCAAATTCCTTATTTGCATTATCTCTGAGAGATTTCATATGATCACTAATCTATTGTGCAACAGGTTTGTCCTTCTTCCATACAACCTTTCCAATGCCAGGTACAAACCTTTGTATATACAAGAATAAACATACAAGTAAAGAATCAAATTTACATGTATTAGACTTCTTTGATCTTATGACCTTCATGTTGTCTGCCAGCTGTCGGAACATGATGTCTGCTAGGTCAACTTGGTGATTCTTTTTCACAATCTCGTAGGTCATATCCATAGCATTTGTCGGTACACTGTTCAATCGACTCAACTAAAATATCTTATACCCGATAACATGAGCTACAGATTTTATAGCAGGATCTTTGATTTTGTTTATTTTCAACGCTCTTCCATCCCATTCTGCACCTGTGTTTTTTTCAACTTCTTGTCTAGCAGAACTGTGAAATGCTTTTGCTTTATCAGTAGTGGGATACCCTGTAATAATGCTTATCATCTTCTTTGTTACTTTGACAGGCTTGCTGTCCAACCAAAATTTGTCATCGTGATATCGGCTCAACACAATTCTTATCCATTCATTCTTAAAATCTTGAGGAAAATAGCGAATGCCAGTTAACCCTACATCTTCCAAGTGTTTATACTCTAGTTTCAACTGTTCATTTAGGTCACAGACCCCTTGAAGTGCAGCAATCAGTTCATACATTCCTACCTCACTGATCTTGTAGTGGATATACGCTCTAACATCTTTAGTTAATAAAACCCTTTTCAGGAATGCTAGAGAATGCTCCCATTAGAACAATCTGTGATGCGACTCTAGGGTGTGATTTGAATTTATCTACTTTAAAATGTGCCCTAACTATGAATTCAACCTCTTCTTCACCTTGTTGTGATTTAGTTGTGGTAGATGTGGATGCCATCAAGAAAACTAGGGTTTTAGTGATTACAGTGAGCATAAGTTAAAAGTATATTCAAAAAACCTACTTGATAGTCAAAGAACAGTTGTCAGTTCGAGATGAAAGTGCCTTGAATCTCTGTAGAAATCTTTAGCTTGAACTCTTGGTTGCTTTGAAAAATTCATTCTCTGGTGCTCACAATGTAAATAATGAGCTCGATTCTAGCGTATTTATAGACTTTTCCAAAATTCCCTACTCAAATATTTGCAATAAATGCTCAACCTAACTTCATAGTGTATTACAGCTGTCTTATTCGGTTGACACCCAATTTCATCGGTTTACACTGTTTCCTTGGTTAACCTTGCTTATCAATTATCAATCGGTACTTCATTCTCGGTCTTGCCTTTACCAACTTGTATAACATTGTTAGCTCACACAATATAACCATAGTGCATCTTAATTCATGCAGATTTGGTATTAACTCTTCAAGTATAAGGAACTATATGTAAAATATGACCTTTCAAAGTATCAGTTCCATACATACCTTAGTCACCTTAAGTGGAGTTACCAATGTCACCCTGTCTAGAGGATGAGGTTTCATTGACAGTGTTTCTCGGTTCAGCAGTCACCTTCTCTACTTTCTTCCACATAGTATTCCTCATCTTCATGATATCTGCAATAGTGTATCCACTCTCAACTACATGATTCTCATCCAGTACTCGATCTCTACAGTCTTTTCTCACATGACCGACTTTGTGACAGTGCATACAGGCCATCGGTGTGCTTTCCCAATATCTTGAATTTCTTATGCGATGTGCCCTGTAGCAGTTAGCAGCAATATGTCCATACCGGCCACAAGCAGTGCAACTAGTCCATGTATTATAATCCCATACATATGCATTACCTTCCCTCTTTGGTTGATATGACTTCTTTTGAGTTTTCTGCTTAGGAGTCCATACTTGCTTCATCTTAGCTTTGCATTCACTTGCAGTGTGACCATGCTTGTTACATGTGTAACATATCTTCCCTGTGGTAGTCTTTTCAATATTGTCCTTTTGTATAGATCTGCATTCAAATGCTTGATGTCCATACTTTCCACAGTAATAGCAGTAACCATCAAATCTTGTAGTAGTAATAGGAGGATACCCTTTAGCTTTGCTTCGGCATACATTAGAAGTGTGTCCAGGTTTTCCATAGTGATAGCAAGTGAGTACTTTAGATTTCTGACCTTGATTGTTACTGATCTTTTCAGTATGTTTCGATGATTCACCTTCACCAGTATAACCTATACTGGCTTTGCTTCCAAATCTTCTCTGATTGTCCAGGAAATCATCAATCTTCTTTGAACTTTCTTCAGCCAACTTTTTCATCTCATTTTGTTGCTGTTGATTCTTTAGGTCATTCCTCAACTTTTCATTTTCTTCTCTCAATCTTGCCATATCTTCAAGATTCCTTGATAGTTCACCATTGATCCGGTTTACTTCTTGATTTGCAATCAGAACCTGATTAGACACTTGAAAGTGATGATCAGTAAGTCTTTGTATTTCACTTTCCTTGGCTTGTAATTGTTTAGTCATCAGTCTTCTGTCTTCAATGGCTAGGTTACGGTCTTGGTCAGCTTGTCTTGCATTGTTCAATATTTCTACCATTCTTACCATTTGTGTTTCTTGTCCAATCTGTAAAGCCTTCACTTGATCAGATAGTTGCTGGTTCCTTTCAAATAGGTCAGTGATAATACTTTCAGATCCATCAGAGATGCTTCCCGAGCTAGATCCACTACGATCAAATGCATCTTCAAAAATTTCTTCATGATAACCGATCTCACCTTGTGCAATTGCAATGTTCTTTCTCTGTACCAGTAAATCCTTTAATTCAGTCTTGGCTTTCTTGTACTGTTCTACATACATCTGCAGTTGAAGTTTCTGATTCTCAATAGACTTATCAAGCTTATATCTCTCCATGTCTTTAGATCTTTACCCTTCAGTGGTTAGACTGTTCAACAAGAGAACTTAGCTCTGATACCAATTGTTGGAAATTAGGAGAGACAGATACTGAGAGGGGAGGGGTGAATCAGTATCTACCAAAAATTTTCATTGAAATCCTTCAATCTGATTTAACATTCAGTACTTTAACCGATTAAATAACTTGCATCAAATTGCGTAAACAATCATATATGAAACTAACTAATCATTATACCATCAATGCAATCACATAACACAAGTATTTGGTTACATAGAAACCCTTGTTAGAAGGTAAAACTGTGGTGGGGATGAGACCCACAAATCTTCACTAGTCTGCAGATAGAAAGAGTTTGCCTATTAAGGCTACAATTGTGATCACTTCTGGTGATCTTACCCTGTTAGGAGTAACAAAAAGATCAACTAGATCTACCTTGTTATAGGATTTTGAAAACACTGTTAAGTGTGCACTCGGTTAAGAGATTTACAATAGGACTGTTAAATCCACTCGGTTAAGAGATTTTGATAGTTCTATTACAATTGTTAGAAAGCAATAGAAAATGCATCTGCTCTGATTGACAACTAGATTGTCTGATAACAAATCATATAAGTACTGTATAAATATCACCTTTCCTATGTAGATCTGCTCTGTGATGCTCGGTTTGCTTTGTCAATTCTGAATACTTTTGTATAAACAATTTTGCTCAGTTTGGTCTATTTAGTGCTTGTATCAATTTAGTCTCATCATCTTCGTCATTCTTAGAATGATATATTTATAGTGTTCTGGATTTGCTAAACCGTTTGATTTACATCCGTTAGATTATGCCACTTAACCATGTTCATAGATTATACCGCTTTACCTTTCTCGGTTGATGTATCACCATCAGATCTTCTTTGAATTTTGTTAGCCGTCGCTCTTGTAACAAACTATATTCCTTTTCATATCTTTACGCTGATTCTGAAATAATCTAGCTTACACGTGTATCAGTCTGTTATAACTATCTGTCTTGAAAATTGTGCCTTCACTGATTCATAAGTCATTTATGTTATCCTCGGTAGTGCTTGTTTACTCTGTTTGGTGTATGCTAGAAGACTACGGTGTAAACTATCCATCGGTGTGAATGTGCGCTCGGTAGACTATAAGATACATTAGTGCATATAGTCAACCGACTTGCTTTGCTAAGCTTTACGGACTGTTCCTGTCTCCTTGTATTTACCGACTGGTCCAGTATTTCACCGACTAATGATTTTGATACTAAGTGACAATAAATGCTCAATAGAAATAACAATCAAATCTTTAACACCGATAATTATTTGATTAATAAAATTTGAGACCATTTAATAAAAAACAATATTAATAGATGTAACAAACAAAGAAATCATACAATAAATATATAAAAATAACACAAACTCCTACTTTAAAGAGCACTATGATATTCAAAAGATAAAGCAAGCTATAACCAAAAGCCTAATAGAAAAAAATACAATACAAATAGACAATAAAGAATCAACGTGACTTAGAATCCACTGCAGAACCTCATGGATCTTCAAAAGAAAAATGATTGTTTAATACATTCTTCTTAGAGAAAGAAGATATTCTCTTGTATAATATATATAATATTAAAAATCAACCTAACCCAATTCCCATGATTCTCGTGTGAGAGCTACCTATCCTATATTTATTTTCTCCATTTGTATTGTCCCCCATCTACTGTTCTTATTATGATATAAATAATCTGCCCTACTCTCAAAAGCAATATAAAACCCCACCATCCCACCAGAAATCAGATTCTCCTCTGATAGTGGAAGTTGGATCATGATACTTTCTTTTGTGGGTGGAAATATCTTTACTTTAGCTTGATATTTATTGAAACAACTGTACAGATGCAGAAGATAACACTTCTATTCTAATATTATAAGCCAAGACTGTGTCACAGTAATGCCAAAGAAGCATCGCCCTTGCCAAGGAAAGAAAATGGGTTGTCTTTTTTCTCCATATTAAATCTGGGTCTTCATGAAATTTGTGTTGATATTCATGTCTGAAGTGAAACACAACTGGAGGATTTGAGGACATCATTAGAGATGTGGCGAGTGTTTGATATGGTGAGTTGTTTAGTTACTTACATTCCTTCCTGCACCAGAAATATACCATCAATGGTGAGGCAGCTTTCTCTTTTGGGTCTCAGATTCTACTTCTATCTGCTGAGGACTGTTGAAGATGCTCAGGAGAATTACATAAGGGAAGCTTATATGCTAAACCATATCTCATCAGCAGGTAATGAGAGCATCCCCTGGAACAATCTTATAGCAGCCTGCCATGTCTGCTAAATCTGCTCACAATATCTCATTCAGTGTTCATCCATAGATTTAAGGATATTAATGGGCATTTGGATTTTGAATATTAGAGGACAGTGGCGAATGGATTATCTCAGGAGTACGTAGTAAGATGTAATAAAGGATTTCTGATGATGTTTGTTAAATGTTTTTAATTAATATATGATAGCAGCTTTGGGTTTAACTCTGTATTTTTAATGAATTTTTTTTCAATTGAAAAGAAGAGAGTGATAGATTGAGAATCATGATTTTTATTTTAATTATGTATATTATTTCATTGATTTTTGGATTACGTATAATGATCTATCATCAGAAAAAAAAGTAAATTAAATGGAAAAGAAACACAATGAAACAAAATAGATTAAAAAAGATAATCAAGCTTTCTGTTGTAATCCAAAGTCACAAGCATATTACAGTACTGTCATGATTATAATGTCACTGGATTTTCAAGCATTTTACAGTACTGACGTTTGGATTTGGAATACTAGAGTACAGTGTTGAACGGATGGGATTCACCAACCTCTGTACTGAATTTAGTGTTCTTACAGAAGTGTAGTAAGTAGGAAGAGATTGCTTTTCAAATGTTGGATTCACTGGAATAAGATGTAGAAATGTAATAAAGGGTTTTCAATGATTTTGGCTTAATTTTTTTTCTTTTGGTCATAAAAAAAGAAGAGAATCATTGAGGAAACCGTAAAAAGACAAAGTTATTATAGAGGTGAATGGATTATTTCCTAGCTTTTAACCATTTGTTTGCTGAATTTAGTGTTATTTGAGAGAAGTAGGTACTAACAGCTTGCTTTCTAAATGTTCAATTCACGAGAATAAGATCTTATAAACCTAATAATAGATTTATAATAATTCTGATTAATTTTTTCGATGTATGATCAATTTTTGTTCTACCTGTAATTTTTTTAAAGCAAAATGGACTGAGTGTATATATTAAAATAACAAAATAAGAATATTACAAAGGTAGAAGTCTAAGAATGAATGAAAAATAATACTAAGGACATAACCCGCTCCAGAAGGCCCTGGATTGCCTGAGAGGAACCGCCAAAATTTGGTTTAATGAATCCTGAAGAAAAACTGTATAATTTTTTAAAACAGATTAATCTATCAGATAAAGAAAATGATAGATTGGATTTAAAATAAACCTGAAGAACATAAAAATGGTTATTTAATCCTAAAATAAAAAACAAAATAAAAGTATAACAAGACGGATCAAAATGATAGATAAACTTTCTGTATTAGAAAGGATTGTAGCCCAATGTCACTGGAATATCAAGCATATTACAGTTCTGTCATGATTATAATTGATTTTTCTCGTTGTAGATCTGCCTTATAAAAACCGTTGGTTGTTCTTCACCTTCATAAAGCTGTCAACACTGAGTTGAAAGTTTAACATTTTATTTTTGGCATTTTCAAATTACTTTTAAGGGTTTGATCTTCTTGCTAGCGAGTACACTTTTCAACATAAATTTTAATGAATATTCACAATATTAATCAATGACAAAATCAATATTCAAAAATTATTATGAATGAATCGAGTAACCCGAGGACGCGTACCCCCTAAAACCCAGCTGTTTCCGAGACGGGGATGCACCCGGGATGTGGGGATGGCGTTTCATTTATTTGGGTGGAGGTTCCACCGCCGTCCCGGTGGGGGACATCCCGCCATCCCGGATGGGGACAAGGGGACTTTTGGACGTCCCTCGACGTCCCCTGTCTCGGCAGCCTATTAAAGTTAAAAAAATAAAATAAAATACAACTTGTTTATTTGTTTAATAGGTTACTTTGTAACCCTAAACATGTGTGGGGCCCGTCTAATATGTTATATTGCAATGAAATGCTTTGTAGATTCATTTCTATTGAGTTTTTCATTTCTATGTTTTTGCAACAGCAGCAAGAAGAAGAGTGAATAGCTAAAAAAAGGTTGATTATAAGAGTGAAAAGATTGATTGCAAGTCAAAGAGGAGTATTTATTATGCTGATTAATAGAACTCTTATGCTGATTGGAGTATTTAAGATTTATTGTTCAATGTCCAATGCAATGTTCAATGCATTATGCAATGTTAAATGTTCAATGATTCAATATATTAAGTTTAACAATGCAATGTTCAATGATTTTATGTCTTACACTCTTACATTGTTATACATCTTTTCATAACTACCATTTTAAGTACCACATGTATAGTATATACTATATACACCCCCCCCTTCCCCCCGCCATCCCCAAATTGAGGCCCCTTTGTCACCCTGTCCCAGAAACTCGTCCCCTCGTCCTGACGTCCCCCCGTCCCCCCCGTCCCCCAGGGCGGTATAACTATGTCAAAATGATAGATGTAAATAAAATTCATGTATTTTTTTATAAATATAATAAAGTAAATAGTGCATAAATGAAATCTAAGCTAATAAAATGACAGGTTAATCTAATAAAATAATATCATAATATATTAATTTGAAGTAAACAATAATAAAAAGTTTGAGTTAGATAAAATTAATGTGTATAAAGTTATAATTAAAAGTGAAATGAGGTTAAAATGAACTTTTGTTTAAAGAATTAAGATTATCAAAAATCTTGAATGTCTTGATATTTTGCTTTAGAGTATATAAACTTTCTTTTGGTAAGCACCTCTAGTTTTGTGCCTATTTTGCTTCATCAAAGCAGAGTATTCTAGCTTTGGTATATAAATATGACCACAAAATCATCTTGTTAGAATTTATATTTCTTCTCTTCTATTCACTTAATCTCTATTATTTTTCTCTACCTTTTCTATCAATTTGCAAATAGGCCCACAATTTTGAAAATTTTATCTTCCATTTACTTAATCTCCATTCGTTTGCTATACTTTTTCTCTCAATTTGTTCTTTCTTTTAGTGCATCAAATTCAAGTATGTTTTTGTTGATGAATGAATGAAGGAATTTTAATGATGTCCACAAGACTAAGCCATCTAAGGGACAAAAAGCCACAACATTAGCACATTTTTATATTTATTTCTATGTCAGCACTTATATTGTAAATCTTGATCAAGAAGTTTTCTATCTTGTGAAGCCTTGTCTCCATAAAGAGCTCATTTAGACTGTCCAACTTCAAATTATTTTCAAATTGCTTATGGATATCTTCACATGTTGTACACTCTATGATGAAGTATGACTTAGTTTCAACCACATTTTTGCTACAAAAGACACAAGTTTTGTCCTTCTTCTTTTCTTTGGGGGTAGTCCATCTACCTGTTTCACATGTAAGGTAATTGATCTTTCAATTCTATAGGATGAAAGAAGACGTGAATAAAATATCCTTATTTGATATTTTTTTTATCATTAGAATAAATATAACAAATTTATTTTAATAATAGCACATGAAATCAAACTGGATATAAACATGTTTGGTCAACTTTAGGTTAGAAAGATAAAGGGGGCCAATTAACCAACATTTATTTTCTAATTTTTTTTGGTAATTCAAGTTTGTTGTTTTGAGGCCAACCTCTCAACTTTTTATCCTTTGAGCCTAATTTTGGATCAAAATATAGATTATATCCAGATAGACAAAAGTTATCTAAGGATCAAAGTATGGGCATGAATAATAATCAATGAGATGTGTGGAATATATAGAAACATGCACACATAGAAACAAGATAAGGCATGAATAATAACTAGAGAGATATGTGGAATATATAGAGACGTGTACACAGAAACAAACTAAGGAAATAATAATAGAATTATGTCCAAATAGAGAGCATGATAAATGGGCCCAAATTTAAAAGTAACCAGAAATGACATAAAAGAGTTAATTTCACATTTAGACAAATATATATTTACAATTGAATGATTGAAATTAAATTAAAATTTTAAAATAATATAATATTTTTTTTATAGTTTAGTCCTATTTACTTTTGAACAATTTCATGAGTTGCACACATGGCTGATGTTCCTCAAATTTATTTTTGATTTGTTGCATTAGGATTTCTCTGGCTAGAGAAAATATGAGTTTTTAACCTGGACCACCCAAGTGAAGCCATAAACAGGTTACCTCATCCCTGTAGATAAACTCCCCCACATCTAAAACCAAAGATCTCATAAATGATATAAAATAGTTATTAAAAATAATAGCATGTCCTAAATTTAGGGGTGCAAAAAACTAGATTAAAAGTAAGTACCTCCTATCTACATTCTATTGTCTTAGTAACCCTCGCTAATTTATGTATCCGTATTTTATTTTTTCTTTGATGATCTCAACATCATATGATGAGAAGATTTTATTTTCTTCCTCTTGATCTTCTTGAATAAGGATCTCAATGATATGTTCATCTATACCTTCATTTCTATGAACTTTTCCAATACTTATATGCCCAACACTAGTAAAGACATAGATAAAGGGGAGATTGAGGAATTTTAAGTTAAGGATATTCCTTGAGAAATTATAGAGATCTGTGTATAATATATGCTTGAAGAATCATAACACTCATTTATCTTTGGCCAATCTAATAGAGAAACAAGATCACCTACTTTAGAATTACTAGCCGAGGAATACTTTTGAGGTGAAGATAGAAAACTAGAATTCAATGCATGAGAGAGCTTTGGATTGTCTTTTGAATATGGATGGTCCTCTTCACATGGTTTTTATACACTAGGTGAAATGATATAATGTTGGGGGTCAACCCTAGTCCTCCATGTAAGCTTACCACCTAAGACAACTAAACTTTTCTTAGTTCCATACTTATTCTTACATTGGGGTATAACATGGTCCACTGAGAAGAATATATTTCAGTAATATGTCTAATATTTTAATTGATGTCAACCTATGTTAGAAATTCAATATTAGAATGATTGAATTCTTTTTTAGAATGTTGATGTGATGTGCAAGTGCTTGCATCAGATTTTGGCTAAGGCATAACCTAGGTTACTGTTATAGTAACATAGTAACTTTATTTTGGTCTACAATGTGTTGCATCATAGTCTCTTGGTCTATAGCTTTATTATGTGTACTATGGATACCAAGAAGCAACACTACAAGTTTCAAGTGCTTAATCCTTCTGTAAATAAAATGGTGAATTCACAGTGTCGGTCTGTATAAAGATTTAGTATCCACTGTTGGAGTTATTTACATTCAGGATATATGATGATTTTTTGTTGCATCTTTCTTATATATATATTTTTTATGTCAAGTGATTATATGTTACATGTCACAAGTATTTTTGGTGGTCCACATGGTGAATTAAAATTGAAAATTTGGTTTGCTTCCCATATTCCATATAACAAAGCTGACCTGAGTATTTTGGGACTACGTGATAACATACATACATTAATACAAATATTTTGGATTTCTTATAGGCCATGACAACTTGGTGTGATGATGCATACATTTTTTTTCCTTTTTCAAAGCTTTGAATATGGGTTTTTTAGCCAACAGATTGAGTAAGTTACACATTTCATCCAATTAGGATAACCTAATTGATATAGTTGTATATTGTATCTAGGACCTTAGTATGTTAAAATAATTTTATAGGATGTATGGATGTAGAAATAAATAAGTGTGGAGGCGAGTAAATAAAAATATAGCAAATATAGTTAATGAAAGTTGTGAAACATATTGAAAAGGTTTGTTTTTGACGGATAAACTAGAGAATTCTAATCAACATTTCTGAGATTCTCTTCCATCATGGTTCACCATGTATATTCATTATAATGATATGATATTGTATCCTTCTCTAAAGAGGTGATTTTTAGTTTGCAAGTCCTTTGTATATTTCCTTATAGAAATACACCTTAGCTTGCAATTTAAGGAGTAGTGAGCTTCCTTGGTAGTGATTCTAAAACCAACATTGTAAAATTATATCCATATAGTGCGATTTATCACCATGGCTATTCCCTCCTTGGTCTTTCCATGTAAAAAATATTCATGTTCTAGTGTGTTGCATGTTCTATTCATGTTACTTACTTATGCATATGTGATGAATTGATTGAATGTGTAATAATTGATTAATTTTTAATATATATTGATTCACCCACCCACCCCCCCCCCCCTCATCTCAACATATGAGTGTGCTCAACAATTGGTATCATAGAGAGGTTCATGAAGTAAAAATTTAACAACTCAAGTAGATCCTTCTTTTGAGGCTAAAAAAATGTTTGGTTCAGAAATAGATTTAGATGCCATGGAACCTGAAGGATGAGATTTTGATGGAGTATTATATCTTGAAGGAGAACTTAGATCTGAATGATGTTAGAAATCAATGTAGAGAATATTAGGATAAGCCTAAAAAAAAGAAAAGTTGATTGCTAGGCTCAATATTCAAATTACAAAAAGCAATAAGCACAAAGAAAAACTCAAGGTAGCTAAAGATGAGATTAAAAATTTGAAAGATGAGAAGTAAGGAAGAAAACAATATGAAGGTATATTAAGAAATTAGAAGATGACATAGTCCATAGACGAAGATTCAAGTTGAAGAAGGAAATAAGACTTTTGATTGTCTTGAAACCAAGGTGCAAGAAAAATTTGTTCAATTAATAAGCTTGAGGAAGAAATTATTTTAACTTGAGGAAGGAATTGAAGGATTCAAAATAAAAAATTGACAAAGGAATGAAACTCAAAAGGGTAAGTGCACCAAGATGGTGAAAAAAGGAACTTATAAGTCGCCACTTTTTTTAAAATCAGTTAAACATGAAGTTGGAGGAGAAATTTGAGACTCATGCACTCAAAATTTGAAGATAACAAAAGAACATAAATTGTAGTATTCTGAATCTATTTTCTAAACTACTAAAATTAATAAAAAATGGATACGGTTAAGGGGCTCAAATCCTTCATAGACCCAAAATTGTTCCTATTTTCTTAGCAATACATTTAATATAGTGTCTAATGTATGCTTCAAGAAAGATACAAAATTAAGTAAATGAGATACACAAATAATTAAATTGTATACTAGAAGTAAATCAGCTTCAAAATGAACACCTCTCTCTCTCTCTCTCTCTCTCTCTCTCTCTCTCTCTCTCTCTCTCTCTCTCTCTGTGATTATTGTCTATATGTCCCTCTCTTCCCACCTCTCTTCCCTTAAATTACTAACAGTAAAGTTAGGGGACAACAAATATGTACAGATTAAGGTAACTTACCCATTCATGTTTTTTTCCCCTACAATTGTGCTCCCATATTCCCTACCTAGGAGAAATGGTTATAGTGTCAAAAACTCATATATGCATAATAATGCATGTGTGTTACTAAAAATATGGATGGTACATGTGTGGGATCGTATGTAAACGATCATTTTTGGTCCAAGAACATGAAAAAGTTTAGGGATATAAATGCGTATGCAATAGGTACTGGGAGTTAAAAAAGGTTGTCAAGAAACAAATAAACACATAAAAAAAGATGTTAAAGGCCTCACTACCACTGTTTCTACTTATTTTTCCATATTATCTAATAGTGTAAGAGATTCCTTTTCTTTATATTTAAGTTGTAATGATTGAATTTTATAATCAATTTAATTTTTTAATGTTTTTTTGTTTATTTCTTGTGATTGACAAATTTGATAGAATTCATGTTTTTTTATGATGATTTAAGACAATTGGTATAAAAAATGAGAAAGAAAAATCAAGGAACATTTGAACAACAAGAGGCACAAATGAAAATAACTAGGGAGTGCATGAGAAGAATACACAACATGCAAAAAATTCAAGGAGAAGGCATGCTATCTACACCAACTCAAGAACCAAATGAATAATTTCCAACATTAACACTGAATGTACCAACTACAAATGAAGAATTGAAAATATTTTTAAACCAATGCCCAGTAAAATTCCCTAGCAAACTTGGAGAAGAATGGCTAATATATTTGGAATAAAGCTTTTGAGAGCCTAAATCAAACTAGAAGGTATCAATTGATTATTGAATTGACTAAAAATTTGAATAGAACCATAAAAATCTCAAGCTTAACAACATTCAAAACCAATAGCACCAGGAGAAAACTATACTGCAAAATGCAATTGATGCATATCAAGCTATTAGTTCAAAATCATGCACTAAGGATTCTAATGTCATTTGATGTGTTATTACATCAACCATAATGGGAAAAGAAACCAAAAGATCTCATTTGATAAGAAAAAAGTAAACCACTTAAGATAAGTAGAACACCTCTACACCATGCCTTGGGGAGACATAAAAAAATGAAGATCCTAATAATAAATATGTTTGGGCATTGTTGGGTAGATATCCACAAAAAGGCAAGGTTATCATTAATGTAGTAAGAAAATTAATTGAATTTTTTTTCTAAGATAACACAAGAGTTTCACCCAATCAAAGAGATGTTGAAGGCAATTAGGATCTATAATTTTTTGATTAAGGATCAAAAAAGTTTTGAAGGGGCCCAAAACCCAAGTAGTCAGGACCTATCTTGAATTGTTATCTTGAGTATGTGTTCCCCTAAGTTGCACTTAAGTGGGGGGGGGGGTGGTTTAATTAATTTCTCATAATTAAACTTTACTTAAGCTTACTTAGGATAATATATAACATAATAGTTTTCATAAGTGACACTTAGGAAGATGCACATTTAGTTGTACATAGTGTAAGAGAAATTCCACTTTAGGTGGTCATAGTAGTTATCATATTCCACTTTATGTATTGATTCCACCTTTAGTGAAATTATCACTTTATCATCCTTCAAATTGTTACACATGTTTGCACATACATCATTTCACAATGGAGAATGATCCACTATTGGTGAGCACATGATTTCACCTTGTATGGGTGATAAGTTATCTCTTAGTTATCATGTTCACTTATAAATCCTTATCCAAATAAAAAGGCACATGTACATTGTACTCAATTGAGAATTATTTCATCTTGACGAGAATATAATTTATTAGTGTCCATCTTGTTCTCTCTTTCTTTTGTGCTATTCATTGGCCTCTAGATCTTGAGTTATTTCTATAAGAAAATTCTTACAAATATATCTTATAAAATATTTGTGATATGGGAAATGGTTATCAATGGTAGATCCCTATTTCTCAAATAAATTTAAATACAAAACCCACCCTTAGGCTAAATTTGATTAGTGCAACCCAAAAGGATGAAGGGGTGCTAATGCATGATCTAGCAAAGGGGTGATTTTGTGCATTCCCTATACAGATAGAAATGTATATATATATATATATATATATATATATATATATATATATATATATATATATATATATATATATATATATATATATATATATATATATATATATATATATATATATATATATATATATATATATATATATATATATATATATATAAATATATATAATGTAAAGTAAAATGATTATGCAATGATAAAGGAAATGATAAATAACATGATATAATATTATATATAATGTATCAAAGTAAATTCTAAAGGAAAATAAGAAGAATGAACTCAAGTTGAGGTCTAGGAGAGGGAAAGTAAACTTTAGATTTGGAATTTACTGTTGGAAACCTATTGGAATCAGGAACAATTATGGATCTAGAACCCCGGGACCTGCAACTCTCGATTATGAAATTTACAGACTCTCAAGACATTGGCGACCCAAGTCAAATTAGTCCCAAAAATTTGACTTAGTCCTAGAAGGGTAAAAATTGATGAAATTTGTGAAGGATCAATCCTTGGTTTTGAAACCCTGAAAAATATGATATCACAACTCTACCACCTATTCCAACACATAAGAAAAAAAAAAGGGGGAAATCATTGTGGAAAGGGGCTTGCCTTGGTCAAGCCCTTGTATATGAATTAACCTTGAAATTAAATAAGAAATTCATTTGAACAATACAAATGTAAGTATTCACCTTGCTTGTAAAACCCTCATGGATGGATTTTAGGATTTGCTAAATCGATGAAGATGTTTATATGCTTGAATTGCATTGTAGAATCAAGGATTTCCTTACACATGCATTGGATCTAAACTTTCCAAATCCTAGATCTTGAATGAATGTATTCTTGATCACTTCAATGGAGAAGAAGAGGAAAGAAGAATGGATGTGGATCTTCTTGCTTGCTTGAGAATTCCTCTACTTGGCCACCATGGAAGAGAGAAACATGCTTCAAATGAGAGAATATTACATTTGAATGGATGGAAGAAGACTTGAAAATATTGAATTGGATGCTTTCCTTCAAAGCTTGAATCCAAAAGAGCTTGATTGCACTTGAAATTACCAAAAGTTTCTTGCACATGAAATCTTGATTGTGATTGTGGATTGCTAATGGATAAATGCATAATAGTCATGGATGTCAAAATGAAGAGCTTTCATGTCATTTTATACTTATTTTGGGGTTAAGAATTGATTAAATGACCATAATTAAGATCTTAAAATGAAACACCCCTGCATTGGGCCTAGATCCCACTAAAAATTGACCCCAAAGGACAAGGCCAACTTGGGTTGACCTTGTATAGGACTAGGTCAAATTCAACTTAGTCCTAGAGATGAAATTTTTTTAAATTGGTCTCAGGATTTGGGCATTGTAAAGAGTTTTGAGGAGAGAGAAAAAAAGGAGTGGGAAATCAAGCATAAACACATTCATATATGGAACCACTAAAATGGGGCTTAATAGGTCCTAGAGATTCTAAATAAATGGGTGCCAACATTTAGGACAATACAATATTATTTTGAATACAAGGTCTTATTCTCTTTTGACATGTAATACAATTTTCACCTAAAGATGCATCTAGAAAAGTTGTAGTAGGAGTGGTTGATGATGTACCACCCTCCATAGTTGTACCCTAAAATCCATAACGTTTGCATTAGTTTCTAGTTCAATCTATAAATAAAAATATATTTAAATTTGGAAATTAATTATTTAATAAATAAAACATAATAAAACAAATTCAACATACATGCATCTTAAATCCATATAACACTTAGTCATATAGGTCATCACCCAATGACACCTGATCTAACGGGTCATTTCCCAAGGCCTTAACAAAGCCCATAACATCTTGAACCACAAGGAGCACAAGAATGGGAGGATGAACCATTTTCATGTGCATTGATATCTCTCCTATAGCATACATGGAAAAACCTAGAGAAAATATGGCTTGAGGTATCCAGAGTAGAGGTTGACGGTCCACCTACTATACCATCTTTTGGAATATGAGGCTACGGTAACTGTACCTACATGAAGAATGGGTTTCACTCTTAGTTGTACCCTTGACCTCTACCCTAGAACTCCATCAAATCAAAGTAAATGGGAGTTTCATGGAGGAAAACCTCACAATATAGTTTTCTCAAAAATATAAAGGCAACTCATCATTATTACAAGGAAGTTGGTTGAAGACTGTCTACCACATATCCTAGAAATTAGTTTTGATGTCTACATGAGTACACCAATGTATAAGAAACCCATTTTAATTAATAGGAAGACACACATTAGTTTTGAGATTACTGAAGTGAATAAATATATATATTTTTTCTTATTTATTTGGCTTTCACTTTATTATATGATAAGTAGTACATGAATAATAATAATGACATGAGAAATCTATATAAGTTTTCCAATTAGTTATTTGTTTGGTAAATGTATTAACACTTGTTACAACTATTTCCAAGGATGTTGCAAGAGATGTATGATGGTTCTATTGGGAGGTCCTCAATCTAGTAGCTATGTCATAAATAATTGCTTTGTTTTGTGCTAATTAACATAATAAATCATTTAATGAGCTTGTTAGGAGTTTCTTGGATGACTCATAGAATCTCCCAAGTGAGGGACTTCTTTAGGGTCCTTAGGAGGTAAATTTTGTTCAGGCCCATAGATTAAAGGATCTTATATTAATTTTAGAAAAAATAATAATAAAACAATCCAATTGTAATAAAAAAATTAAAATGCATTAGTAAATTTTAAATACCTTTTCGATGTTGTGGCATGACTATTTGGGTGATAGTAGGTGAAACATGATCGGTTAAACTTTCCATTTTTGGAAATTCTATGGTCAATACCATGTGCTACATGTAGAAATGACCTAGTTGGTCATTTAAAAAAATATATATAATAAAAAATGTGATCATGTTATTTTCACTTTAAAACCACAATTGTAATTTCATATAAGTTTAATGCAATCATGTTTTTATGTTTAAAACCCAATATGTATTTAGGCTTGAATTTTTTGAGCCATAACATGTTTAGGTTATTTGAATTTTCAAACAACCCAAATGTGTAACCTATAATTTTAGATTTTTTTAGGTGAGTGATCACTTTTTTGTTCACCATTTTGGTGCACTTACCCAAAAGTAACAATGGGTTTCTTGATGAAATGCTTATCTTTTTTAAAACACCTAAGGAAAATGGTTCTCTTGGTTTTGATAAAGGGGAAATTTATATAACATACAAAAAAGATGACAATTGGAAAGAAAAGATCAAGGATTTATCCACAGAAACAAAAGAAGATCATAATAGCTTCGCTCTTGTTTGAAACAAGAAAAATTTCAAGAACTTAGTTCCTACTCAAACTAGGTATTTGTTAAAATAATAATCACAAAATAAAGAATTGCAAGAAATTGTTTAATCCAATGAGTTAGGAGTAAGAAGATTTACCATGAATTAAAGTAAAAACTAGGAGCATTCACCAAAAAAACAAGCAACAAAGGAGACAAGATTTTGAAGGGGGGAAAGCATAAAAAAACCCCCCTGATATAATGAAAGTGGTAAAAAATGCCTAAGAATGAGAGAGAGAGAGAGAGAGAGAGAGAGAGAGAGAGAGAGAGAGAGAGAGAGAGAGAAAAGCTCATACAAAATAATCAAGAAGAAGAAGAGTCTCATGAGATGAGAGAAGGAGAGCCATCTCTTAATAGAGATGTGAGAAAGGAGTTACATTGTAACTCCCATTTTTGTGTATGGCACATTTCACTATTGTGTGAGACAAGTGTAGGATTTCTCATAAGGAGGAATATCTATTTTCCTTAATAAAGGAAATTACAAATAAGACATGTCCTCCCACTTGGACCAGAGGATGAATATAATAGGATACCTTGGTTTATCCTTGCATATTTACCAAGGAAGATTAAATTCTAACACCCCTCTTTAATCTTTACTTGGGGGTTTACAATCAAAGGGTTTTAAACCCAAATTTGTACAATGAATCTATAATTTTTCTCGAGAAAGAGGTTTTGTCAAGATATCTGCAACTTGATCTTCTCCTCTATAGAAGATGAGGGACACTTGTCTATCTTGAATGTGTTCTCTGATAAAGTGATGATGGAGAGCAATGTGCTTAGATCTTGCATGGTAAACTAGATTCTTTGCTAAGGCAATGGCACTTTGATTATCACAATACAAAGGTGTAGGTTATTGTTGAGGTAGACCCAAATCTTCAAGTATTCTTCTAAGCCATAGAGCTTCTTTAGCAGCAGTAGTACATCCTTTATATTCAGCCTTAGTAGAACATAATGAAACTGATTGTTTCTTTTTACTTTTCCAAGAAATTGCACTTGAACCAACGAAAAAATAGTAACCACTAGTGGATCTCCCATCATTGGGGTCACCTCCTAGATCTGAATTAGAATAACCTTTAAGAGTAAAATCAGCATTAGCATCATAAAATAAAGCATAATTTAGAGTACCTTTAATATACCTTAGGATTCTTTTAGCAACTTTTAAGTGAGATTGTTGAGGTTTAGACATGTATCTAGAAACTAAGCCTACTCTATAAGATAAATCAGGTCTAGTGAGGGTTAGATAAATTAAACTATCTACAAGTTCTCTATAAGAAGTAGCATCTATGAAAGGAGATTGCATATCTATCATTAACTTAGTTCCTAATTCACAAGGAATAGAGACATCATTAGCATTAGTCATATCAAATCTTTGTAAAAGATCTTGAGCATACTTAGATTGAGAAACAAATATACCATTACAAGTAGCCAAATTTGCATGCCTAAGAAGTAGTGCAAGATGCCTAAATCTGTCATTTGAAAGTTTTGATTGAGTTGAAATTTAATTTCAGAAAGTAAAGGAGTATAGCTAGAGGTAAGGATTAAATCATCAACATATAAGATAATAATAATAATGTCATTTTCAATATGCTTAATATACAAGTTTGGATCATTTTTACTTTTATCAAAACCTTGAGAAATGAAAAAAGAATTAATTTTAGAGTACCATTCTCTAGGAGATTGTTTTAAACCATAGATAGACTTCTTGAGTTTACAAACTAAATGTTCATTACCTTGTTGAATAAAACCAAGAGGTCGAGACATGTATATTTCTTCATGCAAATCACCATTCAAAAAAGCACTTTTAACATCCATTTGGGTGATAGGCCAATTCATTTTAGCAGCTAAAGCAAGAACAACTTTAATGGTAGGCATTTTAGCAACATGAGCAAAGGTTTCATTATAGTCTATTCCTTCAATTTGAGAAAAACCACATGCAACTAGTCTAGCCTTAAATTTACTTATTTCATTATTGGATTTTAACTTAGTTTTATATAACCATTTACAAGAAACCAGATTTTTACCATGAGGTAAAGTAACTAAATCCCAAGTATTATTAGAAATTAAAGAGTCATATTCTTCTTGCATAGCCATTTTCCAATGAGGTTGATTTTTAGCTTGATCAAAGGTTTGAGGATCATTAGATTTAGAGAGAGAAGTCATAAGAGAATAATTGTAGTAGTTTATCCTTCTAGGTTTAAGTCCACCCATTCTAGCAATGTAATCATCACCTTCATTAAGTAAATCTTTAAACCATTTAGGATTTCTCCTGGAATTAGCAGAAATATTACTAGGAGGAGTAAACAGATTATTACCATCATCATCATCATCACGACTACTACTAGAAGGAACAAAATCATTAGAAGGAGTATCATTACTATCTATTTGTTCATCATTATCCTGTTTATTAGTATTATCTTTAGTGTTAGGAGCAGAAACAGAAGGAACAAAAACTTTAGGAGCAGGAATTTGAGGAGTAGGGTTGAGAGACGGAGGTTGGTCCTCCACAAGAACTATGTTGCTATGACTAAAATCAGAATTTGTAATTTGAGAATAGTCATGTACACCATTTTCAGCAATGCAAACATCTCTAGCTATTTGAACTTTATTAGTAAGAGGATCATAAAATCTATAACCTTTAGTGTTCTCAGAATAACCAACAAATATATGAGGTGAGGATTTAGGATCTAACTTTTTCCTTTTCTGTTTAGTTGTGTGAACATAAGCAGTGGAGCCAAAAATTCATAAATGAGACAAGTTGGGTTTCCTTCCTGACCAAACTTCTTCAGGATTTTTATTGGGTAGGGCCTTAGTAGGAGTTATATTAAGAATATAGGTGGCACATGCCATGGCTTCAGCCCAAAATTTATAATCTATATTTCTAGCATGTAAAAAACATCTAGCCATTTCTACTATTGTTCTATGCTTCCGTTCTACCACACCATTCTGTTCTGGTGTATAAGGAACAATAAGCTCATGTTTGATACCAAAAGATCTTAAATAGGAGTGGAAGGCATGATTAACGTATTCAGTGCCATTATCAGTCCTAAGAATCTAAATTTTACAACCACTTTTTCTTTCTACAAAAACATGAAATTCAGCAAAAATATCAAGTATTTGATCTTTACTATGTAAGAAATAAATCCAAGTTCTACGAGAATAATCATTAACAAAGGTTAAAGAATATTTAGAACCTGAAAGATAAGTATTTTCCATAGGGCCTAAAAGATCACTATGAATGAGAACTAACTTATTATTAGCTCTCCAAGATGATTTATGGGGAAAAGATTCTCTATGCATTTTACCACTCATACATCCATTGCAATCAAACTTAGAAGTAGTAAACTTAGGTATCCCATCTACCATATTTTATTTTTGCATTAACGAGATATAATCAGAATTTAAATTTCCTAGCCTCTCATGCCAAATGTGAAAATCAGTAGTAGTAAGTAAAGAATATCTAGGAGAGGCAAATTGATAAAATTTAAAGAGATTGTCATCATCTAATTTAGGATCAGCAACTATTTGATTAGTGTTAGGATCAATGATATGACAATTATTTTTATGAAACTCAACCTTATAATCTTGACATAATTGAGGAACAAAAATAAGGTTAGCTTTCAAATTAGGAACATAAAGCACACCATGTAATTTACCATTTGGAACAGAAACATTACCAGTTCCTTCAACTTGACAACAATGATTACCAGCTAAAGAAATAGGAATATTCATAGAATTAGGTCGCAAAGAATCAAAGACTTCCTTACGAGATGTAACATGTTGAGATGCACCACTATCAATAATCCATTCAAGTGGTTTAGAAGCATTAAAACAGATAGTAAAAGCAGAACGAGATTGATTTTCATTAGGTTTTCCATTTGAGTAATTTTGAGAGTTACGTTGATCATCTTTTTGTTTCTTAAAATAGTTATGAATTAAATGACCATCTTTACGACAATAGGTGCAATGAGGCCTATTTGACTAATTATTACTATGATAGTTATTGGAAGGCCTAGAATTGTAGTGATCATTAAATTGTTGGCCTGAGTTATTATTTGAATTATGAGTATTGTTAGATCGTTGATAGTTTTGGTTATTTTGATTAGTGTTAGAAGATCTATTGTTATTGTGACTTTGAGAGACATATGCATGTTCATGAGTTTTAAGTATGCCAAACTGAATTAATTTAGCTTCCTCTTGACGCAACATATTTTGAAAGATAACATAAGTTAGTTGAGATGCTAAAGAAGGAATAACTAATTGAGAGTAAATATTTGTAATTAACTGTTGGAACTGTCTAGGTAAACATTTACAAATAATTATGTGGATTATCCTTAAATCAAAAAGAGGAACTTGTAAACCAGTTAGTAAAAATTTAATTGAATCAAACTTAAGCAAGAAATCATCAACAAAGTTGAAATTAGTATACCTGAGGTCTTCACATTGGTCTTGAAGCTGGATTTTTTGAGTTTCATCTGCATTGTCATAAGTATTTTTCAGGATGTCCCAAGCCTGATGGGCTTTTGTACAAGTAGAAATTAAGACATACAATTCAGGACTTAAGGAGATTCCAATTAAACCAAGTGCTTCCTCATTTTTAGTTTGCCAAGCAGTTTGGTCAGCTTGAGGAGTAGAGGCTGTTGGTTTTGAACTGGCATCAGTAGCAATGTCTAAAATGTGTCTAAATCTAAAGATGAAGGTCATGTGCATTTTCCATGCATGATAATTTGTACTCGTTAATTTCATTTCTGGCATTAGGGTAGTCATGATGAAAAATGAAGAGCTAAACTAAGGATAAACAGAGAACCCTTTAACAGAAAAAAGAAAAGAAACTTAAATCAAACTATATACACTTGCATGCAATAGTAGAAAGCTATAGAAGCTTACGCCAATGAGGCATGCAAGAAAAAAAACAACCAGGGAAAAATGGAAACTAAGAACACTGCAGAGCAAAAAAAACTTGGTTAAGTTGTTATAGATTAATAGATAACACAAGAATCTCTTGCATGCAAAGAAAAGGAAAACTAAATCTATTACATGCAAAGGAAAAAAAGAACAGAAAGGACACTGAAGTAAACTAAATAAATCTGTTAAGACTGAAAAGGCAAAATGATCCTGCAAAACAAACGTTAGAAAATCGAATTGAGTCAAAAAAAAAACTTTAATTAATAACTAGAGTTAGAAGACGAATTGAAGCTAAATTTTATTGTGCATATGATAAAAAATGACTGATAGGAACTAAGAGGATCAATAGAGATATAAAAAATAGCCCAATAAACCTTGCAAAAAGGCATTAGGAATCAGAACAACAAAAAGATTTAAAAAAATCCAAATTTGCAATAAAATGTTAGTTAAACTTATATACTAAAAGAGTTAATAAAGAAAATGTTTCAGACCAACGCAATGAAACCAAAAGCTCACTCACAGGTTGGATACTGATATTCCACACTCGCAGCAAACGCAAGATCAAACTATGGAATAGTCCACTTGAAATGGCACAACGAAAGAACACAAGGCGATGATCTTCGAAGAATCTTTGAATAAAAATAGAGACAATGCCCACGGTTTTGAAGATCCACTAAACAGATATTATAATCAATGAACAACAAAATTACTAGCATAAGAGCAATATCTCAAGGATCGAAAAGAAATGAGATTTCAATTCTCAAGGAAGCAGGTCGCAAGAATAAACACAGATTAAAAATGAAAAGAAAGAAACTAAAGCAAGGAAACTACACAACGATTAGAATATGGGTTGAGAGAAAGACTTGCATGCAGATGAACAAGGTACATGCAGAACAACAAAAAAATGCATAAGGCTCGCTTGAATCAATCCTTGATATCAGCTGGTTAGATTAGATTGAAGATGGGTTATTCTATGCAAAAAGGAGCAAAGGGGTGCTTCCGCTGCAAAGACACATGCATGTAAGGAGGAGAGAGGAAGAACCACAAGCGAGAGGAGGAGCTACAAATAAAGGTTGAGCCATTGCCAAAGCCGAAGGTAGGAAATGTAGGTCAAAGCACCACAATATTTGCAAACACAAACAACAACAAAACCAACATGCAAAGAACGAGAGATAAAGGGTTAACACAAACATCAGCGAAACTAAACAAAAATAGTTACACTCACTATGGCATGAATCTAACCTCTACAGGAAGCACAAAGCAATAAAAAAGTCACTTCTTCATAGTCGTTGAAGAAAAAACACTAAAAAACTCAACAAAAAAAATCTAAGCCCTTGAAAAAAATAGAACACAAACTAAGAAAACAAGAATTGAATGCAGATACAAACACACGAAAGCAGAACAAAAGAGCAGGAAAAGAATCGCAAAAACACAGAAGTAGCAGGGTAAACGGAACCCAAAATACAGATGAAAAAGAAAGTAAGAAAAAATACTACTGGAATCCGATGCTAGGCAATATTAGAAATGGAAAAATGCTGAAACGACAACAATAAAAATGTTGAAGCTTTTTTAAAAAACAAAATCGAGCAAAGAAATATATCCTTTTACAATAAAACTCTCCTTTATACTGAAATCCTTCTATGAATTTCACTCAGCAAGCATCGAGATCTGAAATCTAAGAATAAACTACAAGAGCAGGGAGTAAAATCCAGAGGAATTTTTTTTTAAAGAGCGAGAATGATCAAAACAGTATGAAGTTTTTTTTTTTTTGAAAAGAAGAACGCATGCAAAATGTTAAAATGTATAAGAAAATGGAAACACGTGTAATGATAATAGAAACGTATTAATGCATGCAAGGGATTAAACAACAAACTTATTGAGTTGAAAGCAAAGCTAAATGAGATAAATGAAATAACGCATGCAATGATGAAGCAATTGCAATGAAACAACACACATGAAGATAGAAACTAATATTAGAATGCAATGACTGAAAAATAGAAACAAATGATATGCAATTTAAAAAAATATTCTATATAGGTAGGAACCGATATTATAAACCTTTAAGTTCTTTTTTTAAAAAAATATTATAATATAATATTAAATTTGATTATAAAATTAGGATTTTGAAATATATGATTTTTATTATTTTTTTTCCTTATCAAAAAAATGAATCCAAACCTGCACAACCCAAATCAGTCTAATAGGTAAATCGGGTTTGGCGGTAAACCAGCTAAACCCAAAAAAAAATTCAATTTTCTTAAACAGATTACTCAAAAAAAAAACTCTCTCAAGAATCTTTGATATTAGAGTGCTCCAAGATATGGTAGCTCCTTCATCTGTACACTCAATAATGGATTAAACCAACCTGCTCTAATACCATGTTAAAATAATAATCACAAAATAAAGAATTGCAAGAAATTGTTTAATCCAATGAGTTAGGAGTAAGAAGATTTACCATGAATTAAAGTAAAAACTAGGAGCATTCACCAAAAAACCAAGCAACAAAGGAGACAAGATTTTGAAGGGGGAAAAGCATAAAAAAACCCTCGTGATATAATGAAAGTGGCAAAAAATGCCTAAGAATGAGAGAGAGAAAGAGTGTGTGTGTGTGTGAGAGCAAAGCTCATAAAAAATAATCAAGAAGAAGAAGAATCTCATGAGATGAGAGAAGGAGAGCCATCTCTTAATAGAGATGTGAGAAAGGAGTTACATTGTAACTCCCATTTCTATGTATGCCACATTTCACTAGTGTGTGAGACAAGTGTAGGATTCCTCATAAGGAGGAATATCTATTTTCCTTAATAAAAGAAATTACAAATGAGACATGTCCTCCCACTTGGACTAGAGGACGAATACAATAGGATACCTTGGTTTATCCTTACATATTTACCAAGGAAAGATTAAATTCTAACAGTATTCTCAATCCTTCAAAGGCAATTATTTTACTTTCAACATATTTTGACATAGATCTATTGAATGTAGAAACAAGATCAAATGCTGAAGACCTCAACCCTTTAATGATCAATTCCATGCTTGCAACAAATTTGGACATTAAGCTGATGAGTGCAAAAGTAGAATGATGAGAAATGGTTTCATAAATAGAAATAATAGTAGGAATGCTCAATATTTTAATTTTTGTTGTTAAAAGTCCAAACAATTTGGGCACATGGCTATTGAGTATAGATGTAAAAATAGAAATAGTGGAAATGGTCCACAACATAGTTCTACTTATTGCAATTGTAATAAATATAGACACATTGCTAGATTTTGCAGAGGGAGAATGTAAGAATTTTTTTTCCACTAAAGAAAAGAGATGTAAAACAAGAAAGGGAGAAGATGTAAAAGACATGGGTCAAGAAGTTAGGTATCATGGAGAAAAATAAGGCAAAGGATATGTCTTTACCTCATGATGGTGCATATACTTCTTCTAAAAATGAAATAAAAGAGTATTATATAAGGGGTATTTTTAACTAAACAACTTGTGAACCTCCCCTTAAGGTCAATATTCAGGATAGTCTTTAGCATGAAAAAAGTATTGAATATTTTTTTGGAGTATTTCAAGTCTTCATGAAGACTTGTGAAGAGTTTTAAGGTTTTTGTGCTTACTAACGAATCACCTTTTTTAATATATCTAACTATTGGTTCCCACACATTCAATGTAGAGCATTTATGATTTTAAGTGACAATATATATTATGTTTTTGGCTTTTCTATCATTACATTTAGTTGTACATTTGAATAGAAATACCGTGCATTGACAAAGATCAAAGATCTCTTTTATGGTAAATTATGTGTGAACTTTGGACACTATGGTTTTAGGTATTTACCATTTCAAGAATTCTTTTTTATGTGTTAAAATTGATATGGCTACTCTGATTGTTGTTGATGTTTCAATGAATCATCTATTAAAGTTCAAACCCTTTCCCTTTGTATCGATGGAGATGGACAAAGCTAGTTCTTTCTTGAGAGTTGTAGTGGTTTTGATTCATACTAAGGACATTAGGGAATACATCGATGTGCCATAAATAGAGATCAGCCATATGAAGTTCAATAATCTATTTTTGAAGCTATTTGAGAATGATTAGAGGAGATATAAACTTGAGTACAAGCATATTCATGAGAAGGGTTTGGATATTTATAAGGATTTTCTAAATTTTATCTATGAGCACAAATGGATCAAATAATTTTTACCATAATTTATAATAATATGATGTGTTTGGACAGGTCCCATACATTACCAAGGATGCTAGTAGGACATTGATAGGATTGTATGATTCTAGACCTATTCTAGTTTTGAATTTAGTGAAGAATGTTGTGATTATTGAACTAATTGGTGCACAATTTGAAAGTGAATGCATAACTATAGAAGAAATTAAAAATCTTGATGTTTGATATGTGACAAATATTATTGCATGCAAAATCTATTTCTAGAATTGTGATGGTTCTACAATTACCACTACATTCACATAGCTTACTAGATGGTGATAGAGATTGCTAACTTTAATTTATGTGAGTTGTTGAGGGAGAAACTCTTGGAAAACCTAGAGAAGGCTAAGAAAAGAAAATATCCATTTAGGTTTGGATCTCTCATTATTTGTTTACCATTTATGTTCTTGAATTAGTTATTGGATATTAAAGATAAGAAATGAAACAAGTTTTCTCTCGTCGCATTTAAAATAAGTGCACATATAAGAAGTTTTGGAGATAAAATAACTACATTTAACACCTTGTATTGGGGTTTATTTACAAATTTGAAAAATTAAATGCAAGATAGGGAAAAGTTCCCATGGGACTTGGTCCAGAGATATAAGGATGAATTCACATTCTTGGTGGAAAAGGACCATTATTATATAGAGATTATAGAAAGAAGAGCATGTTGGTTGCTGGAGCTTACATATGAAATTACAAGAAGTAGGGCATGCAAAAAAAGTATTGACATATTGCCAAAGATTCTCAGAGATCCCAATGAGAATAAATTTGGTGCTATAACTGAACTTATGGACAAAATCATTAAGAATAAGGTTGAGAAAGTCCACATGATAAAAGAATAGATAAATTTTTCAAGAAACTAGGTTTAACTTAGGTATTAGAAGCTTTCATAAATGATCCTTTAGTGGAAGGTAATTTTGGAAAATTAAAAAAAAGACCTATTAGATCAACTTCTATCACTATTTTTGCTTCATAGAAGTCTCCTACCCCACTTGTTGTGAAGAGGAGTTCCTCCATAACTCCTCTCAAAGAGAAATAAATTGAAAAGAAGGCCCTAAGGCCTAAAGCCAAAGAGAAAAGAGAAAAGATCAATCCATAAGATGACGATGAAAGTGATGAGAAATATTAAGAGGAATAAAAGGAAAAATATATTTTAAAGAGAAGAGTGGAGAGGATGAAAGAGGCAAAAGAAGAGAAAGACAAATAGAAAGCCAAATATGTAGAATAATTTGTAAGAAAGAAGACCAAAGTGTCTCTAGTAAATATTATAGAAAAGAGAAAGGGAAAGGGAAAGGGAAAGAAGAAACTTAAGGATACTCCTCTAGTTGCCACTGCATATAAGACAAATTTCCATCTTTAGAGAACTATAACACCATAACCATACATGATTCACTTGAGTCCATACTATAGAATTGTATGATGATGCCTCTCTAGTAGACACAACTACAATTGAAAAGGCTATTATTTTACACATGATGAATTTTAATGTGGGTCTTAATGATATACTATACAAGCTTTGAAATGTTCATAGTGTTAGAGTAGTCTTATGTTAGCTAATAATTAAATCATTTAATTATTAGTTTATCATTCTCTAGGCTTAAGTTTCACTTAGGCGCTTTATAATTCTTTAGGGTTTTAGCCTTTAGGGTTTCGTGTTTCCTTTTATAAAGATTCACTTCTTTCATTTCAATAAGGTGATTGTATTATTTTCGTCATTGTTAATAGAAAATTATTTTCTTGCAACATGATTTTGCAGTCTCTGGCCTTTTGGCCGCCATAGCTTTCTGTCTTTTTGCTTCTTCTTTGTGACAGTCTTGCATGCAGGTGTTCTTGGGATGATTTGCGTTTGTCAAATCTAACATGGTATCAGAGCTCTCCTGTTGTTCGCTGTTCGAGTTTCGTTGAAGCGTGCCAGAAGCAGAAGGGTTTCAGAAGTTTTTTTGTGGATCTGGGGGGGAGCCAAAATTTGGCTCACCTTGGGCAAAAACGGACACCACCATTGTGTCCGGAAGGCCCAAGAACCCCTAAATCCATATAAAACTTGTCCATTTTGGACACAGTGGCATCTGAGGCAAAATTTTTTTGCATACCAGGGCCGTACGACCCTGGCACGCACTCCGAGGCGGGTACAAACGGCGATTTTTTTTTTAAATTTTTTTTTTGGGGGCGCCGCCCAGCGGCCACCCCCGCGCCGCCCAGCAGCAACCGCAGCCGCGGCCATCGCCCGAGCGGCCACCGCAACCGCGGCCCCCGCCACTGCAGCAGCCACGGCCCCCGCCACCGCGCCACCCGCGGCCCGCCCAGCTGCCGCCCACCCCGGCTCCGCCACCGCTCCGCCGCCCCCGCTCCGCTCTGCGGCTCCAGCTCCGCTCCGCCGGCCCGCCCACCGCCGGCACCAGCGCCGCCTCCCGGCCCCGCTCGGGCCCGCCCAGCTGCCGCCCGGCCCGTTTCAGCCCCCGCGGGCTCCTATTCGCAGCAGCGCGGTCATATGACCGACCAGGGGCTGCAGCCCAGCCCCCGGCGCGCGCCATGCGCCCGGGGGCTCATTTTTTTTAGCCCCTGGGGCTCTTATCTTGCCTTTTTGGGGGTACCTGGGCTTTTTTCGCTCTACAGGGTGCATACGGGGGTATTTTTCTGACTTCCATATATCGTCGGAAAGCTCTTTCCGAGATCTTTTCGATGGTGGAGGTTAGGTTTTTTGGTTCCACCGTTTCAATAGTGGTTTTTGCTGTTGAAGTCTGATGTCTCTTTTTGCCTTCCGGGAGTCATATCTGGCTCATCCGGACTCCTTTTTCGGCAAACGAGATATCGTCGGAAAGCTGATTCTGTGTACTATTCAGTGGCAGAGGTATTTTTTTCAGATTCTGCTCCAGGTTTTCACTCCTTCGAGTTATGCAGTTTATGCCCTCTGGTGGTGTGCTTGGTTCTACAGGTCCGGGGATCTCTTCTTCTGGTTTCTTAGTGCACTCTTCTTTTCTGACTTCTGAGCTTGCATGCTCTTTCTGATGTATCTTTGTTCTGTAAACGCACTGAGATAAAGTGCCCTCTTCTGCATTTCTGGGATCTTTTTCACCTGGTTCAGTTTTAGTATTCGCACTCAGTTATAAAGTGCCATGGGGGGATTCTGATGCATTTGCCACTATAGGCGCATCCACTCTTGTCAAGTGAGCGTACCTTCCACGACATTAGCCCATGTAGACTGTGTCTATGACACCGCCCTTTATCCTGTGTGTGTGCTTCTATTGCACTGTTGGTGTTCCTGGTTCTTCTTCTGCAGCTGTTTCTGGTACTGCATTTCAGTGTTCCTGTCACCTCTCCCAGTTCATCATTATGGGGGGGTTCACCTGTTGGTTCTATTGCTTCCTGGTTTGATTGATCAGCTCTTCAGACACTTGTCTTCTCTACCTGGTCATGCACTTCAGTGGGGGTTCCAGCAGTATCTTCTGACAGAGTTTTCAGACATGCTTCAGAGGAGTTTCTTGCTCTCTTCTTGTTCCTTTCTCTGGGACATCTTTTGCTTTATGTTTGGGTACCTGATCAGGCCTAGTTGCCGGGACCCATCTTTCCTACTTTCTGCAGTAGTTTAGCTTTTTTTGCTTCTCCCTAAGTTACACTTAAGGGGGGGTGTTAGAGTAGTCTTATGTTAGCTAATAATTAAATCATTTAATTATTAGTTTATCATTCTCTAGGCTTAAGTTTCACTTAGGCGCTTTATAATTCTTTAGGGTTTTAGCCTTTAGGGTTTCGTGTTTCCTTTTATAAGGATTCACTTCTTTCATTTCAATAAGGTGATTGTATTATTTTCATCATTGTTAATAGAAAATTATTTTCTTGCAACATGATTTTGCAGTCTCTGGCCTTTTGGCCGCCATAGCTTTCTGTCTTTTTGCTTCTTCTTTGTGACAGTCTTGCATGCAGGTGTTCTTGGGATGATTTGCGTTTGTCAAATCTAACACATAGAGATCCATTATGTTTTGAGATATAGCAAGTAGTATTCGTAGAAGTCCAGATCCAAAAATAAGTCTTGGATGAGATATGTGCCACTTTGTCACATCAAGACAAAGTAAAAATACCCCAATTACTTGGAAAGGAATTTAGAACAAAGGAAAGGGCCAATACTCTTATTGGAAAAGATCTAGATGACATTGGCCAAATAATAAAGCATATTTGGAGAAGGTTGAAGAAACTATTCCTCCAAAAGTAGAAGATCTAATAGATTCATCTCTTCTAGAAATCACAATGCATAAGGAGATAGAGAAGAGCATATTGAAGAACACTATTGGAAATATGTAGGTGTATCATCTTAAAATGGAAGCACTTCCATGTTAAGAGAGTTTAGCCCTCTGAGTAAGTGGTTTGGGGTCATATTGCATCTTTGCTTTGATCTGGCTTTCTCCTCACTTTCCACTTCTTTTCTTCTTCATTCTAGGTGAAATTAGGGTTAGGATCCCAAGGATTCTCCTTAATTCCCCTCTCCATGGCTCTATTTTCTAGGTAGGAATTAAAAATAGGTCCTCCTAGCCTTCATCATAGTTATCATAGGATTTTGTGCCTATCCCTGGCATTCTATCCTGTTCTGATATCATTTCTAGGTCTCCAGGCATTCCCAGGACCTCCTGTCCTGATTCTGACTAGATCTGGGCCCAGGGTCAAATTTGAGGTTGATCTTGACTAGGTCAGGATCAAGCTCAAACCTGACTAGGTCTGGATCAAGGTCGTACTTGACAAGGTTAGTCCCAACCTCGATTTTTCCCCCCTCTTTCTAATCTCCAAATTCCCTGATTTTCGGGTATCGGGGATATTTATTTTTCCCGCCTCTAGGTTCGCTATTTCGGGTTTCAGAATGGTAAATCCTCTAATTTCATTTAATCTAAGTATATTTTCTAAAGGTTAGGACCTAATTGGGATTTAATTCTCCAAGGTGGCCCCTCTAGAGGATTGTGCCCTAGTTCACTATAAAAGGAGGCCTTCCTCTCTCATTTTCACATCTCATTCTCAAGCAATTGCTCTCAAGCTCTCAAGGTGATCAAGAAAACATTCATTCAAGCATTCAAGTTCTCTTCTTCATCCAAGTTCTCCATTGAAGATCAAGGATTCAAGCATTCAAGCCATTGAAGGGATTTGGTTCAAGCATTCAAGATTCATCATTCAAAACCCTAGATCTAGCCATTATGATGGTGTGATCTTCCTTCAAGATTCTTTGTTCATCTTCAAGATCCATTCATTCTTCTATCAAGGTGGATTCTAATCATACAATCATGGAGGTTTGATTTACATTTGTTGATGTTATGTTCAAGCTTTCATATCAATATACTTGTTTATATTTAAAATACAATTGCATATCTATCGAATTGCATAGCTTCATTGTTAGATCCATTTCTACTACTTGCTAGCATTCTCCATCTCAATTTCAATATTAAGGTTGATTCCAAAGTTGGGTTTGACCAAGGCAAACCCCTCAAACAAACAACAAAAATCCTCTTTTTCTTGTAGGTACAAGTGTGGGATTTCGGGTATGAGAGCAGATTTGGATACCCTTTTCGGTGAACTTCCGAGATTTGTGAAAAAAATTAGAATCGACCTTCAGATAAAGAATCTAGCCTTTGACCTTTTATGAGGGTCAAAGTCAACCCGAGCTCATCTTGGAAAAAGATTTTTGGGTTTTCTTCATCTCAGCATTTCCAGTCTGAAACATGTTGCAGATTTTCCTAAAAGTACACACAGACATCAAAATTGGGCATTTTCCATATTTTCCCCAATTTGAGGTTAGTACTTACATTTCAATTATTTCAATTCTAAACACGTCAATTCTACCATAGGGAAATATAGGGTTTTTCTCTCTCTTTCATATTATCCATAGATTGATTCGATTGTGCATTAACCTCTTGGTTGATCAAATTGGATCTCTCCTTTGGGAATTTGGATTTAGGAGTGGATCTCATATTTCCCCCATACATTTACACAACATACAACATTTGAATAAAGGTGATGCCATTTTACCTCTATTCATTTTGGTGAACCCGACAAGCTTGCTCTCTTTCTTTTTGGTGTTAGATTGCCTTTTAGATTAGGTTTAGTTCAAATTACAAAAGAATCTATATATTCAATAAAATCCAATGACATTTCTTGCATTTCATTTTCTATGGCGATTGTTAAGATGCTTTGGTGTGTAGTTATGTTCTTTATTTCTCTTCTTTTAGCATCTCTTTATAATACCTATAATGTTTATGAGAGTATCATTCACTTCATTATGTTGATGACCCTTCACTTTGCTCTTGCTTATGCTTTTGTGAAGTTGATTGACACTAGTCTACCTACATTTGAAACCTTCATTAAAGATTTATGTGGTAGTCTTATTAATGTTTTGGATTATGTGAAGAATTTGGTAGATGATACACCATCTCCTAATCTTCCTAATCCTCCTAATCTGATTCCTAATCTTCCTATTCCTAATTCGATACCTAATTCTCCATCTGTTCATCCTCGCTCTTCCCATACTTATGATGGGATTTAAGCTATAGTTCAGGATGCAGATGTGCAAGATTTCTTTGATTTACCTTCTCCTCTGATTCATGATGATATTAAAGGAAAGGGTAAAGAAACTTCTTCAAAACCTATTATTCCACCTTATGCAACCTTTCCTCATGAACATGATAAACAATCACCTCATGTAGAAGCTTTACATAATATGTATACTCTAGATATAATATGGTGACTAAACAAGGTTATAAAGGTTTTGGGCTTGGGGTTAATGAGCATGGTATTAGGTTCCCAGTTCATATACCACCTAAACCAAATATGTATGGTGTTGGGTGTTCAAAAACTCAAGTTAAGGTAGGTGATGCTAAACATCATCCTCCTCTCCCCACACCTATATTAGATAACCCTAATACTCATCAAGAAGTAGCTAAGAAGGTATATGTTGAGCTAATGAATTCCAAGAAAGAAATCTTTAGACCTATGCCAATTGATGCTTTATACAAATACAAATGTCCTTTTCATTATAGTAACAAACATTTACTTGCTGATTGTAAACATTTCAAGTTATATGTTAGAGAAAGAGCTACTTTAGGAATTATATCTCATTCTCGTGCAGTTTTACAATTCCTTCATAATTTTGATATAGAGGATTCCCCTCCTTTAGATATAATGTAGATGTTCTTTCCCTCTTGTCTCATGACTGGGGGGCAAGAGGTGTATCTTCATCCAGTCTCCTAGAGTCCATTAGGTCTTTTATTGGGGATTAATTGGTATTCTTTCTCTCCTATTTTGGCTTTGCATTATGTTTTTAATCATCCATAGAATCTATCCTTTCTTTTCAAGATATCTTTTCTAGGACATTTGTTTTGTGAAGGTATCCCTTGCCTTTCATCCCTGGGGGGCAAGGTTCTCTCTTCTCTCTCTTTGTTTAGGGAACTTCTTTCCTTAGCTTAGTGGTATTTGTTTATATTGCAATATTATTTCATCATATTGGTAGATGTTTTGACTATGTATAACCTTTTTACATGAGAAGTTGTTGTCCTAAGTCATCACTTCTTCTCTATTTTGCAAGTTATGTTCTTTATAAACTCTCACCTTGGCTTTAGTATTAGAGTTGTTTCCCCCATTTCAAAGATTCCTCTTCCTCTTCTTTGCAGGGGGCTTGATGATTGAATCTTTGTTCCCATTGTTGAAAGATGATATTTTATCTAAAGCACTCCTCTTTGGTGGGGGCTCTTGTTGATAAGATCTCTTTCTTTGAGGATCCTTTTCCATGAGTGACATATCCTTTCCACAATTATCTATATTCTTGGATGTAGGGGTCAGTATCCCTTGCTCAGGATATGGTGTACATTGTTGCTAAATAGTATATCTCCTTGCATTGTGAAATAGGTATCCTCTTCAATCTTTGTTCCTACTCTTGGGGGGCAAGGATGCTATCTCCTTCTGTCTTTCTGAGATTCACCTCTTTCCTTGGGTGAGTAGTATTTATCTATTATGTGATATCCAATCATACATGAAAATTTTGGTTTGCATTGAGGATCTTTGTCCTTGATCACAACCTATTTTGTTGTTTGACATTGGGTTTCCATGGTTGATATATCTCTCACCCTGGAAACTGAACAGTGTGCTATCCCTCATAAGGGTTACATTCTTTTCACTTCTTGCATGATATCTCTTTACATTTGTCCCTTCCATGGCCTCATAGGAGTTGTGACCTTCTTGGCTTGGACTGGGTGTTGTTTGTGGATATTGTCTTGATGCTGAGGAAGGCTTTATCCTTGTTCTTTACTTTCCTTAACATGTCAAAATAGTATGTTTTTTCCATATTAAGGAGGGGGGGCATATATAGGGCCTCCCTTGTACTATAGTTTTTTATTTTTACATGCTAAATCTTGGAAGGTAATGCACATAAGTTTCTAAATCCTGAAAAGACACATATTTATATGCTAAATCTTCCGATGGTAATGCACATAAGTTGCTAAATCCTGAGGAGACACACTTTTTTCAAAATTTTCAATATGCTAAATCCTCTGAAGGTAACGCACATAAGTTTCTAAATCTCAAAGGGACACGCATTTCCAATTTCAAATATGCTAAATCTTGGAAGGTAATGCACATAAGTTGCTAAATCCTGAAAAGACACACACCTATATGCTAAATCTTCCGAAGGTAACGCACATAAGTTGCTAAATCCTGAGGAGACACACATTTTATATAAATAGTGATACAAGAAGGTGGATCTATGAGTATTCTAGAAGCCGATAGAAGACACATTACAATTGCAAGCATAGTTTATGGGTGAACCTATTGGGCTCTCCCTCTAGGGTGATTCATGGTAAGGTGGGCATCTTACTAGGTGAGCTAATCACTCTTTTCCCTTTCTCTCTTTTCGCTTTCATGCTAGTACGACTGGATCATGAAGCTATGTTGTTTATAGTGTTGTTCTTGTCTTTCTTATGTAAAAATTTATGCTTTTATGATAGCTTTCCAAATATGATATTAGTATGAGAAATATTTCTTAGCGAGGTTTCTTATACTAATTGATTTGGGTTATTTAGTACTAACCTATGTTCTTTTGGTTTTCTCTTTTTGCACCCTCGTGCATGTATGTTGAGTTAGAATCCTTAGTCTTGGGGCTTGTGTCCTAAGCTAAGTGTTATTCTATCTCATTTTGAATCCACTTGGATCTTCTCTTTCTTCTCCTTTACCAAGAGTTTGCATTGAGTCCATACTCTTGCTAAAGTGGGGGCTTAATGTATCATCTTAAAATGGAAGTACTTCTATGTTAAGAGCATTTAGCCCTCTGAGTAAGTGGTTTGGGGTCATATTGGATTCCTTGGATTGATCTTTGCTTTGATTTGGCTTTCTCCTCGCTTTCCACTTCTTTTCTTCTTCATTCTAGGTGAAATTAGGGTTAGGATCCCAAGGATTCTCCTTAATCCCCCTCTCCATGGCTCTATTTTCTAGGTAGGACTTAGAAATAAGTCCTCCTAGCCTTCATCATAGTTATCATAGGATTTTGTGCCTATCCATGGCTTGTCCTATTTTGATATCATTTCTAGGTCTCCGAGCATCCCTAGGACCTCCTATCTTGATTCTGTTTGGATCTGGGCCCAGGGTCAAATTTTAGGTTGATCTTGACTAGGTTAGGATCGATCTCGAACCTAACTAGGTCAAGATCGAGGTCATACCTGACTAGGTTAGTCCCAACCTTGATTTTTCCCCCCTCTTTCAAATCTCCAAATTCCCTGATTTTTGGGTATCGAGGATATTTATTTTTCCTGCCTTCGGGTTTCAGAATGGTAAATCCTCTAATTGCATTTAATCTAGGTATATTTTCTAAAGGTTAGGACCTAATTGGGATTTAATTCTCCAAGGTGGCCCCTCTAGAGGATTGTGCCCTAGTTCACTATAAAAGGAGGCCTTCCTCTCTCATTTTCACATCTCATTCTCAAGCAATTGCTCTCAAGCTCTCAAGGTGATCAAGAAAACATTCATTCAAGCATTCAAGTTCTCTTCTTCATCCAAGTTCTCCATTGAAGATCAAGGATTAAAGTATTCAAGCCATTGAAGGGATTTGATTCAAGCATTCAAGATTCATCATTCAAAACCCTAGATCTAGCCATTATGATGGTGTGATCTTCCTTCAAGATTCTTTGTTCATCTTCAAGATCCATTCATTCTTCTATCAAGGTGGATTCTAAGCATAGAATCATGGAGGTTTGATTTACATTTTTTGATGTTATGTTCAAGCTTTCACATCAATATACTTGTTTACATTCAAAATACAATTGCATATCTATCGAATTGCATAGCTTCATTGTTAGATCCATTTCTACTACTTGCTAGCATTCTCCATCTCAATTTCAATATTAAGGTTGATTCCAAAGTGGGGTTTGACCAAGGCAAACCCCTCAAACAAACAACAAAAATCCTCTTTTTCTTGTAGGTACAGGTGTGGGATTTCGGGTATGAGAGCATATTTGGATACCCTTTTCGGTGAACTTTCGAGATCTACGAACAAAATCAGAATTGACCTTCAGATAAAGAATCTAGCCTTTGACCTTTTATGAGGGTCAAAGTTAACCTGAGCTCATCTTGGAAAAAGATTTCTAAGTTTTCTCTGTCTCAACATTTTCAGTCTGAAACAAGTTGCAGATTTGCCTGAAAGTACACACAGACATCAGAATTGGGGATTTTCCAGATTTGCCCCAATTTGAGGTTAGTACTTGCATTTCAATTATTTCAATTCTAAACACTTCAATTCTACCATAGGGAAATATAGGGTTTTTCTCTCTCTTTCATATTCTCCATAGATTGATTTGATTATGCATTAACCTCTTGGTTGATCAAATTGGATCTCTCCTTTGGGAATTTGGATTTAGGAGTGGATCTCATATTTCCCCCATACATTTACACAACATACAACATTTGAATAGAGGTGATGCCATTTTACTTCTATTCAGTAGGACACTACGAAGGTTCTAGAAGAGAGTATAGACATAGAAAAGGCAATAGAGAAGAGATTTCCCAAGGGAAAAGAAGAAAATTAGATATGTGAATCCTTCAGACCCTCAAGTGACTCATTCAAAGACCTTCTAAGTCTATAGATGTAGTTTTAACTAGTGGTGACTATTGAATTTTCATAAGTGCCAATCCAGCAAAGATTAAATAGACCTGGCCAATCATTCCCCTCTTCATAAGTTATATCTTAGCGATATAATTTACCACTTTGCCCAAAATAATTCCTTCAAAACCATATGCAAGGTACCAAATTAAGGCCTTCTAGGAGTAACTATTGACTCCTCGTTTCCAAGTATGAAGCAGTTGAATCTTTCACTAGATTCTTTCAAAGACTATGCTTCTAACTTAGAACAATATGAAAAAAGAGAAGAAGAGAAAATGACAAATGAAAAGAGGTTGTGGGATACCATGGATTGATAGACAATTGCACATAACAAGTTGTAGGACAACCCAAAAGAAATTAAGAATTATGTGGATAAATTTGTTGCGGTATATTAGTTTTTTCACAGCTGGCTATTACCCACTAAGAGCATGAAGGACCCCAAAAAAATCTATTGAGTCTTAGATTGTGTAGATGGTAGGAGCTCTAGGTTTGAAAAAGGAGAAATATTGTACTGCAAGGGTAGAAATAGAGAGTTTCTACTTGCAGATGTCCTTGCTAGTAGACCAAAAGGAGAAAATCAAGAATAAGTATAATTAGTTAAGGGACATTGTTGATCTAAAGCACACTAGTCTTGTGAAATTACTTGATAAATCTGAGAAGTCAGATAAGGAGATAAAAGCTCCAAGCTCCATGAAAGATTCCCAAGATCTTATATGGAAGATTGACTATTAGAATATTATACTAGCTTCAAGGAAAAGAGAATAGAAATTAACTTGGTCACAACTCAAAGTCAATTATCAGGGCATCTTGTCTTCATCAAAATGAGTTGTCTATGTTTGTTGGTAGGAAAAATTTTGTTCATAAATGGAGATTTATTGCATAGTGTTGTGGTACATTTTTGGTATTCTTGAATATTGCATTGTACAAGTATAAATAGATAGTACATTAAGTCGGAGATGTAATACAGTCAATGAGAGTATATCCAGTGAAAAACATTGTCCTTTTTTTCACCAACCCTTTTCCCTTGATGTCAATGGTGGAGTGTTTAGAAATTGTATAAGTGTTTCCATCAATGAAAAAGGGGGAGATTGTTGGTGATATGTATAATGTTTTCATTGATGTCAACCTATGTTGGAAATGTAGTATTAAAGTGATTGAGGTCTTTTCTAGAATGTTGATGTGATTTTGATGCAGGGGCATTCTAGGGTACTCGGTGAATCTGCATGGGAGGTGTGTGTTTGGCCAATGTTACTCAGTTGCAACCTTGACCGATGGTCTTGATCATTGAAGGAAGTTCAGTCGTTGAAGGAATTCGGTAATCTTTGGTGCTTGGTGAAAGTGTTACTCAATGATGCCTGCGGTGCTTGGTGGACACTAGTGCTCGGCGATGCCTGGCATGTTCGGTTATTCCACCATTGCTCGGTAGTTCTAGTTTACCAATTGGAGTTCTGTGTGATTTGTTGGGCTGGCTTGGTGCATTTATTGTTCGTAGCTGTTGTTACAGGCCGACATGTTGAATTAGATGTTTGTAAGGCTATTTTGATGTTGACTTGTATTGAATTTAATAATTCTTAGGGGGAGTTAATGATTTCATCTAGCCAACTTGTGGCTGATGATTAGCATTTATAGGATGTTTGGGGTAGGTTTTTAGGATCATTCAAGAGATAGGGGTTCATGATTTGGAGGACTAGCGAATAGAATCTGAGGTTCTGAAAGCTGGAGTTGGTGAAGTTGTGGAAAAGATCTTGTAGATCAGATTGTTATCTGATAGTTTTAGTTGTAGAGCTAGTGGTTTGCACACTTGGAGATAGGGAGATTTCTTGGAGGCTTGTGAGCTCAAGTTTAGATTTGCCTTAGGGTTTCCATCAGTTGCTGATTGTTTTCAGAGATGAACTAGCTAAGATTGTATTGGATCTGTGTGGATCTTGGAGAATTGTTTATGATTGTAATTGGCCCTAACCCGGAAGGCCTTATAGTCAGGCATGTTAATGAAAATCAGAGTTAAACAATTATTTTTTTGTTGTGTTGTTGAGTATTCCACTATGTTGATTGTTGGCTGCAAGGTTTGGACTATCCTTAATTGGATTGACCATCCTTGATTGCATTAGGTGGTATTAGAGTGCGAGAGTTGATCTTGTGGAGTGAAGATTGACCTAGCAAGGATGATCTTGCGAAGTTGATCTTGTAGGTGAAGAGATCGTATGATCTGGATTGCAGATCTGTGGCACTGAACTTGCAGATCTTGCCCTAGTTGTTTGTTCAAGGTGGCAGGTTGAGATCTGACTTGCATACAACTTGGAGATTTTCACAAGGTGGTCGGTGTAGGGTTTTTGCAGAGGGTTTCTATTATCTTTAAGGATGCCTCTGAGAAGATTGGACCCTAGAGTACTTGCAGATCTCTGTGATACTATTGAATCTAGGATTATAGAGAAGGTGAAATTAGATTTAAGATCTAAGATGGAGTTGATGAAGAATGACATGGTCACCGAGATCATGAGAGCTTTTGCTAGTGTACCTCAAAATGTTGGTAATGAAGATGGCTATGAGGAAGCTGCTGAAGACTTTGAACCTACTAGATCTAGTGGTGATGACTGGAGGAATAGATTTGGTGAAGACAGAACTGCTTGGTTGCCTAGATTTGGAGCTCGGTTAAGTAGTAGTTATCAAATGGAAGTTAATACTTTCTCTGGTATTTTGAAGCCCTTGAACTTGATTGATTGGATTTCTAAACTTGACGATTTCTTTGAGCTGGAAGAAATTGAAGATCCTCTTCGGGTGAGATTAGCACAGACAAAGTTGAAAGGACATGCTGATCTTTGGTGGAAAGAACTATAAAGAGATAGAGAAGATGAAGGTGAAATGAAGATCAATCGGTGGAGGTTGATGGTGACAAAACTGAAAGCTAAGTTCATACCTTCTGACTATGAGCTTGACTTGTTTAAGAAGTTACAGAATCTAAAGCAGAAGGATTTGTCTGTTGAAGATTATACCGAGGACTTCTACAAACTTACTATTCGGTCTGGACACCGAGAGCTTGGTAAGGAAAAGGTAGCTCGGTATGTGAATGGTCTAAGATTCAATATTCAGGATGAGCTTGGTATGTTGAAGATTGATTCTGTTGAAGATGATTATCAGTATGCTTTGAAGGTAGAAGATAAGTTGAAGAGGAAACAACATAGTAATCCTCAAGGGAAAGAAAATATTAATCACTCGGTGAAGGATAAACCAACTGATGCAGAAGATGAACCAAAACCTGTGGAACTGAAGAAGAAGATAAGTAGAGTTATCTTTAAGGGTACTTTCTATAACTGTGGTGAAGAAGGACACCATTCTTTTGAGTGTACACAGAAGCAGCTTGGTGACCGACGGACTGCTGTGGTGAATGAGAATGAACCTAAATTTGAGAACTTGCTGCTTCGACGAACATTGCTCGGTACAAAGGAGGAACCTTGTCAGAGGAGTAACTTGTTTAGGACCCGATGCAAGTCTAGAGGTAAAATCTTTGATGTTATTGTTGATAGTGGTAGTACTAATAACCTTGTTGTTGAGGACATGGTTCAGAAACTTGGGTTTAATAGAATGAAGCATCCTTGTCCTTATAGGATTGGCTAGTTGCAAGATGTTCATCCTTTAGAAGTAAGAGAACAATGCTTTATTGATGTTCAGATTGGCCAGTATAAGGATCTTGTGTTATGTGATATTGTGAAGATGGATAGTTGTGATATATTGCTCGGTAGACCTTGGCAATATGATTGCAGAGCTATGTATGACTGTGTCAGAAATGTGTTTACTATTGAGAAGGATAACATGAAGTTTTCCCTGATGCATTTGTTGGATGCAACACTTGGTAGGAGAAGCCTGAGTATTGGTAGCCGAGTTGAGTTGGTAGATCCATAGAAAATGAATGATTATTATGGAGAACAGACCTATGCGTTGTCAAGGAAAGGCTTGAAGAGACAGAGAAAGCTGAAGTGGAAGAGTATGAAAGCTGAAAAGGTGGACTTGTATGTGAAGAACCAGTTTGGGGTTTATGTGTTGAATCTTGGAAGATGTTCTTCTCACATATGAACATCTTTTCAAACCTGGGGTGTCTGATGCAGGGGCATTCTAGGGTACTCGGTGAATCTGCATGGGAGGTGTGTGTTTGGCCAGTGTTACTCAGTTACAGCCTTGACCGACGATCTTGGTCATTGAAGGAAGTTCGGTCGCTGAAGGAACTCATTAATCTCTGGCACTCGATGGAAGTGTTACTCAGCGATGCCTAAGGTGCTTGGTCGACATTGGTGCTCGGTGATGCCTGACATTCTTGGTTATTTCACTGTTTCTCAGTAGTTCTAGTTTATCGACTGGAGTTCTGTGTGATTTGTTGGACCGACTTGGTGCATTTATTGTTCATAGCTGTTGTTACAGGCCGACATGTTGAATTAGATGTTTGTAAGGCTATTTTGATGCCGACTTGTATTGAATTTAATAATTATTGGGGGGAGTTAATGATTTCATCTAGCCGGCTTGTGGCTGATGATTAGTATTTATAGGATGTTTGGGGTAGGTGCTTAGGATCATCAGGAGATAGGGGTTCATGACTTGGAGGACTAGCGAATTAGATTTGAGGTTCTGAAAGTTGGAGTTGGCGAAGTTGTGGAAAAGATCTTGCATGATTTTGCAGATCAGATTGTTATCTGATAGTTTTAGTTGTAGAGCTAGTGGTTTCCACACTTGGAGACAAGGAGATTGCTTGGAGGCTTGCGAGCTCAAGTTTAGATCTGCCTTAGGGTTTCCAATAGTTGTTGATTTTTTTTAGAGCTGAACTAGCTGAGATTGTATTGATTTGTGTGGATCTTATAGAATTGTTTCTAATTGTAATTGGCCCTAACTTCAAAGGCCTTACAACCGGGCATGTTAATGAAAATTAGAGTTAAACAATTATTTTATTGTTGTGTTGTTGAGTATTTTGTTGTGTTGATTGTTGGCTGCAAGGTTTGGACTATCCTTAATTGGATCCACCATCCTTGACTGCATTAGATTTCCAAGTGCTTGAATGAGATTTTGAAGGCACAACCTAGGTGACTATTTTGGTAAAGAATTATATTTTGGTTTGCAATGCTCCACATCATAATATCCTAGTCAATGGCTTTAGTATGGATCTATGAGAAAGTTACACTCTAAGTTTCAAGTGCCCAATCCTTTAGCAGATGAAATAGTGAATACCAAAGTGTTAGTCTATATATAGATACTTCGTATCTACTGTTGAAGCTCTTTGTATTCCTCTGTTGATAATGATTTTTTGTTGCAGCTTTGAAATATGATTTGTTGATGTCAAGTGATGATATGATGTATGTTGCAAGCATTTTTTTGGTCTGCACGACAGATTGAGATTGAACAGTTAGCTTACTTCACTTATTCTATATTATGGAGCCAACTTGAGTGTTTTGATACTGTAGTACAACATGTAGAGATTAATACAAATTTTTGGGAGTGCTTGGGGCCCATTTTGACTTAGTGTGATGATGCACACATCTTGGTTTCCTTCTTCAAATCTTTGGAGATGGGCTTTTAAGATGAAAAATTAAGTACTACATGTTTTATCTAGTTCAAATGGCCTAATTTCAATATAGTTGTATGTTGTGGAAGATATTTATATATTAGAATAATTTTTTAGGATGTATGGATATAGAATGTCCAATAATAAGTATGAAGGTGTTTAAATGCAATTATTGTGAATATGATGAATGAATGTTGTGAAACATATTGATGAAGTTAGTTTTTGATGCATAAAACTGAGAAGTGTAATCATCATTCTAACATGCCTCCTCTATCGCAATTCACCACATGTATTCATTGTAAAGATAGGATATTATATCTTACTTTGAAGAAGTAATATTTAGTTTACAAGTCACTTGTATCTTTCCTTAAGACAGTGTTTTGTAGCTTGCAAGTTAGAGAGTGGTGGGCTTCCTTGGTAATGAGCCTAAAAAAAATTGTAAAACTATTTTTCATATAGTGTGAGTTGGATCTCACTACAATTTTTCCCTCCTTGGGTTTTCCACATGAAAAATCTTGGTGTTCTAGTGTGTTGCATGTTGTGTTCATGTTATTTACTTGTGCATATATGTGATGAATTAATTAAATGGGAAAAATTAATTATGTTTTAATATATGTTGATTCACACACACACTAACCTCTCCCCCCAACCAACAACTGATTGTGTTTAACAATCGGTATTAGAGAAAGGTTCCTAAAGTAACAATTTAGCAACTGAGGTAGATCATTCTTTTGAAGATTGAAAAAAATGTTTGGTTTAGAAATAGATTTAGATGCCTTAGAACCTGAAGGATGGGATGTTGATAGAGTAGTAGATCTTGAAGGAGAACATACATCTACTCTTGATGATTAGAACTTGGATATAATTAGATTTGACATACTTTCAATATTAAATTTAGTTCTAACATTTAGAAAGATAGAAATATTGTTTTGTTTCTCTTTACCATTATTTCTCACTTGATTATAAAGCTATAATTTATGTTCTAATGTACACATTTGTAGATCTAAATGCAAACCAATAAAGTTGCATTTGAAGTTCTTTCATCTCCAAGCATTGCTAGGTCATTGGGAAATTGCCTTGTGTGCTATTGTTTGGGTCTCTTCAACTTTGAGTTCTAATAGAGGTCGCTCTTTACTCATGGGCATCAATCACTCTCTACTTTGTGGGCAATGTCAAGGGCACAACTAGTTTCTTCACCTCTTATGAATAAATTTCATACTCAATGAGGGTGACCTTAGCCCAATAGCTATTGTTCTACTTCTCCATTGGCTTTCTACCATGGGATTGGTAGCTGACTTTGACTATTTCTCATATTGTGTAGCTATCAAAGACAAACAAGATGCTAACAATAAATATGGTAATGAGGTTAATATCTTCGTATAGACTCTTTGAAACTCATTGATATATGAGATACACCAAATGATAAGAATCTACCTTCTCTTTCCTTTGCTTTTACTCTTGTCAAATAGTTACTTATTGCAATTATGTTTTTATTTTTTATTCTAAAATACTACCTAGTTGAACATTGCAAGTGTCACTAGTTCCACTCATCTTTTATTTAATATTTATAATACTATTTATAATTGATATTTATAAACATTATTAAATATCAAATAAGAAAATTTAAAAAGTGAATAGTAATCTTAATTTTCTTCTAACCAATCAAATGCACTGATATCTTCAACCATATCAACATGTAGAAAAGAAATTACAGAAATACAAATTTCTGTAACTTAATAATATAGTAGAATCAATTAAATCGATAAAATTAACTATGAATTTTAAAATAGACCAACGGCTATCTTACTCAAGTATAAATCAATTATACTTTCAGACACATTATAAAATCACTTTAACTAAGCTCCGTGCAATGGTATCATGGCTGGCTGCTGCAAGTGTAACTGTATAGATTCTCTAGTTGTGCTGTTTAGACATTTGTATCCTCTCTCTTGACAGTCTGTGAACTGCCCTCTTTTATTATATTCTTTTCTTAACATCGATTCAATTAGAAAAATGTATTGCTTTTCTCACCAGCATCAACTGGCTGGACCCATTTCAGTCTGATAATAAAAGCTTGCCCTGCTTTCAACAGCAATATGGGACCCTACTATCTAACTCAAAATATCAAATTGATAGTTTTTGGTCCCGATGATACAAAAATTCATATTTTTTTTAGAGCGTGGATCATGTTACTTACTTTTGTGGGTGGGAAAAACTAACTTTTGCTTGACCACAATGTACCACTAGAGAAGCATCTTCCTTATCAGTAAAGTGAAATGGGTAGCCTTGAATTCTTCATATTAGATCTGGGTTTTCGTCTTAAGAAAATCTATGCTGATATAATCTCTGCAGTGAAACACAGGTGAAGGATTTGAAGGCATCATCATTAGAGATGTGGCAAGTATTTGATATGGCCTGTTATTTCATTACATACATCCCTTCCTGTACCAGAAACATACCGTTAATGCTGAGGCAACTTTCTTCTTTAGGTCGCAGATTCTATTCTTATTTCCTGAGGACTTTGGAAGATATTCAGGAGAGTTACACAAGGGAAGTTTATGTACAAAACCATATCTCACCAGGAGGTAATGAAAGCAATGATATCATCCCCTGGAACAATCTTATAGTAGCCCTAGATTTGCAGATGTTATCGGGCATTTCATTAGAATAGTAGAGTAGACTGGAGAATGGATTATTTTCTGGTTTCTTTGTGTTATTTGAGAGGAATGTTGTAAGTATATTACACTACCGTTATGATTATAATTAATTTTTCTGATTGGTGATCTATCTTATATAAATTGTCTGTTGTTCTTCACGCGGTTCATTTAGTGGTCACTGTAAAATTGGAAGTCCAAATTTTATTATATGTGCTTTTAAAACTTTTTTATTATCTTTTGATCATCTTATCAAGGGGGAAGACACACATTTATGTGAAGTCCAATGAAAGCAGCTACTAGAGAATATCCAACACATATATGAACACCTAATTTAGTTATAATATTCTATTCATTTGTTTAGAATATTTACAAATACATTGCTAGCATTTATTAGAAAAAACTAATAAGAAGAGAATAAATCATTGACAACTCAAATAAATGAGCATGTGCATACGTCCTACACAACAGTATATTTGGTATTCTTTAAATCCTTTCAAGAACAGATGCAATATAATATGTTGTAGTGGATAAATGCCATTCCTTCAACTTAGATTTTCATGGATAACTTAGCTTCCATGCGAATTTAGTGATGATATGATAAAAATCTGCTACCACACTATTACAAATACTCTAGAACCCCACCACTTAAAATTTCACTAACATTCAAGAAGGTAGAAGTGAAACAGGAGGAAAAAGGGGAAATTGCAAGAAAATTGGGGTATGCCAAAATCCCACCATCAAAGAAAGGAACCGCCATGCCATAAACCAAAAAAAACAAAATAAACTCATTCTCAGAAGACTGTGTATGATTATATGCCCAATGTCAAGCTCTCATATTTACTAGTGGTCTGCATCGTGGAGTACCCTTTATTTCTTTCTTTTACCATGAAGGAATATTTCATCTCAATACACAAATATACGACAAAAGTCAGAGGCAGAATAGAGTGAATACTTTGAATATAAAAGAGAAAATTTTAGATGGAGCAATGCGTGCACTTTTCTATACATATAAATAAGCTCACAAAAACAAGATTGTCTACTATAAATTATTATTCTCATTGTATGTATATTTAAAATCTCTTTTTTATTTTAATTAGCATAGCCTTAGCTGGATCCTTTTTATGAGGTATCCAAAATTTGCCAGGCTTCCAAAGCAATGGTCGGATACCTGATGATACAGAAATTTACACAGAGGAAAAAGATATTGCTTCTCTTTTTCTAATACTAAAGTCAGGACTGCAATGTCAGATAACCCTCTTCCTTGCCCAGAAAGCGGTATGGGTGGCATTTTTTATTCGTATTAAAGTCATGAATGCAATGGCAGAGAAGCCTCTCTTGTCAGATACCAAATGGGGTCTTTTTCTTTGTCTTATATCTGGGTCTTTTTTGAAAGGAACCCTGTGCTGATATTAATGCTTGAAGTGAGATACATGAGAGGAAGTTGAAGACATCATCAGAGATGTGGCGAGTGTTTGATATGGTGTGTTGTTTAGCTACATACATTCCTTCCTGCACAGGAAACATACCATCACCGGTGAGGCAGATTTCTGTTTTGGATCTCAGATTCTACTTGTATCTACTGAGGACTGTTGAAGATACTCAGAGACTTACATGAAGGAAGCTTACATGCAAAACCATGTCTTATCAGCAGGTAATTGAAGCCCAACCGACACTCACTTTGTCTTCCAAATGTTTTTCCCTCCATCAGCTGTCCATTGGCATTCGTTGAACCTTTATATAGTGGTGACTGCATACTATATTGCATTGTATTTTAGCTGATATAATCAGAGCTATTGTATGTATCATTAAACAGAGATATAATAAAGTGATCTCTCCTACTTCAAAGTGGATAGTCTTTATGGTGAACTACTATTAATTCTATTGTGTGCTCTTTTATTTCAACAATTGATATCAGAACATGGTTAGAATCAAGGAGCAGAGATGGAAGAAGCTGATGTTTGAGAACAGGATAATGATTTTTCATTCTTCGCCTCTGCATCCTTCTTGTACATATTAGCAGGTCAAACTGAAGTGGGAGTTGCTCCTCCTACTTCAGATTCGTCATTGTGTGAAGCCTTGGCTGTTCAGAATCTGATTTGTTTGATCAGTCAGATGATGAAGCTGATTTTGTTATTGATGAATTTCTTTGTATGTTAGAATCTGGTAGTGACATGTCGCATATACTAGATGCCATTGAGGAAGATGCATCTGCATTTGCAAATGAAGAATTAGGTGAATATTCCTTGGATGAATTTGGATAGGGATGTGATGAAGGATGAAGGGAAGCATTTCTATCAGCTTGGTAAAAAGATTCTTAAAAAGTCTTGTTGTTTATTTCATTGTGACATATGTTCTTTTGGAGGGCAAGATGTTGCTGCAAGTGTAAGCCATGATTTAGTTTTGTATGGAAATAAAAAGCTTGAGGTGAAAGAGGATATTGGAATGAACAATGTGAAAGCTGAAACAGAGCGTCACATACACTGGTGGGATGAGCAAAGTGAAAACACTAGTGTGCAACGAGGCCAGTGGGGAGGTGACAAAGAAGCTTAATCGCTGCAAAACAAAGAAAATGCGGACAAGGATTTGACAGATAGCTAGGAAAATGTGGAGGATGCGGGTGAAGAGCAGGATGCTGGGTTTGTTTCCTTCTCAACCCTTGAGGCAGCTGTGGCATAAATAAATAAATGGTTTGAGCAACTATGAACTCGTGACACCGAAGAGTGATGCAGACATAGTAGCCATGTTTGACAAAGAGAAAGAAATTAGCAAAGAGGGATTGCTAGTTAAAGAGGGCGTTGCATCTATTGAATTTTAGAGATTGAAAAACACTCGTGCCCACTTTATTGAAGCCGACCTCCCTGGTGATAGCAAGAATAAAGGGGAAGTCGATGTTGTTTGATTGGCTACATAGTTATCATTTGGCGGCTGTTTATGAAGGCTAAATAGTCAATGTTTTGGATAAAGGTGTTGTTTATGAAGCTGCTATTACAGTGAGTTTTAATTATTTCGGTATTGTCTGCAAGAGCCTGATTCAAAGTGTTTGAGAATATATTTTGACAAAGTTAAAATCTTCTATGGCCTGGTTATAATGTGACATTAAAAGAGGAAATGTAGAGTCCATCGATGGTGGGGTTGGATTTAAACTGAGAGATTGTTGGATAGTTGAAGTCCAACCAATAATCTCTGTTTTCCAATTGTTTTTCCCGCCATCAACTTTAATTAGTGGTGACTGCATACTATACTGCATTGTATTTTAGCTGATATAATCAGAGATGTTGAATTTATCGTCAAACAGAGATATACTAAAATGTTCTTCCCTACTTCGAATTGGACGTAACCTTTATGAACCACTACAAATTTAGTGTGTCTCTGGCTGTTCGTAATTTTTATTCTTCATAATCCGATTATTAACTATTTTGTCTACTCTTTTATTTTAATAGAAAGCATCCCTGGAACAATCTTATAGCAGCCTGCCATGTCTACTAACTCTGCTAACAACGTCTCATTCAGTGTTTATCCATAGATTTGTAGAGGTTAATGGGCATTAAGATTTAAAATAGCACAGTACAGAGGTAAATGGAGTTTTACCCACCTAGATGCAGAATTTAGTGTTATTAGAGAGGAGTGTAGTAAAATTTTAGCTAATCTGCAAATATTGAATTTAGTTGCATGTGTTTCTGGATTAGATCGTGTATAAGCTTTTGCATCAATGTTTCATATCACACTTTGTGATCTATCATTGGGATGAAAGAGAATATAAAGAGCATGAACGATGGGTTTTTGTGCTCTCTTCCGATCACGGAGTGTGATCCAAAATGTTGATGCAAAAACTTACAAACAATCTAATCCAGAAACACATGCAACTAAACACCATGAATTGTGGAAATCTCATGGCATTAATACTGAATCTAGTTAGAAAAGAAAGAACAAACATGCAGGTGCATAAAGAAAAGATTCAGAACAAAAATGACATGAAAATAAAATATTTCATCAATTACAACTGAATAGATTTACAATATATAAAATCTTCTTCAAAGGAAAAAGCAGAGGAAAACTCTGAATAAAACTAAAAAAACATAAATATTCCTTAGTTAGCTTAAAAATTAAGCAACTATAGCTTTATCTAAGTCAACAAAATGAAAAATGACAATACAAAAGAAATTTGCCACTTCCAAGAATAAAATTTGGAATAAAAACTAATAAAGTGTGAAATTTTCCACTAACACCCACCTTAAGTCTAACTAAGGAAAAAAATGGAAAGAGGGAAAACTTGGTGGGAACAAAACCCACCTTAAAATGTACAGTAACTCTGCATGACAACTAGTGTGCTGCAATACCCTTCATGCCAAGAAGGTATCACAAAAAGTGAAATGGAAGAGATTATGGATACTCCACAATGTGTAGTCAATGGTAGATGCTTGAAACTAGATGTAGAGGTTGTTACATGACCATTGAACAACATTCCTCCCCTTTGGAAGAAGCAAAACCAAAGATGTATGAATGAAGTCTCCCAGGAATCCTCAAAGAAATATCTAGAAAAAAAACTTAAGATGTATGATGTCTTTAAAAAACTACTCTCTAGTCTCCATGTTGATGTTGAAATTTGTCAATCAAGTCAGGCACTGTTAAATATGACAATCTAGAATCTCCTAGAAATTATTGTAGAATACAATCAAATGACTCATGTATCTCCTTAGAAGGCAAAGATGTCTCCTCAAAATTTTGCGTCAAACTGTCCACACTCATATCAAGTTATCATTCACACTCATATCAAGTTATGATGAATGATAATGTAGAGAATGAATTCAAAGGATCACAATGTTTCTTTACAACAACTAAAGAAGAACCATCCTCATCAAAGAGAGTATGTATGCAATTAATAGTGCTATCTAGATCCAAAATGAGAGATTCTACAAACAAACAAAAAGTTGTTTGGTAGAAATTGATCCCAATGAATTGAGTATAGAAGACATAAATGATCATGCTACATAGAATCATTGGAATCTTTTAATGAAGCGGCTTTGAACTCTGAAGAAGAAATAGGCATAGATGAGTTCTCAATAAATTGATCATCCTAGAAGGATGTGTCCACAAAAGATGGGGCAATAAAAATCTTAGTATCATTTTCAAGCACCTGATCATCCCAAGAAACATCACTTTTAGATGAAAATTTAATATCTCTATATAATTGTTGGATGATGGCCCAAGCAATGAAAGGGCACTTAGTGCACTCTATGTGATGTGGAGTATCCACTAAAACAATAATACATATTAGTCCATAGACCATGTCACTACTATTGAACCATGCACTCTTATGTTCATAGTTTCTTGGCTTAGGAACATTGTCCAAAGACATATGGCATTAGATGCTGCTGAAGATAGTGATTGCTTATCCCTTCTTTCTTGGACAAATAGTTTTCTAAGGTTAGCTTGACAATAAAAGGATGAAAATAATTACCAGACGTAATTAACCCCCTATAAATAGAACTTTATCTGAGTTCATGATTCTACAAAAGAAATTAATAGACAACCCAAAAGATAAATTTTGTTATTCAAATGCTCTAAATTTCTTCAGTAGTCTATAACATAAATTTTATTCTCCTTTCTAGCAACCATGTGCTCTAATACTATGTAAAATTTTGTGCACTATTAACATGTAAAATTTATAGAGCTCTAGTACCATCTAAAAATCTAGCTAACATGCAAATATTGAATCTGGCTAGAAAAGAAAGAACAAACATGCAGGTGCATAAAGAAAAAAATTCATTTAACGAGAATGAGATAATAATAAAATGTTTCATTAATTACAAATGAATAGATTACAATATATAACATCTTCCTCAAAGCAAAAGCAAGGGAAAAATATGAATAAAACTAAAAATAGAAATATTCCTTGGTTAGCTTAAAAACTAAGTAATTGTAGCTTTATCCAAGTTAACAGAATTAAAATTGGCAATAGAAAAGAAAGTTGTCACTTCTAAGAATAAAACTTGGAATAAAAACTAATAAAGCGTAAAAATTTTCACTAATAGTAGTTAGTAGTGATAGATTTCTTTCGAAATGTTGGGTTCACTAGAATATGATGTAGAAAAGTAGTAAAAGGGTTTTCAACAATTTTGAATAAATTTTCTATTTTGTAACTATTTCAATCTATTTTCATTGTTTTATTTTCTTTTGTTGAGAGAAATTTGGGTTTTAGTTTGGTCTAAGTCCATTAGAGCTCAAATATGTCACTTAGAGAGGATCTCTTTCCACGAGGTTACTTTTGGTGATCCCTCACCAATGAAATGACTTTAGTATATTATTATGCCTTAATTGACCTCACTAATTTATTGAATATTTTCAACTAAGGGTTAATTTTAATGTAATATGATAAAATAATAATATTTTTTTCTTTGTTGGTAGATTTGTTCTACATGTTCAATTTATGGTCAATGATAAATTATAGGTATTCTTTTAATTGACTATATATTGATATGTTCCAAAAAATGAGTCTGGGCAAAAGAGATCACACTTCAAATTTCAAATGGAGTCTAGGGCTATTTTGATGATTAGAGAATGGAACCCCAAACATTATTAAATTATTCAATTAAGAATAAAAAATAATGTAAAAGTTGTTATGCAGTGATAGTGATATGACATCTAGACTTTATTCTTAACACTAACGAGGTTGAGGCCATCTATAGGAGGCTTCTAGGTAGAAGTTCAATACCATCTTGTGTATCTTCTACATATAACCTTAGTTACTCTAATGAAATCCATGGTTATTTGGATGATCAAGGGATGAAACCCCAACTCTATAACTAATCACGTTCAATTTAAAAAGTAAAGTTAGAGTCATTATGATGCAGTCAAGGATGGTGGATCCAATTAAGGACAGTCCAAACCTTGTAGCCAATAGAACAACACAACGAAATACTCAACAACACAAGAACAAATAATTGTTTAACTTCTGATTTACATTAACATGCTCGACTATAAGGCCTTCTGGGTTAGGGCCAATTACAATCAAAAACAATTTTGCAAGATCCAAACAGATCCAATAAAATCTCAGCTAGTTCAGCTCTAAAGACAATCAGAAGTTGATGAAAACCCTAAGGCAGATCTAAACTTGAGCTCACAAGCCTCCAAGCAATCTCCTTGTCCCAAAGCCTCCAAGCAAACTATTAGCTCTACAATTACAAACTATCAGATAACAATCTGATCTACAAGATCATGCCAGATCTTTTCCACAACTTCGCCAACTCCAACTTTCAGAACCTCACATCTAATTCCCTAAGTCTTCCAATTCATGAACTTCTACGATCACCTCTTGATCCCCCTAAACATCCACCCCAAACATCCTATAAATACTAATCATCAGCCACAAGTCGGCTGGATGAAACCATTAACTCCCCCCAATAATTATTAAATGCAATATAAGTTTGCATCAAAATAGCCTTATGAACATTTAATCCAATATGTCAGCCTGTAACAACAACTACCAACAATAAATGCGCCAAGTCAGCCCAACAAATCAGACAGAACTCCAATCGGTAAACCAGAACTACCGAGCAATAGTGAAATAACTAAGCATGCCAGGCATCACCGAGCACCAGTGTCGACCGAACACCACAAACATCATCGAGTAACACTTTCACCGAGTGCCAAAGGTTACTGATTTCCTTCAATGACCGAGCTTCCTTCAATGATTGAGGCCATCGGTCAAGGCTGCAACCGAGTAATACTGGCCAAACATATATAATCCCATGCAGATTCACCGAGTACCCTAGAATGCCCCTGCATCAGACAACCCAGGTTTGAAAAGATATTCATATGTGAGAAGAACATCTTCTGGGATTCAGTACATAAACCCCGAACTGGTTCTTTAGATACAATTCCTCCACCTTGTCAGCTTGCATACTCTTCCACTTCAGCTTTCTCTATCTCTTTAAGTCTTTTCTTGACAACACACAGGTTTGTTCTCCATACTGATCATTCATTTTCTCTGGATCCACAACCTCAACTTGGCTATCGACACTCAGGCTTCTCCTACCGAGCGTTGTATCTAGAAAAGGTATTAGGGAAAACTTCATGCCATCCTTCTCAACAGTAAACACATTCCTTACACAGTCATACATAGCTCTGCAATCATATTTCCAAGGTCTACCGAGCAATATATTACAACTATTCATCTTCACAATGTCACATAACACAAGATCCTTATACTGGCCAATCTGAACATCAATAAAGCATTGTTCTCTTACTTCTAGAGCATGAACATCTTGTAACCAGCCAATCCTATAAGGACAAGGATGCTTCATTCTATTTAACCCAAGTTTCTGAACTATGTCCTCAGCAACAAGGTTATCAGTACTACAACTATCAACAATAACATCATAGAGTTTACCTCCAGACTTGCATCGGGTCCTAAACAAGTTACTCCTCTGACAAGGTCCCTCCTTTGTACCGAGCAATGTTCGCTAAAGCAGCAAGTTCTCAGATTCAGGTTCATTCTCATTCACCACAGTAGTTTGTCAGTCACCAAGCTTCTTTTGTGTTCACTCAAAAGAAAGGTGTCCTTCCTCTCCACAGTTATAGCAAGTACCCTTAAACATAAGTCTACCTATCTTCTTCTTTTGTTCCACAGGTTTCTGTTCATCTTCTGCATCAATCAGTTTATCCTTCACTGAGTGATCAATCTTTTCTTTCCCTCGGGGATTACTATGTTGTTTCCTTTTCAACTTATCTTCTTCCTTCAGAGCATACTAATAAGCATCTTCAACAGAATCAATCTTCAGCATACCAAGCTCATCCTGAATATTGAATCTCAAACTATTCACATACCAAGCTACCTTTTCCTTACCAAGCTCTCGGTTTCCAGACCGAATAGTAAGTTTGTAGAACTCCTTGGTATAATCTTCCACAAACAGATCCTTTTGTTTCAGATTCTGCAACTTCTTAAACAAGTCAAGCTCATAGTTAGAAGGTATGAACTTAGCTTTCAACTTAGTCACCATCAACCTCCACCGATTGATCTTCATTTCACCTTCATCTTCCCTATCTCTTTGTAGTTCCTTCCACCAAAGAGCAGCATGTCCTTTCAACTTTATCTATGCTAATCTTGCCCAAAGAGGATCTTCAATATCTTCCAGCTCAAAGAAATGTTCAAGTTCACCAATCCAATCAATCAAGTTCTTGGGCTTCAAAGTACCAGAGAAAGTAGAAACTTCCATTCGGTAACTGCTACTTAATCGAGCTCTAGATCTAGGCAACTAAGCAGTTCTGTCTTCACCAAATCTATCCCTCCAGTCATCACCACTAGATCTAGAAGGTTCAAAGTCTTCAGCAGTTTCCTCATAACCATCTTCAATACCAACAATCTGACGTACACCAGCAACAACTCTCATGATCTTGGCGACCATGTCATTCTTCATCAACTCCATCTCAGATCTGAAATTTGATTTCAACTTCTTTGTGATCTGGGATTCCACAGTATTACAAAGATCAGAAATAACTCTAGGGTCCAATCTTCTCGGAGGCATCCTTAAAGATATGCAAAAACCCTCTACAAAAAACCCTCACCGACCACCTTGTGACAATCTCCAAGTTGTATGCAAGTTAGATCTCAACCTGCCACCTTGAACAAACAACTAGGGTAAGATCCACAAGTTCAGTGCTCTAGATCTGCAATCCAGATCATACGATATCTTCACCAACAAGATCAACTTCACAAGATCAACCTTGCTAGGTCAACCTTCGCTTCACAAGATCAAGTCTCAGCTTTGATACCATCTAATGCAGTCAAGGATGGTGGATCCAATTAAGGAAAATCCAACCCTTGCAGCCAACAAAACAACATAGCGGAATACTCAACAACACAACAACAAATAATTGTTTAACTTCTGATTTCCATTAACATGCCTAGTTGTAAGGCCTTTCGGGTTAGGGCCAATTACAATCAGAAACAATTCTGCAAGATCCAAATAGATCCAATACAATCTCAACTAGTTTATCTTTGAAGACAATCAGAAGCTGATGAAAACCCTAAGGCAGATCTAAATTTGAGCTCGCAAGCCTCCAAGCAATCTCCTTGTCCCCAAGTGTGCAAACCACTAGCTCTGCAATTAAAAACTATCAGATAACAATCTGATCTGTAAGATCATGCCAGATCTTTTCCACAACTTCACCAACTCTAGTTTTTAGAACCTCAAATATGATTCCCTATGTCTTCCAAGTCATGAACTTCTATGATATCCTCCTGATTCCCCTAAACATCTACCCCAAACATCCTATAAATAATAATCGTTAGCCACAAGTCGGCCGGATGAAACCATTAACTCCCCCCAACAATTATTAAATGCAATACAAGTCGGCATCAAAATAGCCTTACAAAGATTTAATCCAACATGGCCTATAATAACAGCTACCAATAATAAATGCACCAAGTCGGCCCAACAAATCACACAGAACTCCAATTGGTAAACCATAACTACTGAGCAATAGTGAAATAACCGAGCATGCCAGGCATTGCTAAGCACCAGTGTCGACTGAGCACCATAGACATCGCCGAGTAACACTTTCACCAAGCGCCAGAGGTTACCGAGTTCCTTCAGCGATCGAGCTTCCTTTAATGACCGAGGTCATTGGTTAAGGCTGCAACCGAGTAACACCGACCAAACATACATCTCCCATGCAGATCCACCAAGTACCCTAGAATGCCCCTGCATCACATTAGACAATGATATCTATATTGCATCTAGTTTTTTTTTATCTAAACATAAATGAGGTCTAGTTCGTCTAGGGGAGGCTTTTAGATAAAAGAAACACCACCTTCTCCATCTTAATTTTATGAATGAGTGTAATGAACAAGATAAATTTCCAACACAAGTCAAAAAAGGCTTTTCATATTTTCCTACTCTTTTTATTTAGGTCAATATATGGTGGTCGTACACGTGTGTGGTATTGTCCTAAAATGAGCATTTTGAAAAAATGGTTTTACACATGTCTACTAAAAAGCAATTTCTAGGATCTGGGTATTGGAACAAATTACACATTTGAAAAGTAGACTTTGAGTACTACATTTCCTACTACTAAAGGTTTTTGAGATTCAATCGTTAAGTTCCTCATTTTTTGACATAAATTGAGAGGAATTTGGAAAAACAGGGAAAACACTTCCACTTTTTGTGCAAAAGTGGGACTCAACTTCTTGCAAGAACCCAATAAGAAAAATAAAATAATTGAAAAATTATGTAATGAATGTTTGATTAGTTATAGGTCAAAGAGTAATTATGATGAGGTCAATTTCTTTGTATAGTAATTGTTAGAGGGATTACCCTATAATCTATTCTAGATATAATTAGATTTGGTGTGTTTTCATGCTTAAATTTATTTTTAATGTTTATAAAGATAGAAATTTTGTTATTTTTTTGGATATTTGTTTACCATCATTTCTCACTTGATTCTAAAGCTACGATAAGTTCTAATTTACATATGTAGATCCAAATGCAAACCTCCATAATGGTAAATGGTGAGAAATGCTAGGATATGGGTCACTTACCAAATCATGGGGGACTATTATACATTGGAATATAAAACCCTCACCTACAAGATAGATTCAATAAGAAAAATCTAGTGAGTAAGGATGCCAACTCAGGATCTATGCTTTATAGGGTTAAATTAGTTGATTCCAATAGATATTGTAAATGATATGTAAATCTTGAAATGACAAACCTGATCTATGGAAGTAAACACAAGAAATTAGAGATAGGGATGTGTGCACCTAAAAAGGAAAGTGAAAGATTGCACTTTGAACCTAAATTTTTAACTATCAGAACCCCAAATTCTGCTATTTTTCAGACCTGACAACCTAGAATCTGATACAATCTACACTTGAACTTTTTGATCTAGAAAAGAACAATGTTTACCTAAGTTGACCTAGTCCTGGATAAGGTTGATCCAAGTTGGCCTTGTTTAGAGGCTTTCTAGACTAAAATGTTGAGTGGATTTGGAATAATTTGAATGCCCTATTTCCATATCTATGCACTTGAATCTTCACTTAGATATGACTTGAAAATCTAAAAAGTGTGTGTGTGGGTGGCTTTATATGGGTTTTCCTTATTCAACACCCATTTTGGTGATTCCCACCTCCACGGATAGCTGTTAGAATATGTAAAGTGTGATGTGCTCATGAATCTAGATCTGTCTAGAACATTAATGAGCTAAAATGCAAATGCCTAGATATTTCCCTATGTACATGATAGAGTGAAACCCTAGAATGTAAATAAAAACAATGTTTAATTTAATAGATAAAATATAAACATGTAAAGTGTGAAGTATCAATGCATAAATATGAAAATAACAAGGAAATCATACCAAGTCCTAGAGAGAAAAAGTACAGCTAACCATCCTCATAATTTATTTAAAACTCCATGATAATGTAGAAATTGATGTCTTGAATGCTTGATTGAAAATGTAGATGCTTGAGAGAATTCTTCACTAGAAAAACCTTGCTTCAATGGATGTCATCAAACTAGGGCTTCCACCTTGCAATTTCTTGTTGTAATCAAATTGGAGCTTTCACCTTTCAGTTGATTTCACTATGCCAAGATGAAGCAATCAGGTTGCTTTTATAGCAATTTTGGGAGTCAAAATTAAACATCCAACCACATATCTAAAAACCTTTCAAATCCATTGGGATGGACCTGGGCCCTAAATCTTGGATCAAGCACCTAGGATAAGGTTGACTTAGGTAGACCTTGTACCTCAGGGCTTTGGTTAATACTAGAAGATGGGTCACTACTAATCTAATAGTTTGAGATTAAAATTATAGTTGATGTTGACAATGGGATTGAATTCTGAGGTCAAAAGGAGGTGAAATAAGGCCTAGGAGATGAAATGAGTTTTATGATTCAATAAAAATAGAGGAGGATGCTTAGAAATTATGTCCTACCTAAATTTTACACAAGTTAGAGGGAGAAGAGGACTCAAACCTGAATTGGGTATGCATTAAGTGTAATTATAAAGTCCTAGAATGTAAATATACAATGTAAATTCACTAAGGTAGGTGCTAAACAATCGTTAAATTGTAAAGCATACAAGTGCTTAAAATTTTGTATGGTACATTTATCCCCCACTTTAGTTTTATATGACACTATATACATATGCAAGCTAGTGTACATATAAAATCGGTAAATGGAAAGGATATATAAAACCCCCCAGTGTGTAGATTCTACAAGAAACTGTTAGTAACTGCAACTTGCAAAACCACATGTTAGTAAAAAACATATCAAAAATGAATTACTACAGAAGTTGATGAAGTTCATGCATAGTTATATTCCCCCTATTTCAGTTTTCTATCAGGAAGGTGAAACAAGGATTCATGTATACTACAATGAACTATGAATGCAAATTGTCGACAAATTCGTATCAAAATTATTCTAGATGAACTCAAAACATTTCACAAGACTCTTAGATAGCGAAGAATCTGAAATCTCAATTCTAACACCTATAATAGTATGGAAATCAGAGCTTCCTAGCTCAAGTTATGATCAAATGAATATAGATAAGTATTTAATGAAGGAGAATATTAGTTAAAGTTAGTGGAAAAATTCAAAAAGTAACTAACCTAAAAGTGAGCATAAGTTAGTTATTACCTTTTGAAACTTTATTTGTGACATTACCTTTGTTTGTTCTTTTGTGAAGGAGGAAGAAGGATAAGATGTTGAGGAAGCAAGTGTTGCAACCAATGAGGATAGAGGCTCTGAGGAGAGCCATTGAGGAGGATATGCCCCTGGATGAGGTACACCTCAATACTTATACTTTGTCTTCCTTTCTAACATTCTGGATTTTTGTAGTAGGTGTAGAACTGAGTCACAGATAGGATGTTATGTTGTTCAGGCAAGGAAACCCATAAATTTGACCTAGTCCCAAGAAATCAACTTGGTCCCAGGGAGAAAATTGACCTAGTCCCAAAAAGTTGACTTGGTCCCAAAAATTTGACCTTGTCCTCATGAAAGTCGACCTAGTCCTAGGTGTTTCTATTTTTCTGATTCTTGACTGAGTTTGATTGATATAAATGATGTATTGATGTTGCCTTGTTAATCTTTTACAAGAACTTCTTTTCATGCAGGAACATGCCACAATTAAGATGATGGCATTCCTTTTAGGGAAACATGGTAGACTTAGACCTTAGGAGATACAATTGTTGAGAGATGTAGGATTGTAAAGGATATACTATCTTCCTCACATTAGATTTCACCATGCCATGCTAATGGCATTGATGGAGAGGTGGGACAAGGATATATCCATATTTCACCTACGCATGGGTGAAATGAATATTACACTAGAGGATGTATGTATTGTATCTTGCGGTTACTTGTTTGAGGTTTGACAGTGAGAATCAGTACTGATAGATCCAGGACTCAAAGATTGAGATGGATTTGATATATTTATTGGGACAGTCCCATCTTTCTATACACATAGATTACATTCTACTGAGGGGATTGATGTATGCTTCTGATGAGATTCCTTTGGTTAGGAAGATATTATTGTGTACAATTTCTATCATAGTTGCTACTAATTACAAGGAAACTATATTTTTGATGCCTTTAGCATATGTAGTTCAATGTATGGAGAGGATCCATGTAATAGAATCATAGGGGAGGAGTATGATAGCCCACTTATACTACGAGATGAGGAGATTCAAGATGTATTAGAGATGGATCTTGGTATTGTGTGCTCTATTGTAGGTATGGATGTTTGAGCATATCACTTGTACATGACTAGTAGGATTCCCAGTGGATATTGATGCGAGCGATCCATGGCCATACATATATCCATAGAGTTTACCATCGTAGTTTGGTGATTTTCTATACTAGAGAATGACCATTGATCATTTGTAGGAAACCAATCTCATATGGAGACCCTATAGATACATGTCGCCCTGGATAGACACTGACTAGATGATGAGATACATGTAGAGATAGATTTCTAGAGGGAAATAATAGATACATAGTAGTGCCTTTCTATTTTGACAAAGTGCTATGATAGTTTGGTCTTATACAGGGTCCTCCCATTCCAGTGTCACATTATTCTCATGGGAATAGGTGTATTGAGAGGTTAGGGACCATACCACTACCCATAGTGGATGATATAGAGTTGACATATATAGAAGTGGAGTAGGATATTGAGGTACCACATATAGTCCCTGATGTAGGTTCGAGAAGGGATTACCATAGATACATTATCTTGCATGTGATTAGAAGCATCTTTACAAAAGGCTAACCCATAGGACACCTAGGGCCATACTCTAGAGAAGAGCATGTGGTAGCTAGAGATGAGGACAATGATGATGATGATGAGAAAATGGATGAGGATGATGAGGGAGAGAATGAGGAGAGAAGAGATATATCAAAGGGTAGCACAGTCCATGGCCGAGGACTATAGTGTAATTGAGGAGCATACAACAAAGGGGAAAGATGATATCCCTCTAAGGAGATGACCATCAAGAGCCACATCCTAGATGCCACCTCCAAGGGATGTTTCCATTCAAGAGCATGGAGAGACTATTTAGTCCATTCCCCCAGTAGCATGCTGGGGTAAAGCCCCGACGTTTCCAGCTACTGATGATCCTGACTACAAGGAAGGAGATATAGGTATGAAAGATTGAATATGTCTAAGTGAAAATGAATATTTATATTTTTTAATGTTATTAATGTTATATGTTGCAGTTGATGAGTTGATGGAGACACTTTATAGGTGAGGTCTTGAGAGACATCACTATAGCGTCGAGGATACCATCATCCTCTTAGGTGAAATATGAGGCATGAAGAGATCTTGGAAAACACAAGGATCTATTCGTGTTAGTATAGGTAGATATGCATCTACTTAGAGATGATAGGGATTGACTCCACAGAGAGTTAGAAGAGACCCAACATGATTTGTAGGAGATACAAGGAGTATTATGAGGTTGGTCAGAGCTTAGCTTGTCTAGGATCCATTCACAATCCATGACTTCTCATAGAAAATTTTCCATAATATGATTTCCCTCTTCTCATCACAGACCTAAGAGATTAGGGAGTCATCATCCCATAGTTGAGGACTGATTTGATATGATGATGTATGATGCATGTCTTTGGGATAGATAGGGAACTTATGGTGGTTTGTGGTGACTGATCAGGCAAGTACTGTACACTTTTCATTTATCATAGGGGGTAAAAGCACAAAGCTTTGTCATGTTTTAGGCTATCTTATCACCATAGCTGAATTTGAGTATTTCTAACTAAAAATTAATTGTTTTCAAACATATGGTCTAGCTAGATTCATTAGATAAGTGCTTCAACTTTCCCAATTGAAAATATCTATTAAATGCATATTTTATACCAATTTGGGTCCAATGAAATAAATTTATTTTAGAAAAGTGATGTTTCAATAACTCCTACTCTTTTTATTGATATTTTTAAAAATATATAAAAATGCCCTTTTGTAGAGCTCAAAGTCAAGATTATTGTCATATAATTTTTATAGTATTTTGATTAGATCTACTATATTATAATTTCAAAATACTACAAGTAGGTATTTAATATTCAAGAATATGTTGCTTCAAATAAAGAAAAAAAATAGTAAATCATATTAAAAAAATTAAAATTTATATTTAACACTAGAGGAGAGAGTCCTCTTCAAGAATATGTAATTATTTTTCTAAATGGTGTAGATTTGATAGGGGAAATTTGATGGGAGATGAAAACTGTCAATTTCGGATAAGTTCGACTTTGAGTAGTTATATCAAAGAAAATATACATTGAAAACAAATATTTCTTCTTTTATTCACTAGTTATACATGTCATCTATAACATATTTTGAAATGAGAGAAATTTTTTTTTATTTGTATATACTTGTTTGGCAGGAACTAGACCCCAGATTTTCAACATTTTTCAACAACTGAAAAATGGACTTCAAAAATTAAAAAACTGTTTCAATTCTTGTTCAATTTTTTTTAAAAAATTGTAGGCATAAAATTTATCAGATTTTACACATTTCATCAATTTACATCATCTTCAAATTGTAAACATAAATGCCAGATTTATGTCATTAAATTTTTACAGTTTGTGTATTGTTAACCTTTTCCTTTATAAAAGTGTGATACCCAGTGTTTGGGGTTTGGGTTAACTCATCAAACATTTCTGAGTTGAATCATCAAGATTTTCCCTAGGTTGACTCATCAAGTATTTTTTTAGGGTTAACTTGTTAACTGACATAAATCTTGTTATAATATCTTAGGGTTATGGTTTTTTTGATATGAGCATTTCATAGCTTCTTGTAGTGGTACTGAGTTGCAAGGATTATAGATTGTAACATGCAAAAATTATAGGATAATAAGATTGGACTCTATGTTTGTTGGACGTAGCCCAATATTGGGTGAACCACATTAAATCTTTATGTCTTCTTGTTCTACTTATGTGTTCTTTATTCCTTTGCATTATTGATTATATTTGCATGTAATTGTTAAATTTTTGTCTACTGACACTAACAACTTATTGGATAGTACCAACTATGTACTAAACATTTTGATATATATAGATTGATGTTTTCTTTTTTATGCTTACATGTATATTTGATTTTTTTAAGTGATGTAGAGGTAAGGGTGGTGGGTGATAACAACTAAGATAAGTTATAACTTTGAGAGGTTTAGGTACCATCCCCAAGCCCTCAAGTCCTACAAATGACCTTTGACTATCCAAGACTCCTCCCAATGACCAATGGTGGTATATTTGGTGTTTTTAAATTGTATTAGGATGCATTCAAGTGATTTTATGGTTCCAAGCACTACCCAATAATCCTAGATCTTCAACCTTCTCCAAATGTTGTCACAGGCCTAAAGCCCCTTCTTGTAGCCCTGCAATGATAGTAATTGGCACTTAATTTGAAAACTTCCAAAGGATTGACCAAATAGATTAGTGTTTTAGATACCCTTTTTTCCACATGTTAACATATCAAAAAGCAATATATAGACTCCTTTGGACCATATATGACTGTCTACACAATGTGGCTTCAAAAGTGCGCAAAATGACCCCAATTAACAAAGAAACTATATGTTCCCTTTACTCACAAGACCCCAAACTATCATAAGTGTTTTATAATGACTTCTATTGACTAAATCCCAAAGAAATTAGGCTCAGACCTTCAGCAACATCAAAAGCCCCAAATTGCTCCCTTTAAACCCTTGTTTCTAGGGCTTCTCAAATCTATATCCTCCAATAACTTCCAAACACAAATGGTGATGGATTCACCTTTTCCTCAACATAATAATACCCTCTAAGTCATAAATTACCACTATCCTTAAGCCTGATCTCCTACTGCTATAGCATATTGGAGCTATTTCCTTGTGTTTTTTGCCACAAATCAATGGTGATCACCTTTTCTCCCTGTTATTTTCTCATCAAACTATTAGATTTATATGATACATATTAGATACAATCATTCCATTAAGGTTAGGCCTTTATTTTCATGGAATGATGTTCATCTTTGTTAAACTCCAATCAAAATAGTGAGGTTTAAACCCTCAAACCGTGAGAGTGCTACAACGAAGATATAAATTGGATTCAAAACAATGCAATGAACATTCAAAATGACAAGGAAAGACTTCTAAAACATCAGTAAATCAATCCCAATAGATTATCACTCTCAAAGTATATAAGACATCAAACAATCTTTGCAAAATTCTGAGATTTCTTTATTTTCTGTTGCAGTCCGTACCACACATATCTCCTTATACCATACAATGGATTCTCTACTCATTAGAAGACCTTTCCTTAAATTACATAACCTCTTTTGGTTGGTTTGATGGATTAGTTTAAGGATTTAACATTAAAACTCAACTTCCCTCCCTAATACTAAACTGGTCATTTATCTTCAAATTTGAATTTTTAAACTTATTAAAATGGCCTTTTTGAATGCCAAACTTTAATCTAATGACCCCTAATTCCTTAAACTCATTCATCGACCTATTATAAACTCCTAGAACCCCAATTTTATCCTTGGACACTATTATTCCACTTACAATCATATTTTTGTCCTTTTAAGGACATTGGGACACAAGGTCCATTACATGATTTGAAAGCCATTATAGGCTCTAATACCTTATAATTGACTTGGTTGCTACCTATGGAATCCTTGTTCATCTTCTTTTCCCTTTGATCCTTATTGCATGTGTTCAAGGTCTTCATACCTTGATTGGTTATCCTTGGTGCCCTTACACTGTGCTCCCCTCCTTCGATGAAACTCTTATCCCAAGAGTTATGGTTTCTTAGCCTCCTCACAGTCTATGGCTCAAGAAAAGACTTGGGGATAAAAAATTCTCCTAAAGTAACCTTCCTTCTCACATTGTTCAAATTTGTAGTCACACACAAAGCATTTGAAGAAAAACTTTTATTTTCTAACTGTCCTTGTATAGGACAGTGAGAAGGCTTTAAGGCTTGCATCTCTGACTCCTTTACTGGATAGGATCCCCTCATAACTATCCCTGCTCCATTTCTATGTTTTTTTTCAACCATAGGACATTTGATTGTCCCAATTTGTATAAAATTTAGAACCCAAGGCTCTTCTCCCTTAGGATTGTCATGATGGCTTCTTGACTGTCATTTCTTTCCATTGTCCCAACCGGTATCATACTGCATCTAAACACTAACCTCCTATCCAAAACACATTATTATAGGCTCAACTTGGTTCTCCAATAATGGTTGTAACTCATATCTCCTACCTTCTTGATGGACTAAGTATTTTTTTGTATAAACATCATGGATAACTCTCCTAGACCATTGCCAAGGTCTTCCAAAAATCAAATGCCCATAGCTCATATTGAGGACATCACACAATACCCTATCCCTATACTTTCCAATTGAAAATCCAATCATGGCTTGATCATGAAAAAGAATATTTTGATTCACATTCACCCAAGTTGCATAATATGGCCTATGATGTGGCATAATTTTCAAATTCAACTTCCTAACAACTTCATGAGACACTACATTATGACTTTCTCCTGAGTCTATAATGAGTTTTCATACCTTTCCTTGGATTAAACAATTTGATCTGAAGATGCTTGGATTATGTGGTGCTTGACTTCTTCTTCCCATCAATAAGTATTCTTCTTCTTCTGGATGGGATTCAATGAGTTCTTGTTGCTCTTCTCTCTTTGTTTCTTCCTCTACCAAGTTCACTCTTCTTTCTCTACCCTTGTCCTCATTCCACTTGGGATATCTACAGGATTGGTGACCCACTTCTTTACAAGTGAAGAATCTTCCTATGAATACTCCACTTCCTCTTTCTCCACTTCTTCCACCTCTATATCCTCATCTTGTCTCTGATGAGTATGGTTTGTCTTTGTCTTTATCACCGCCATTCTGAAAATCAGTATTGCCTCTACCACCTCTTCCCCTCATTGTTGAACCTCCTCTTGTACTCCCTTGTCTCTCATGTCTTCTCTTTATCTTGTCCTCAGCCTTAATGGCCAATTTATAACACTCAATTGATCTAGGGGTAGAAAGACTAAGTTCATCTTGGATATTGCATTTTAGTCCCCCCATGTACCTTGCAATCTTCTCTTCAACATCTTCTTCATGACTCACCCTTATGTCCAACTTATGAAATTCTTCAGTGTACTTCTGTACATCCATGTCTTTTTTCTTGAGACCCTTCAATTTCTTGGATAGCTTCACCCTATAATCATTGGACAAAATTTTTTCCTTCATCTTTTCTATCATAGCATACCAAGATGTAATCTTGGGCTTCCCATTCTTCCATCTTTCTGCCTAAACATAATCCCACCATAGTAGAGTGTGTCCCTTCAATCTTGACTTTTAAATGTTCACCTTTTGTCCTTCTTCAACATCTTCACATTCAAATAAGTTCTCAACTACACTAAACTAATCAATCAACTCTTCATTATCCATCTTCCCTCCATACGTAGGCAAATATGCTCTTTTCCTTGTATCTCCACTCTTTATGGATTTTTCAATCTTAACCATCCTTAGATCTTTAGGATCTAATTGATCTTCCTCTTGGCGTACTTCTTCTTCTTCAACTTCTATCTCCTCATCCTATCTTCTGATTCTATCTCTTCTGTAATGCCAAGATTCTCTCCATCATAGTTCTCATGATCATCTTATCCTTCTCATTGTTCTCCTTCTCCCTTTGTTCCAATGTTGCCTTTAACTTCTTCTTATCTACTACTTGCTCTCTTACTATCCTTGACAAATCCATTTTTTCATCCTTGTGGGGAACTCAAATTCTCCTTCAGACATGGTTCTTGATCTCCTTGATAAGGTGGATCAACTCAATGCTTCTTCTCAAAGGATGCTTCAACTCCAAGGGCTAATCTAAGGATCCAAACAATCAAAGATCTCAAGACTACTTTCAAAACTTTCCCAAAGGATTCCTATTTTTCTCTGATACCACTTGACACAAAGTTAAGGGTGGTGGGTGATAAAAACTAAGATAAGTTATAACTTTGAGAGGTTTAGGCACTATCCCCAAGCCCTCAAGTCCTTCAAATGACCTTAGACTGACCAAGACTCCTCTCAATGACCAATGGTGGTATATTTGGTGTTTTTATATTGTATTAGGATGGATTCAAGTGGTTTTAGGGTCCAAATCACTATGCAACACTCCTAGATCTTAAACCTTCTCCAAATGTTGTCACAGGCCTAAAGCCCCTTCTTGTAGCCCTACAACGATAGTAATTGGCACTTAAATTTGAAAACTTCCAAAGGATTGACCAAATAGGTTAGTATTTTAGATACCCTTTTTCCACACTTTAACATATCAAAAGAAATTTATAGACTCCTTTGGACCATATATGACTATCTACACACTATGGCTTCAAAAGTGCACAAAATGACCCCAATTAACAAAGAAACTATATGTTCCCTTTACTCACAAGACCCCAAACTCTTAGAAATGTTTTATAATGACTTCTAATGACCAAATCCCAAAGAAATTAGGCTTAGACCTTCAAAAACATCAAAAGCCCCAAATTGCTCCCTTTAGACCCTTGTTTCTAGGGATTCTCAAATCTATATACTCCAATCACTTCCAGGCACAAATGGTGATGGATTCACCTTTTTCTCGACATAATAAGACCCTCCAAGTCATAAAATACCCCTATCCTTAAGCCCGATCTCCTACTACTATAGCATACCAAGCTATTTCCTTGTGTTTCTTGCCACAAATCAATGATGATCACCCTTTCTCCCTGTTCATCTTTGTTAAACTCCAATCAAAATAGTGAGGTTTAAACCCTCAAACTGTGATAGTGTTACAACAGAGATATAACTTGGATTCAAAACAATGCAATGAACATTCAAAATGTCTTCAAATTGATGAGGAAAGACTTCTAAAACATCAGTAAATCAATCCCAATAGATTATCAATCTCCAAGTACATAAGACATGAAACAATCTTTACAAAATTTTGAGATTTCTTTATTTTTTGTTGCAATCCATACCACACAGATCTCCTTATACCGTACAATGGATTTTCTCCTCATTAAAAGACATTTCCTTAACTTCCATAACCTCATTTGGTCAGTTTGATGGATTATATTAAGGATTTAACATTAAAACTCAACTTCCCTCCCTAATACTAAACTAGTAATTTATCTTCAATTTGAATTTTTAAACTTATTAAAATGGCCTTTTTGAATGCCAAACTTTAATCTAAGAACCCCTAATGACTTAAACTTATTCATTGACCTATTCTAAACTCCTAGAACCCCAATTTTATCCTTGGACACTATTAGTCCACTTACAAGCATATTTTGGTCCTTTTAAGGACATTGGGACACATGATCCATTACATGATTTGAAAGCCATTATAGGTTCTAATACCTTATAATTGACTTGGTTGCTACCTATGGAACCCTTTTTCATCTTCTTTTCCCTTTGATCCTCAGTGCATGTGTTCAAGATCTTCATACCCTAATTGGTTATCCTTGGTGCCCTTGCACCATAAAGTCTCCATGATTTATTACACAATCAATGAACATATAAGGATTAAAATCATATACATGTGATTTAATTAAAAGTAAGCTTTAATTAAATGCAATTATGATGATGTGATATACTTATGTAAATAGATAAACATAGAGTCTAGATATTATAAAATTACTAAACACTAATATATTCAAACATAACTCTTGATGAAAAGAAAGTGTGCAAGTGTCCTCTAGGTAATAGCCTAACCCAAAATGATTAACATATTACACATAACATTCAAGACCAAAAAAATGTACATTTTTGTAAAGAATGAAGCAATACATGAAAACAAATAATCACACATAATATTCTAATGTAAAGACACAAGCATACATGAAGATTGAAATGGATAAGATAAAGAGAGACAGAAAAAGAGAGCAAAAAAAAGAAGAGTTAGGCATGTAGTATCAACACAAATACATAACACTTATGGGGTCCTTAAGTTGTATACCCTCTATATTAGCTAATTTATAAGCACCAGAACCATAAACTTAAGAGATGATGTAGGGTCCAAGCCAATTAGGACTGAACTTTCCTCTTTCTCTAGGTAGAGAATTTATATTCTATTGATTCTCATAAAGAAATAAGTCTCCAACTAAAAAACAACATTCAATCACTTTTTTATTATACCACTTCCTTGGAGATTTATGATGGGCTTGAATTTTCTCAAGGGAATTAATGCATTTCTCATCTAACATTTCAAGTTGTTGAAGATATTTTTCTCTCAATGTGTCATTATCAATTTTACCATTAAAAGACTCTTAATGAGGGTATCTCTAATTTTGAAGGCATAATCATGTCTATGCCATAAACTAAAGTATAAGGAATTGTTCCTGTTGCCATGAAAATACTTATCCTATAAGCCCATAAAGCTCAGGTCAACTATGTGTGCCAATCCTTGGCATGTTTGTTGATAGTCTTCCTAATAATCTGTTCAATGACTTTGTTAGATGCTTCAACTTGACCATTAGATTGAGGATAGTATGGACTAGAAAAGAATATCTTGATACGATATTTTTCCAAGAATATTGTTACTTCTTTGTTTTCAAAAGGATTACCATTATCAAATATTATTGTTGACAAAATAGCAAATCAAGTAATAATGTTTCCTAGTAGGAAATTACATATGACATTATCTGTAGTAGAGAGATGTGGACCAGATTCTACCCATTTAATGAATTAATCAATAGTAGTGATGATGTAAGTATGTCCTTGAGAAGAGGGAGGTGATATTTTCTAATGAGATCTAGGCCCCAAACATTAAAAGGAGATGAAGCTACCTGAGAGAAGAGTTCATGTGCAAGAGCATGGATGAGATTATTGTGATGTTTACATTGAGGACATCATTTAACAAAGGCAAAAGAAGCTTGTTCCATGGTTTGCCAGTAATATCCCAAATGAAGGATCTTGTTAACTAAGGACTTTCCACCAAAATGACCACCATGAGATCTTGAAAGAGCTTCTTGTAAAGTAATAGGGATCTTAGTTTTAGTAAGGCATTGAAGTAAAAGACCATTGTAAGAGTGTCTATAAAGATGTCATCAAGAATGATATATATCATAGCAAGTTTACGAATTTGAGCTCTAGTATTCTTTGTTGCTGATTTGGTAAAAGTACTATCTTTCAAATAATGAAAGATGCGTGAATACTATTCATCTGAATGAAGACTAAAACAACAAGTTTCATCATTAGATATTTCATAAATAGCAGGATTGAGAAGATTATGTTTGGTGAAATGATAACTTTTAATATTATTTTATAAGGAGATAAGAGAAGCTACACTTGCTAGAGTGTTCGCATATCTATTATCCTTATGAGGTAGATTTGAAATAGAAAAAGAGGAGAATCTCGAAAGAAAACTTAAGGATAAATCATGATATTGAGTTAAATTAGTATGTCTAGCTTGATATGTCCCATTAATCTATTGCACAATCAATTGTGAATATCCAAAGATCTTAATATATTTCACCTTAAGGGATAAATTTTCTTTTAGTCTACATCATATTCTCAAATGTTATTAGTACAAGAGAAGTTAAGATGATATGATAAAGGTAGAGGTTTCTTTGAGGGAGATACAAGAATAACATTGGCACTAGATCTAGTTCTGCATCTCGATCCATCAAATTATAATTCCCTTATGTTATCAATGTCTATAGATAAAAAAAAATTCATCGGGATAAGTGATGGGAGGGTATGTGCAGGATCATGGTATACCAAGATATGGCCTTAAGTGGCAATGAAAAATTAGAAAATTAGGGTTAGTCAACTTCACGTAAAAATTTGAACATCTTATCAACCTTAGGTGAAAATGTTGTAAGAACAAAATCTATAGGAAATTGAATTTAGTTTCTAAACTACTAGCCATTGTCTAAAAAAAAAAAATGTAATTGTTCAAAATTTTAGATTTCAATGCAGTAGTACAAAAATTTTAGGAAAAAGATAAAAAGTACGTGTATGTCTGACCACCTTAATCACAATCAAATGATGATATATTTTCACAAGATTATAGATATAAGTAGTAGACTCATGCCTGGATGTGACGCATATTTTTGTGTAATTTTTTCCAAATAAATAATTAATTATGATTTTTCTGCTACAACTTATTCAGAATTAAAAAAATCTCATGTTTGACCACCTTAACTAATTCTAAACTTTACAAAATTGAATTTTTTTTTTCCTTATAGTAGGCGAAGCATAGAATATGATGCATGTTTCAAATTTCAAAAAGGTTAAACCGTTTGAAAGTTATAGTTTTTTTTCAATTAATTTGTCAATTAGGACTTTAAACATAACTCAATTAGAAAATAAGTAATAATTACTTACTGAACTCAAAATTTGACAACAATTATATTGATGGAAAGTTGATAATGTCTTTAAGAAACCCTTTTTGTTTCATCAATTTTAGGTGCAAAAAAGGTCGTCATTTACATGGTCGAAGTCTGGAGATCAAAGCAAATATGGTGAACACATCTTTTGGGTTGACCATTCACATTTGGCATTGCAAAATGAAAACCCAAGAAAAATTACCAAGTCTAATCGGATATCCAAAAAAATATCGCATATTTGATAAAATCAGATATTTGATAATATCAAATATATCCGATATCTCCCACCCAATTCCAACATTTCAACTTAAATGCTTTTTTCAATTTTATGATTTTAGATTTTTATGTTATATATTATAAATTTCATTTTTTATATTAATATTAAATGATAATAGCATTAGTATTATATAACTTTTTATATTAGTATTATATTATATTATTATTTATTTCTCTATGGTATAATAGTATAATATTAGTATTAAATATTTATATTATAACAATAATACCTAAGGGATGCAATAAGAGAGAGAGAGAGAGAGAGAGAGAGAGAGAGAGAGAGATGAAAATGTAAAAGTTGAGGCAAAATTTGAGAGGGAGATTTCGGATATCCGATAGTTTTGGATATCTAATTTTTTTTACTGGCATCAACAAGAAAGAGTTTATTCTATGGGTCCCTCGATCCAACATTTTTTTGCAGTGAATATCACGGGATTGCAGTTGTAGAAGAAAAAAAATTACTTTTTCCACCCTTTTTGTTATAATTTATCTATTATCAAAGTTTTTTGCATCACCTTTTTGGTCTCACCACAGGGAGTAGTAGTCGTCAAAATCATAAATGGAAGAGGAAACTTTGAAATGAAGAGATTGGAGTGTATAGAGAAATGGATAGGGTTTCCCATCGGAACAAGAGACAAGGTATGTTAAATATTAATGAAGATGTGGGTATAGGTCCACCCTTAAATGTGGTTTCAAGTGAAAAAGAACATAAATTTGTAATGATTTATGAAAATAATATTGAAAATGAGAATGCAGGGCTTGAAGATGAAAATGTAGGTTTTGAAAATGAACATGTAGATGTGGAAAATAGAAGTATGGACATTGACAATGATAATCCACTGATTGAAAATGAAGGAATTAACAATGATAATGGTGCACAAGAACCAAATCAACGTAACACATCTCCAAATTATATGAGAAATGAAGTCCCTTGGGAGGAAGAAAGACAAACTTCAAAATTGAGACCTTCAAGAACAACAAAATGGTTACTTGAAATTGATGAGAACATAATGAATAATTTCAATGGCAAGAGATCAGAAAGAACCATTCGGTTGTGGGTTTTAAAACTTTTTGATCAATTGTTTAGCCACGAGACATTGGTCGAGCAATTTCAAATGTTTGTGAAATTGTTAAAGATGCAGAAGATGAGACGTATACTAGTCAAATTGAGGATTAGTGTGAATAAGAAAAAGGAGAGGAATGCTATTATTGTGAGAAATATTTTTAATGCTCTCAATTCCATTGGGAAAACTACCAAGGAAAAAGATAAGAGATCCGTTGGGAGGGTTATTACAACCTCCTTAGTAAGTCATCATTTGAGGAAGGCACTTGCAAGAAGAGAAATAATTGATGATCCTCTTCATAATGATTCATGGGCGTATGGTGGGAGACTTTCACATTGTGATAAGAAGCTTATCGATGGTGTGAAGGATCAAATTCAATGATTTTGGCAATCTAACTCAAGAGTGTCACCAAATGTGAAGGATGTTTTGAAGTTGAGAATTAGCATTCGAGACTGCACCCCGCATCCCAAACATTATTTGGAAGTGACTCAAACAATATTGTTCAAAAAAATTTGTGGGACACATCCAACATTGCAAATATCACAAAGATCTTTTGAAGCCCTCAAGCATTTTTTGTGTGTGCCTCTTAAGATTCGAAATACTTGTTATTGCAAATATCATGTGGAGTTTTCAGTGCACGATGAACTGTTACAATCCCTTCATTCTACTTTGCATACTAGTGAAATGTTAGAGGAGTATAGTGCAAGTGCTCTTCCAAAATCATCAAGACACTTTCTAAAACATTTTTTATGTCCTAGAGATGATAGATGTTTCTTTATAGAAAATATTGCTTAAATGACAAGTGCTCAAAGTGTGGTGGGCTAGTGAAGTTTATTGAATGTTTTTATGAGGGCTGCAAACACGATTTTGGAAAGATAATCATCCACAAAAAGGTATATGAAACTTTTAAATATACATTGAAAAGTGGAGGTGAAGGCTCTAAATGTGAGTTGCTTACAAAAGAATGCAATGAAGTTGATTTTATTTCAGATTTTAGGAAGAATCTTTTTTACAAGTATGCAAGGCATAGTCATAGGTCTTAGTTGTTGGATCAATAATTCAGGATGTGTAAGGACACTTTCTTGATTGGCACTATTATATCGGTCATTGACTTTGTAGAGAACTATACATTGCAGCCCCAAAATGAGTTGCAAGCTCAATATTACAATTATATTCAAGTTTCTATTTTTGTGGACATAACCTATAGACATTCCCCTGAGTATAGAGCATGATTGGAAGATAATTAGAAAGTACCATTTTTATGAGTGATAATAGATCTCACTCTAATGAGTATGTCCAACATTTCTTTGAGAATTATTTTGAGTGGGTGTGGGAAAATAATATTTCTATGGATAGAAATCTCATTTGGTCAGATAACTGCACGGGTCAATTAAAAAATGCTTGTATGTCTTATTGGTTATGTAGAATTCATGTAGAGAGAGGTGTACCTCATATTTGGAGATTTTTTTAGGCCGGTCATGGAAAAGGGGAGCATGATGGGGCAAGTGCATGTGTAAAGAGAGCTCTAGTTAAGGAGAAATTGAGGATTTTAGGTGAAAACTCCTTGATGCTCATTCTATTATTGATTGGTATACTTTAGCATTGTCACAGGGGGGGACTCTTGATTTAGCAGTGCACAAATTCTTTTGGTTGGTTGAGTTGGGCACAATAGGAGATAGGTTGAATTGTCAAACTATGAAAGATTCTTAAAAAATGCATTCATTTCGAAGCTTAGATGCTAGTACATAGACCATTTGCACATGAGGGCTGAATTATTATTGTCTGAGGTGTCTTCAATGTGATTGGGATCAGTGTGAGGCAAGTGAGTGGGTTGATACGTGGGTTCCATATTATCTAACTCCTTTATCAGTTATAGTCTCTGTAATAAATGATGAAATGGATTATTCACTTGACTACAACCATCTTTTAGATCTTCTATAGCCAAGACATTTTTTTGCATTGGTTGCACCATAAGGGAATGATGAGAGATCAAATTACTGGTTAGCACATTGTGTACGAGGAAAGTAGAAACTTGCACAATCGACGATAGATGATGATATGTTTACATATCCAATAGGATCACATGTTGTTGTGGTAACATGGTTGCACACATACATGATTATTAATAATGGCATTCCTGCATTTGAAGAGTACGAGAAGCACAAAACTATTCTCATGTATTCACACCTTAATATAGCAGCAAATGTTAAGTTGTTGAAACATCAATGAAAACCAAAGACAAAGGAACTTTGGACTATTAGTATTGTTGATTATGAAGCAATATTGAATATCCTCAAGCAGAGAGATGAACCTTTGAGCACAATTCAGTAGGTAAGTTCAACTCATTGCAAGGTTTTCCATAATTATTACGGTTATGTTCAATAAATTAACTGTAGTTTTCTGCTTTATTTATTTGAGCCAATAAACTTGGTTTTGTATATGGATTGTAAATGCATTTGGATACATATATGATAGATATAGAAGATCGAGGTGTGCATTCAATTAGCCCATCTTTTATGATGGTAAACTTCACTATGCATTGGCTAGTCATGTTCTTTGGTTCATTTAGTTACTTATACATTAATAATTTTTTTGTCAACCTATATAAGCTTCTTTTTTCCTCTATTAACTTTTCTTCTTCCTTCTGAATGCAAAGATTGGAATGTAGATTTCATCGAGTACCATGTGTTAAACTTATACACTTTAGGAGAGGAAATAACACTTAATGTTTTATATATAGTTGTGTATCTAAGATTTCATATATAAAAACAACAATCGACTGTAATGTGCATATTTAGATGCCAAATTTTGTATATAAAAGTAATAATCAACTATAATGTGCATATTGAGATGCAAAATTTTGTATATATAGACAAAAATGAGCTTCATCATGCGTATTAGATGCAAAATTTGAAATATAAAAGAGTCCGTGGGGTTAATTTGCAAATATTAAGAGCCCACATTTTGTATATCCTAATTTTTACCATTTGATTATAAATACATATTTAATTTTGTATCCTTACATATGTATAGTCTTAATGCCATGTAAAGTGCAAAAATTATGATTCCTTACTATGAATGTTGTATCCTTATATTTGTATTGTCTTAATTCCATGTACATTTGTATCATCAAATAATGTAATAGCTAGAGTCATTGAGTCAAAATTGGTCAAATGTGTCCAAAGTAAAATGGTGATTCCCTGGTGTAAAGGGATAGTGTTGAAGGATTGCATTTTAGCATTGAAAGACATGTGCCATTAGCTCCAGGTGGGTAGGTAAACACTAGTGACAACCCCATTTGGACCATGGAGTTAGTAGAACATTCATGACCATGCCGGACCAAAGTGTCCCCAAGGTGCACTAAGCATGATTGGGCAATGATCTTTCGAGGCTCATATCTTAGACCCCTTTAGAGGTATCAACAAATTGTGAGATGCTACAAGACTGTGTTTCTGAGGCCTACAATAATCTCTCTCCATTCTGGGAGATTAAAATTTTTTTGAATTTGGCACGCCAATCTCGTTTGACACCAAAACTTGTAATGAGGGTCAGTTGAAAGTTGTACCACTAGGTTTCTTCCAAACCGTTAACCCTGGCACTAAATGGCATGTTCCATTAGCTCCGGTTGGGTGGGAAAATGCTAGTGACAACCCCATTTTGGCCATGGAGTCACTAGAACGTTCACGACCATGTCAAACCAAAGTGTCCCCAAGGTGCGCTAAGCACGATTGGGCAGTGATCTTTCAAGGCTCGTATCACAGACCCCATGAGAGGTATTAGTGAACTATGAGATGCTACAGGACCATGTTTCTGAGGCCTACAATAATATCTCTCCATTTTGGGAGATTCAAATTTATTTGAATTTGGCACGCTAATCTTGCTTGACACCAAAACTTGCAGTGAAGGTTAGTTGAAAGTTACACCATTGGGTTTCTTCCAAACCGTTCATCATGGCACCGAATGGTCTACGCCATTAGATCTGATTGGGTAGGTAAATGCTAGTGAAAACCTCATTTTGACTATAGAATCACTAGAATGTTCACGACCATGCCGGACCAAAGTGTCCCCAAGGTGTACTAAGAATGATTGTGTGGTGATCTTTCAAAGATCATATCTTAGAATTCGTGAGAGGTATTGGTGAACTATGAGATGCTACAACACCATGTTTCTAAGGCCTACAATAACCTATCTCTATTCAGGGAGATTCAAATTTTTTTGAATTTGGCACACCAATCTCGCTTGATGCTAAAACTTGCAGTGAGGGATAGTTAAAAGTTGCACCACTAGGTTTCTTCCAAACTGTTTGTCTAGGCACCAAATGGTCTATGCAATTAGCTCCAGCTAGGTAGGTAAATGCTAGTGACAACCTCATTTTGACCACAAAGTCACTAGAACATTTGCGACCATGCCAGACCAAAGTGTCCCCAAGGTGCACTAAGCATGATTGGGCAATGATCTTTTGAGGCTCGTATCTCAGACCCCGTAAGAGGTATTGATGAATCATGAGATGCTACATGACCATGTTTTTGAGGCCTATAATAACCTCTCTTTATTGAAGGAGATTCAAATTTGTTTGAATTTGGCACACTAATCTCGCTTGATGCCAAAACTTGCAGTGAGGGTCAATTGAGAGTTGCACCACTAGGTTTCTTCCAAATCGTTCATCTTGGCATCGAATGGTCTACGTCATTAGCTTTAGTTTGGTAGGTAAATGCTAGTGACAACCTTTTTTTGACCACAAAGTCACTAGAACATTTGTGACCATGACGGACCAAAGTGTCCCCAAGGTGCACTAAGCACGATTGGGCAACGATTTTTTGAGACTTGTATCTCGCACCCTATGAGACATATCAAAAAAATGTGAGATTATACAAGACTATGTGTTTTAGGCCTACAATAACCCCTCTACATTCTAGGAGATTCTAATTTGTTTGAATTTGGCTTGCCAATCTGACTTGACACCAAAACTTGTAGTGAGGGTCAGTTTAAAGTTGCACCACTCGATTTCTTGCAAATAATTCATCTTAACACCAAACGATCAACACCATTAGCTCCAGTTGGGCAGGTAAACACTCGTGATAACCTTGTTTCAACCATAGAGTCACTTGAACATTTGCAACCATGTCAAATCAAAATGTCCCTAAGGTGCACTAAGCATGATTGGGAAATGATCTTTCGAGGCTCGTATCTAGGACCCTATAAGAGGTATCAAAAAACTATGAGATGTTATAGGACCATGTTTCTAAGGCCTAAAATAACCTCTCTCCATTCTGGGAGATTTGAATTTGTTTGCATTTGGTACGTGAATCTCACTTGATGCCAAAACTTGCAGTCAGGGTTAGTTGAAAGTTACATGACTGGCTTTCTTCCAAACCATCCGTCCTAGCACCGAATGGTCTACACCATTAAATCAGGTTGGGTGGGTAAATTCTAGTGAAAACCTCATTTTGACCACAGAGACACTAGAGCATTTGTGACCATGTCAGACCAAAGTGTCCCCAAGGTGCACTAAGCATGATTGGGCAGTGATCTTTCAAGGCTCGTATCTAAGACCTTATAAGAGGTATCAAAAAACCATGAGATGCTACAAGACCATGTTTCTAAGGCCTATAATAACCTCTCTCCATTCTAGAAGATTCAATTTTTTTTGAATTTGGCACGCCAATCTCGCTTGACGCCAAAACTTGCAATGAGGGTCAATTGAAAGTTGCACCATTGGGTTTCTTCCAAACTATTTGTCCTGGCATCGAATGGTTTTTTCCATTAGCTCTAGTTGGGTGGGTATATGCTAGTGACAACCTCATTTTGACTATAGATTCACTAGAACATTCACGACCATGCCGGACCAAAGTGTCCCCAAGGTGAACTAAGCATGATTGGACATCGATCTTTCAAGGCTTGTATCTCAAACCTCGTGAGACATATCGACAAACTCTAAGATGCTACAAGACCATGTTTCTGATGCCTACAATAACCTCTCTCCATTCTGGGAGATTCAATTTTTTTTGAATTTGGCATGCCAATCTGGCTTGATGCCAAAAATTGTAGTGAGGGTCAGTTGAAAGTTGAACTACTGGGTTTCTTCCAAACCATTCATCCTAGCACCAAATGGTCTACTCCATTAGCTCTGGTTGGGTGGGTAACTACTAGTGACAACCTCATTTTGACCACAAAGTCACTAGAACGTTTGCAACCTTGTTGAACCAAAGTGTCCCTAAGGTGCACTAAGCATGATTGGGAAGTGATCTTTTCAGGCTCATATCTAGGACCCCGTGAGAGGTATCGACAAATTGTGAGATGATACATGACTGTGTTTCTGAGGCCTATAGTAACCTCTCTCCACTCTGGGAGATTCAAATTTTTTTGAATTTGGCACGCCAATCTCCCTTGATGCCAAAACTTGTAGTGAGGGTTAGTTGAAAGTTGCACCACTGGGTTTATTCCAAACCGTTCATCCTAGCACTGAATGGTCTATGCCATTAGCTTTGGTTAGGTGGGTAAATGCTAGTGACAACCTTGTTTTGACCACAGAGTCACTAGAACATTCGTGACCATGCCGGGCCAAAGTGTCCCCAAGGTGCACTAAGCACGATTGGGAAGCATTCTTTTGAGCCTCATAGCTCGGACCCTGTGAGAGGTATCGATGAAATATAAGATTATACAAGACCATGTTTTTGAGGCCTACAATAACCTCTCTCCATTCTGGGAGATTCAATTTTTTTTTTTAATTTGGCATGTCAATCTCGCTTGACGCAAAAACTTGCAGTGAGGGTTAGTTGAAAGTTGCACCAATGGGTTTCTTCCAAACCATTCTTCCTGGCACCGAATCATCTATGCCATTATCTCTCATTGGGTAGGTAAACACTAGTGATAACCTCATTTTGAACATGAAGTCACTAGAATGTTTGCAACCATGTCAGACCAAAGTGTCCCTAAGGTGCATTAATCATGATTGGACAACAATCTTTCGAGGCTTGTATCTCAGACACTGTGAGAGGTATTGGGGAACCTCAAGATGCTACAGGACCATATTTTTGAGGCTTGCAATAACCTCTCTCCATTCTGGAAGATTCAAATTTGTTTGAATTTGGCATGCCAATCTCGCTTGACGCCAAAACTTGCAGTGAGGGTCAGTTGAAAGTTGCACCACTGGGTTTCTTCCAAACCGTTCATCCTAGCACCAAATGGTTTGTGGCATTATCTCTCATCAGGTGGTTAAACATTAGTGACATCCTCATTTTGAATAATGCTCACGACCATGCCAGATCAAAGTGTCCCCAAGGTGCACTAAGCACCATTGTGTGTGTCAGCAAGAACTCTGGTGTGTCAAGAGGAAAATTGGGACCATTCCTAGGGTAAATCCACCCAACCAGACATGATGGAAGCATCAGTTTATGCCCATAATGAACAAATGTTTCTTCTCCAAGGGAGATGGGGACATGACTAGGGCATTTGAATGCATTGTGGATTGTGCATTTTAACGTAGCAGTCATTATTGCGAGCATATAATCCAAATGATGAGTATATTTTGTGATGGATCTATGGTATTGGGGTCCATAAGGATGTGTTAGATCCATTGGGGGGATCTAGAGAGATTTTCAAGAGTCTTTTTAAACAAGTCTTAGGCTAGAGACCCTAGAAAGGAGGGTTTGGTACCTAAATGATAGGTCATTGTTTTCTCAATAATAGTTTGATAAAATCTTGATGTAGAAGCATCATTCCATGAATGTGCTTACTGATTATCATGGAATGATGTGTCTTTAACATGTATAATAGATTTATAACATGATACATTGTAGAAGAGTTGATTTGACAAGGTGATCACCAAATTTGTGAAGTAAACTTTGAAGGATTTGTTTGGTTGAGAGCATCAGATACACATGAATACAATGTAGCATATAAATTTTGAATTTACTTAAATAATGAATTACACATGTGAACATACATAGCACATAAAGCATACACATAAATTTTCTTAAGTCATGAAGTAGACATGTAGCACATAGATTATAAAGCATTCACATGAATTCACTTAAGTCATGCATGTAGCATATACACATGAATTTAGGTTATGAAGAATGTACTTGAATATACATAATATAATTAAGGCATAAATCTTACACATGAGTACATACACACATGCATATTTACATACTAACAATGAACAAATGAACACACAATTAACAAATTGGATTGAATATCAAGTTCCATATATATCAAAATAAACAATAATTCTGTACATATTTACAAAATCAACATATCTAGATACAATGTGGCATAAACCATCTCAAAACGTGTCATATGGCATCTCAAAGTAAAAATTTCAACTACAAATGTTTCTAGGACATCCTATTATATTGGTGGATCATCAAAATTTAGCCTCTTTGCAGTACTCTTTGGCTCTGATGGATCCTGCATTAAAACACAAAAGTGAAACCTCACGTTAGATTACTTAATTTATATGGTTTCTACAAATAAAAATAAAAAAATCAAAGTCATAGTCAACAATAATAAATTAACAAAAAATAATATTGAACTCTCATGTACCCCGCCTCTCTGTCTCCTCATGTGGACAAGAGACCTAATATATGTCCTTGGTAGTGAAGGGAAAATGCCACCAATGTTAACTTTGACCTATACATGTTTATGAACATGAGATTGATCTTCGAGTTATACTATTTGATGTTAAATACTTGGTAGAAAATATATGTTTACAAAAGAACTGAATTAATATTAAAACTTACATGTGTTGAACTTTCTTCAGGAAATGTTGGTTGAGTCATTAGCAATACAAACCCTTAGCATTGTACCTCCCTCAAACTAGGAGTGACCTAAAAAAGAAAATAGATACTTCATACAATCATGACTTGATCATATTATATATACTTGATAGTAAAAAACACACAAATAACTTCAGAAATATACGTACCATGGGGCTATCATTATGAATTGAGATGCATGTGACTTTATCATGGCAAAAGGGTCTCACAACATCATTGGACACCGCCCTCTTTCAAATAAACCATGTAAATTAAAAATGAGTACGCACAACTGACAAGTATACATGTATGCATAAACAATCTAAAATACTTAATTACCTTCCCCTTGTCAACACCAGATGCCTGAACCCCCTCACATTGCCCCCCAGTGGCAATTGGTGACACCTGCATCAGTATGTAATAAGATGATCATAAAAATTAGAAAACACATGTATATACTATTATAATAAAAGGAAACCAATGAGTACGTTAAAATGTATGTACCATGGAAGTGTCAAGGCCAAATGATATGGCCAAAAGTTTGGACCCCTCCACCTTTGCCATCTCCTCCTTTTTCATCAACTGAACATAAATGGAACACATAAAAAACATAAGTGAGAAATCGTTATAAGAAAATTTTACTAAAACTACGAATGTTTAAAATTAAATACAATGTAACAAGTGAACTATTTACCCTTACTGTAATAGTAGGAGTCCATGGCTCGGTATGCCCCTGATGCACATCTTCATGAGGTGCTCCAATTCATGTAGTGTGTTGTGTAGTATCATCCACCTCAAAGACGTAGTTATATGCATCACTATTATTCACGGGACCCAAGCATAGATTCTAGCACATAATGCAAGTGTGGGTCACACAAACATGTAAGCTCATGGAGGATGTGGAAGGGTTAGATGCATCACCATGAGGAGGAAACAATGTCGCACTTGTATGTGGTTGAATGTGGACCTCTAATCCAACTACACATGCAACATAGTCATTACTCACACAATCGAATTACGAAAGAGAGTATTAATTACTCAATTTGAAATCTATGGTGAAGTGACCTGTTGCCTCTTATGTAGATGGGGTGTTTGATTACTCTCAGAACAAGAGCCAACAACCATAAGACCAATACTACAATGGAGGATTTGAAAGCTATAAAGGTAATCAAATTGAAATTAATCTAGAATGAGTGCAATTTAGTCTAAAATGCTTTGAAGGAAATATGATATTAATCTAAATAGCTTTGAAAGAAATATGAAGTGCAGATTTACTCTAAAGAACTTGAAAGAAATATGAGATTAAGCTATGAGCAAATAAGTAAAACTAATCATAATGAATATGCAATATTAAACTAAGATGAGAAAAATTACACTAATATGCAATAAAAGCTTTGAATTAATTGAGACAAAAAAGCGCTATAGTTTAATTACTCTCAAAAATTGCTCTCTCTTTGAATGAAGAATGAGGTTCATTAAATAGACAAGCCTGAGAAGAGAATGAAGAGGTTCTTGATTTGAAACTCCTGGCTCTTCATTCCCATTTGAGACAAAAAGTCATGAATTACTTAATTAAAAGAATGTTTATTGCCACATAAGGGTGACCGCTCGAATAATTTGAATTATTAATTCAAATAAAGGTGTCCATTCAAATAACAAGTAATATTAATTCCTTTTTATGTATATTAGCCAAATGGGGTGGGTTTAATTTAATTTAAAGCACTTAGGACTTCAGAATTAAATTGATTTATCATAGAGGTAATTTAGCTAATAAAAGTCGAAGACTTTAGGAATTAATTTTAATATTTGATTAATGCAATTTAAGGTTTTTGCAATTGACATCAAGTTGAATTAAGTCAAGTAGGAGAGAGAAAATTGCCTAGCAAAGTAGGACTTTGAAGATGTAAAATTGACAAAAATGCACCAAAATTGATTAAATTTATTAGGTGCCAATTTTGGGGTATTACATTTGCCCCTCTTTGAATTGATGTGTGAACAACACGTTGATTCAAAGAATAGTCTGAAGTGATAGATGACGAGAAATTTGGAAGTCTAGATTAGGTTGCCAAGACACCGAACAGATCAAAGCATGATTTTCTGAAGTCTAAGTTAGATTGCAAAGACAACGGTCTTGAGAGAACCGGAATCAGGGTTAGATTGCCCCAATACAAAGCTCAGCCCTTCGAGACCTGGGTTAGATTGCCCAGATAACGGTCTAAAAGAGATTTCAAGAGCCATCTCCAGAATGAAGCTTGACTCCCAGGAATTAGGGTTGGATTGCCCCAATACCTAAAAGATTTTGAGAACCATCTCCAGAACAAAGCTTGATCCTTGAGGATCCGAGTTAGATTGCTCAAATACCTAAAAGATAGATGACTAGATAGCAAGATGTGAGGCACGAGATGCCACTAGCAATGAGATGCCTCAAGCAGTGAGGACATTGATTCAGATCAGACTAATTCAAGAATTGATTCAACAAGATTCAAATGATGCAATCATCTTGCCCCCTCGGGAGTGAAATTGAAAGATGACATATCAGAAGGATGATTGACAACAAGAGGTTGTAGAGTAGAAGTAATTAGAATAGATTTGAGAAGTTGCAGAAGCAAATTAGAGCAATGTAGAGGTCCTGCTGACCAAGTTTGACCAAGGTTGACCAAATTTGACTAGAGTTGACTTTGATGAAAAAAGCAAAGATCTTGAGAACAAGATGCAAAGATGAGGGTCTGGCAGGAAGATGACACTAGAAGGCTGACTACACAAACGTCCGATCCCAAAGGGTCCCAAAATTTAAAATGTGATTTCAAGCTATCTAGAGATGTCAGATTTTGATTTCGATCCCAAAAATGGATTCAAAGTAGTCGATTTAGCCTAGGGTGCAATTTTCATGCAAAACGAAGCACTTTTGAAAATTAGGTCAAAAGCTATATAAGGCTCATAGGGGTCATTTTCAATTCATTATTCACTTTTGTCTTCTTGCTAATTTTGAGCTCTGAGAGAGAAATGGAGGGTCTTCCACTGCATATGCATCAATTCAAGCACTCCCGATGACATGCCTGGCCACCAGAGTATGACGCACCTGTAAGTAGTCGATAAACCTCCTTGCATTTTGATTTGTACCACTTTCTAGGTCAATTTAGGATAGATCTAGCAAGTTTTAGGGTGTGTTCTTCCAATCTCACGCAAGGAAGTAGTTTCCTTGTGCTGACCTAGATCTCCCTTTGCATGACAATGTAGTTTCCTTGCAATAGTTAGGGTTTCTTCATGCGAGCTCTGTCTAGAAGTTCATGCGAGCTGAAAGCTGGTCCTACATGAGATTTCTCCTGCTTGCGCAAGGGCAAGTCCTATCTTGCACGAGGAAATATTTTCCTTGCGTGAAAAGTTGCTGCAGAGTTTGAATGCCTTTGTCAAAATTTGTCAAATTTGCATAAAATCAGCCAAGTATAGCATCGCAGAGTCATGTCTAGGGTAGATGCTTTGTTTTGAAAACCATCATGTTGAGATACTGATCCAATGTCATCGCTTGCTTTGCAGGTTGACTTCCCTGATGTCACCTTCAGGACACAACATCCTGTGATCACTACATTGGTTTAGAGACTGACAGATGTAGAGAATGCTCACATTGAGGGACTCGGTTTGGGATACTTGCATGATCTACCTGACATTCAGGTAAATCATGGTCTTCTTGGTTCACTCATAGAGCATTTCCATTTGGAGATGAACACTTTCCATTTTTCGATGGGGGAGATGACTATGACTTTCGAGGACATATACAAGATTCTGCGAATACCCGTCCATGGTGCTCAAGTAGAGTACGATACACAGCCGCGGTAGAGTACAGTAGCCTTGAGGACTATCTTTAGGGATGATCTAGTGATGGGCCGGGCCATCTCCTGGGAGGATCTTATGCACAGATACAGCGGTGCTCACCCATTAGCTGTAGTGCTCACTATGTTCTTGAGCTACTACCTTGTTCCAGATCGAGGTCAGCATGGTCTAGAGTGTGGCTGGGGGATGTTGTTGCAGAGGATGCTGGCCAGACTAGTAGTTAGATTTGGATGGGGTGAGTGCATGCTCACATAGATGTACCATGAGCTTCATGAGATTGCATATCAGGGCGCGAGGATGATGGCGGCAAGTATCTTCATCTTGCAAATTTGGGCCTGGGAGCATCTCCCCATTTGCAGACCTATATATCATGATACATGGTAGGCTCTTGAGCCTTATATTTACAAGTACACAGGTCTGACGACTTAGCCTCTGCTGGGTAAGATGGAGCAGTGGAGAGGATAGCTAGATGACATGGCAGCTATTGCCTGGAGACCTTGGGTTGCCACTAAGCTCTGGGATGATGCTTGTCAAGAGCTTTCCTTCATGTTTGTGTCACGTCCACTGATTGGATGGAGTGTTACCAATATTGAGAGATTTCTTGTCACATGTGTCTTGCACCAGTTTGGTAGGCATCAAGACATATCACATGAGTACTTCCCCTATGCCCACTTTGTCGATGAGGAGAAGAAGGGGTGGCATGCAAGACTGGATCTTGGACGATGTGCAATAGAGGCACACATTCTAGCTGCACGATGGGACTATATGGTGGATGTCACCAATGTAGGGGTGATGCTTGCATACAGGGACTAGTTGATAGCATGACCTCATTTGAGATTCACTGATCCTATCAATATGGGAGTGCAGCAGTAGTAGGTACTGGCCCAACAGGTACCATATCAACAGGCACCAGTTTAGTAGCCTGCACAGTAGCAGGTTGCACAACAGGGATCACACAGACAGCAGTAGAGAGTGTTGAGACCTAGGTTAGGGAAAACTAGCATCCCTTCCATGACCATGGGTTCAAATGCCAGAGCTAAGAGTAGTGGGGCCCAACGGTGGTCCACCAGGTAGTGGATAGGTGATACATCATAGCAGGCTCCTCCAGATGATGATACTAATATACTTGATATTCTGGCAGGAGAAAGTACACCACAACTGCAAGAGGCTCTCAAGAAGAGTCATGAGAGAGTGAGATAGGTCCAGCAGGAGCAAGATGACTACCACACTTGAGTCATCAGAGAGGAGACCCATGTAGCTGATAGGGATGTTGAGATCGGGCAACTATGGGAGGAGCTAGCATGGTCAAGGATTGAGACGAGATACGAGGGTGCTCAAGTAGCTTATTACTATGCAGCTTACTGCGAGGTCATGCCGGATCTATCAGAGCAGGTGCCACCATTTGCTGAATATGTTGGAGCTCTACAGGCACCTCCACTAGCACCTCCATAGGAAACACCACAGGCACCTCCACAGGCACCACCATAGGCACCTCCACAGTGATCGATGCCTCTTCCACAGAGACCATTGCCACCACCTCCTCCAGGTGGTGCGGGACATAGTTAGCACATTTTGATATATATTGTAGCCCCATTTTTGATACTGTGCTCGAGTAGCACCCTCTCTTTTGTACATGACATTGTTTCGAGATATATATATGAGATCGACAATTTTGATATCATCATACTTGTTGATATATTGCTTTGATATTGATATTTTATGAGATGTTTCTATATGCTTAGATGTATGGATAGAAATGTATGAAATGCACATGTTTTATTTTATGAATATGAATATGCACATGTTTTATTCTTATGATGATGCAATGTGAAATGCAATGATAGATGGATAGAATATATGCGTATGTGTGATGTATGGTTTGAGTTATGCTTATAGTGTATGCACATGTATATGTAGATGCAAATGAATTTATGGATGCAAATGGAAATGAAATGAAAATTCAATGGATATGTAATGTATATGGTACTAATCATCTCATGTAGGATTGTCGCAATATATGACAGGTACTAATAAAAAATAATACATTTCAAAGATCGAGAGTGAGGACCGGACACTTGTGCAGCCAAGATGAAACCAAGACAAAAGATGAGAACCTTCGATGAACAGAAAGAAATCAAGAGAGTATCAAGATATCGTATCAAGTGCAAGCTTAGCATGAAAATGCAAGCCTAAACTAAAATGCAAGCCTAGAATGAAAATGCAAACCCTAGGACTTGGTTGTTGGACTCACCGTATTTATCATCATTGAGTTCGTTTAGGCATGGGATGATCACAAGATGCCATACAATCCTCACTAACATTACAATTATGAGAATATGAATATGACATAAGTCTTAAATTTGTCAGAATGAGGTGTAAGCATTAAGGCACAAGAAGCTAGAATGACCTGAACACCTATTCCTTTTGATTTAGCAAGTTAACATAAGCATCAAAGCACAATTGCTAGAATGACCTGCATGTTGCTTGTGAACAAACACACCAGACATGCGAGAGTTCCTTATTTTTCCAAAGAGTGCTCGTAGTGACCCTTACGTTCACTTAGTAGGACGAGCATTAGAAATTTTACTTGTAGTAGAAAGAAGTCACTCAAAACAGACAAGGAGAAGAACCAACCTCACCAAAGCATCCATATAAGAGGATTCAAGGTACACATGGCCATCCAATATGAGATGAAGGCTCTTACAAATGGACACCCCTCTTAGATAGATTCTTTGGATCATTAGAACTAAACCAACAAGTAGAAAGCCAAGAAAAGATCATGCCCCCAGTCTTCACGTTTCTTAGTCAAGAAAGACATCTTAGATTCGCTCGAGGGGAAATGATAAAGAAAACAAACAAACAAGAAAAGGAAAAGCTCAGCATGCTTCAAAGGAACACAAAATCAGTTTTTAGTTCAGTTTAAGTTTGTGTTCAAGCGGATTGAAGTCTAATCGGAAGCGTACAATGTTTGAAGTCTCGATGAGATAGCAATAGCAGGCAAACACAATGAGAACCACTAGTGACCGTTGTGAGAGATGAAGTCTCAAGAAGATATCAGAGCACGAACCAAGTATCAACAGGTGGATGCAGTGAGAACCGCTGGTGACCAATACAAGGAAGATTCTTGAAAGAGAGAATAAAGCATGAGCAAAACATCAGCAGGCAAACATAGTGAGAACCACTGGTGACTGATGTAAGGAAGAGATCCCGAAAGAGATGGGTTTGAACAAGAGCTAAGTATCAGTAGGTAGGCACAGTGAGAATGACTGACGACTAATACATGAGAGATCCTCAATGAGAGAAATCTCAAAAGTAGCTAGGCATTAGCAGGCAGATGCAGCGAGAATTGCTAGTGACTAATGTAAGGAAGAGATCCTGAAAGAGAGGGGTTCAAATGAGAGCTAAGTATCAGTAGGAAAGCAGAGTGAGAACCACTGGTGACTAATACATGAGAGATCCTTAAGGAGAGAAATCTCAAAAGTAGCTAGGCATCAACAGGTAGACGTAGCGAGAATCGCTGGTGACTGATGCACGAACAAAACTTCTGAAAGCGATAGGACAAATCTCCTTAGACCAAGAAGGTGCCCCCAAGTGTGAACCAGTTCCAATCCATGAAGAGTCAAGGAAAATCTTGAAGACAACTGAAGGCAAGTGCATGAGCTAGCAAACTAAAGCAGGAAATGAACTAAAGCAGGAAACAAACTAAAGTGGGAAAGTGGGAAAGCAAACTAAAGCAGGAAATTAAGAGCTAAGCGATGCTGAGATGAGATGTAGCTTCAAGAAACAAGAGGTGCCTATTTACTAGGTTTTCACCATCTTGGCAAAGATTCTATTTTTGCTACCATGATGCCTGTTTACCAGGTTTTCATCAATGGCACATTTTTCTTCTTTTTCAATTTTTTTGTACTTTTCTCTTTTTTTAAATTTTTGAATATTTCATTTTTTTTTTTTTGAAATTTTCTATTTTTTTATTATTACCAAGCTGCCTATTTACCTGGTTTCCACCAAGATAATAGATACATCAAAGCGCTTGTTTACCAGGTTTTCACTAAGATGATCATTTTTTCAAGACCAATAAGTATGTACATGAGCATACGAGCAATGTCTCAGCTATAGAATTTCTTCAAGTGAAGATCATTGATACACTCTTTGAGTTGTTCTCCTTCAGTGGTGGAGAGTCGATAAGCCCCAGACCCAAATGCTATAGTAATAACATACGGACCAAGTCAGTTTGGTTCAAATTTCCCTTTCTGGACCCACTGCTGCTGATTCTTGGGGTTCTCTCTCAGGACGAGGTCACCCACTTGGAATTCTCTTTGTCTGACTTTCTTATTGTAGGCTTGAGACATCCTCTTTTGTTATGTTCTTAGATGATCGAACACCACCTTCTGACATTCATCCAGTAACTCAAGCTCTTGAAGCTGGGATATTTTTTTCTCTTCATTAGTGATGAGGCCCCTCAGAGAGATTCACAATGTAGGAATCTCGACCTCAATTGGTAATACTACATTTGCTCCATAAACCAAGGCAAAGGGAGTGGCCCCCATTGGTGTTCAGATACTTGTTTTGTAGGCCCACAAAGCCGAATTAATATGGAGATGCCAATCTCTACCAGATTTATGAACTGTTCGGTGCAAGATTTTGAGAATTGTCTTATTAGAAGCTTCTACTTGTCCATTACCCTGAGGATAATAGATAGATGACCAATGCTGAATAATTCTAAATTTGGTGCATAATTTTGTTAGGTCCTTATTTTTGAATTGTCCCCCCATTGTCAGTGATAATGGATGAGGGTATACCATATCTATAGATGATATAGTTCAGTATAAACATTGTCAAAGACTTGCCATTAGCTACATCTAGAGGCACTACCTCAACCCACTTGGTAAATTAATCAGTAGCTGTGATGATAAACTTATGTCCTCTTGAAGAAGAAGGATGTATCTGACCTACCAAATCAAAGGCCCATTGCTAAAATGGCCAAAAACTAATGAGAGGACTAAGCTCTTTAGCAGGAGCATGAATCAAATTCCCATGGAATTGGCATTGTTGGCAAGTCTTGGCATATTGAAAAGCTTCTTTTTCCATGTCCGGCCAGTAATAACTAGCTCTAATAAGTTTTTGAGCTAACATCAGACCACTAGAATGAGACCCACAGATACCTTCGTGTACCTTAGCTAGTGTACATTTGGACTCATTAGGTTCTAAACACCTAAGGAGGGTACCGTCTAGATGTTAGCTTGTGGTGACTAATCAGGAAAGTACTATCCAGGAAAGTACTGTACACTTTTCCTCCCGACCTCACCGGGGTTCGGGGCTGGGCAGGGCCCTGAGCGGGGGTTTGGGGGCGGCAGCCCCCAAGGAAATTTTTTTTGAGGCCGACTACTTTTTCGGTTATTTGGGCCGACTACTTATAACTCATTCTAACCCTAAAGCGGGAAAATATTGTATAATATGGCTTAGGGTTAGGGATTTTCATGATGTATGATTTTAGTACTTGCGGCATAATTGGGCTATAAGGGATTACGGATTGTAATCAGGTTGTAATCACTGGATAATAATAATATTGGACTCCCTGTTGGTGGACGTAGCCCAGGGATTGGGTGAACCACGTTAAATTTGTGTGTCTTGTGTTCTATTCTGTATGGTTTATTATTTTTTGATATTAGTTATATTTGCACATAATTGTTATTTCTGCCTTGTTAATCCTAACACTAGACCCCATCTATATAAGTCATTTTCTATGAGGACATATTGTGAAGTAATACAAATTAGGTGATGCTTTTCATTCTAGGTAGAGGTGTCTGGAATGATCTGGACATGAAGGTAGGAAAATATATGGTGGTAGTGGGATGAATCATGTCCAATGACTGAACAGATCATCTTGGATTCAAGAATATCATAGGTAGGGTAGTGTAATGCCTCCACTAGGAATTTGTGTCTGAAGTCATTTTCTAGCATTTGTAACATTGAAGCAAGAGTGGCCATAGCATCGGTTGCTTTATTGTCTGCCCTTGGAATCTGCTGGAAAGAAATGTGTGCAAAGTACTATTTGAGATCATCCACCATTCTTTTGTAAGGTACTAGCTTGTCATATTTTGTTTAGTAGACATCATTGACTTGATTGATGATTATCTAAGAGTCTCCAAAGACCTTGAGCTCATCCACACACCATTCAAGGGATATTTTCATACCATTAATGAGAGCTTCATATTCAACTATGTTGTTTGTGCAGGGAAACAACATTTTATAAGCTTTTGGCAATGAGTATCTTTGAGGTGTTATAAATAGAATGCTTGCACCTGATCCTTGCTGAGTGAATGATCCATCAAAGAACATGCTCCAAGATTGATGTGTGAGAAGCATGATGGATTCATCTGGGAATTCAATACTCAAAAGCTGGTGATCTTTCAAAGGAGCTTCTGCCAGCTGATTAACAATTGCTTTTCCTTTAATAGCTTTTCTTTCCACATACTCAATGTCAAATTCACTAAGTATCATCACCCACTTCGCTAATCTACCCATGAGTGTAGCCTTGCTTAGTAGGTACTTCAGTGGATCAATTTTTACAATAAGCCTTGTGGTATGAGCTATCATATAATGCCGCAACTTCTGAGAAGAAAATACCACTGCTAAACAAGCCTTCTCAATGACAGAATAGTTCATTTCATAGGAAACTAATGTTTTGATGATATAATATATGGCTCTCTCTTTGTTGTCTTGATCTTCTTGAGCTAGGAGAGCACCCAAAGATGTGTTCATTGCTGAGATGTATAGTATAAGTGGCTTCCCATGAATACGAGGCATCAAAATAAGTGGATTAGCAAGATACTATTTTATTTGAGTGAGTCCCTTGTCACATTCCTCATTCCATTCATAGGTCACACCCTTATGCAAAGTTTTAGTGAACGGCTGTGACTTTTTGGCCAACTATGAAATGAAGCACCAGATAGATTGTAGTCTTCCCTGTAATCCTCTCATTTGACTGATATTCTTGGGTGGAGGCATGTCCATAATAGCTTGCACCTTTTTAGGATCAACTTCTATACCTTTAGCTGAAATGATATAACCCAAGAGTTTCCTAGAAGTAACACCGAAAGCACATTTCTTTGGATTAAGTTTGAGACTAAATTGTTCCATGCGGTCAAGGATGGGACCCAAATTTGCAAGATGAGTTCTTCACTACATGCTTTTGGCTAAAGTATCATCCACATAATCCTCCATCATTTTATGCATCATATCATGGAAAATAGTAGTAACAGCTCTCTGATATGTTGCTCCAACATTCTTAAGCCCAAAAGGCATGACATTCCAGCAAAAGGTGCCCCAAGCACATGTGAAAGCGGTCTTTTCTTGATCTTTTGGAACAATTTTTATTTGATTGTAGCCAGAAAATCCATCCATCAAGGAATACATCTCATAACCTGTTGTCATGTCTACTAGATCATATCAATATTAGGTAGTGGGAAGTCATCTTTTGGACATGCCTTATTTAGATCCCAGAAATTTGTACACACACAAATGGATTTATCATGTTTAGTGACTAGAACAATGTTTGAAATCCACTCTGCATAATCAATAGTTCTTATGAAACCAGCCTTAAGGAGCTTTTCTAGCTCTGCTTTGACCAAACGTGCTATGTGTGGATGCATCTTTCACAACTTCTATTTGACAGGTTTAATACCTGGTGCAATGGACAAATGGTGCATGATTAGATTGGGGTCTAATCCAGGCATGTCAGAGTAGGTCCATGCAAAGTTTATTTTCTTGCTCTGAAAGAAGGTAGTGAATTCTTCTTTTTCTTTGGCAGACAATGATTGTGCTAGATGAATAATCTGTGGAGCAGCCTCTGTACCCAAATTTACTGGCTATGTCAGCTCAATCAATACTGATGACCTCTCTTGAAAGTGGCTCAGAAGTGTATCAAGTATCTCATCCTTGGGTGCCTCAGAGAGGTTTTCACCCTTGGATACATCTTTTATTTTTACTATTTTTGGCTCTGATATTGCCACAAAGTGGTTTTCACCATCAAAGCATCTATTTTTTCTTCTTTTAATTTTTTGACTAAGATACTTGATATCCACCTCTGTCATGTTGACACTACTTTTTCTGGTGGAGGACATCACAGGTTCAATAGCATGGAGGTAACAGGCTAGATCATAATCATTCCAGAATGTTAGGACTTCATTGGATGATGAGGGAGAGTTCTTGTTTATCAAATTGGGATGGCGGAGTGAAAGGGAAGTAGTGACTATTTCAATCGCGTTCATGGTATAACCATCAAAAGCATGGATGAGCAAGTCAAGACCTAGAGATATTTCCTCCAAAGGAGCATTCGGATCCCTATAAGACCTTACATTAGAAGTAGAGGACAAGTTAATACCAGCGGTGTCTAATTCGTGAGGCCTAGTGCTAGACCCTTCACCTACTTCAAGGAGTCATTCATACATGTGAAAAATATCTATGTCTACATCATAAGTAGCATCAGACAAAGAGTCAAACTCATATTCATGTGAGTCAGTACTTGATGTGGGAATTTCATTAATACTAGCTATATCACCTGACACATCTTCATTCCTTGTGGCATTAATAGCTTGTTGAAGTTGTTCTTGTTCAAGATACTTTTGAAAATGTGGTGGCCTATATTGTTCACTTGTAAAATTGGGATCATCATTTAGTGTTGCTTTCCATTCCTCATATGTGAATTGATACACTGAAGAAGTTTTATCAGAATTGGTATCAGTATTAGTATCAGTTTCTACCATATGGATAGGTATGATAGGCTCATCAAGTTCTACAAAGAGTGCTGCAAGATCTAGAGGAATAGGATATGGAAATGTGTCTTCATCAGAGTTGGCCTCTGGATTTACCTCTAGAGTGGCATCTTCAATTTCTTGTTTAGGTTCAGGTTCAGGTTTCAGCACAAACTTGTTAATCCCTAAATGAAAGGGGATCTTCTTAAAGCCTAAGCCCGTAGTATCTTTTGTGTGGTAGCCTATAGCTTCAATGGGCTTTAGAAAACCATTGCCATTCTTCCCTATAGGACCACTCCCCTTATAGCTAAAGTGCTTCATGATCTTGAAGGCCTCACTATATGGTTCTTTCTCTAAATCTGGAGGTGGGGTATTTATTTCATCTATTTCTTTTCCCTTATAGATCCAAGCTCTGATAGCTCTTTCTTCATCCTCATCTTCTAAAGGTATAGAGTCCCTTACAAAGGCACCATCATAAACTATTTGAGGAGAAGCATTAGAAGGTGTGTTATTCTCAGAAGGTCTCCCATAAGAGCATGGGGACAGAGGTAGAGTAGAAAGTGATAGCATAGGTTCAATTCAGTATTCTCCCATGCCTATATGCTTAAGTCTCAAAGGTTGTTCCATCTCTTTCAGCTTAGCATCATAAAACTCAATGGATTCTCTATTTGCAAGAAAAAAGCTATTTGTAGATTGCGCGAGAGTGTTGCAAGAGTAATTGGTATTAGCAGGCACAATGACTTCCACCACATTGAATGGAAACTTAATGCATTGGTGATACGTGGATGGAACAGCCTGCATCTCATGAATCCAAGGCCTACCCAACAAAATATTGTAGGCAAGAGGAATGTCAAGAACTTGAAAAGTAACATCTCTCTCAACAGGTCCTACGTGGATAGGTAGCACAACTAAGCCTTGGGACTTGCGTTCTTCCTCACCATAAGCTTTGATGGTAATCTTTTTGCGAGAGTCTACACAATTATAATCACATCCTAGCTAAGTAAGAAGCTTAGCGGAATAGATATTAAGACTAGCACCATTATCTATGAGCACTCGGCGGACATGCTTAGGACCTATCATGACCTCTATATGCAAGGGAGTGTTATGCGGGTGACTTAGAGAGTGATCATCTTCTTTAGAGAAAGATAGATAGTGAGGTGAGGTCAAATGACCCACCATAGATTGGAACCAGTTGAGATCGAGATCCTTGGGAATGTTTGCCTCGGTGAGGGCTTTATCCAAAATCTACCTGTGAGCAGGCGAGATCTTCAACAACTCAAAAATGATAATTTGAGCATTGGTTCTCTGGAGTTGATCTAAGATTCTATAACTAGCTGAGCTAGCTGTAGGAACAGATTTTGTGTTCTTGTTGGCAAGGCCAACAACAGTCTTATCCGCAGTTTACTTTGGAGCGGGTGTAGAAGTATCAGGACCTTTATCCATAGTTTGCTTCGGAGCAGATGTAGAAGTATCGGGACCTTTCAAAATAACTCTTCCTCGTGATTGAGTGACACCATTAGCACAATCTTGAGGTTGTTCAAATTCAAATGAACAAGATGTAGAACTACGCAAGATGAAAGGAGTCTTAGGTTTGGGAGTATCACTACTCCCCTTAATAGTAATCACATCGTAGTACTCTATCTCAACAGGTTCGATCATACCAATAACATTGTCATCATTAGTGTATGTGTAATTGACTTTAACATTGATATTCTTGGTGTTTGAAGACTCACCCTTCTCATGAGGAGGGAAGGGATCCTTAAATGCTTGATGCTCCAAATTCTTGTTATGGCCATCCACAACAATGTCACCACTATCGATCAAATCTTGGACCTTATGCTTCAACTGAAGACAAGTTGAAGTCTTATGACCCTTATTCTAGTGATAGTCACAATAAGCATTGTCATTCCACCAATGAGGTCATGGTTGTGGGTCATAAAGATGCTTTTCCAAAGGAGTAAGAATCTGATTCTGCACAAGAGTTTTATAGACCACATCAAGTGGTTCTCCCAAGGAAGTGAATTCACGCTTGGGTCGAGATGCCCAAGGCTTGTTTCTAGAAAACCTCAAAGTTTGTTGATTTTCCACCACAGGCTTTTCAGCTGCTTTAACTGCTTGTATGGTGGAAGAGAGATTAAAAACAAACTTAGTCAGTTGTAGGGTCACATTTTTTACCACTCCATCATTCACTATGTCTCTATTCTTATTCACAAACTTCCCTTTATCCTTATTCAAGTTTGAAGATCCCTACTTGTTGTCTTTACCCAAAGTCAATTCACCTTTCTTGATCATAAAGGCTTCTATTCACACTACTTGTTTGATCATGCTATCAAAAGTTAGAGGACCTTGCAATTTCACTTGGTATCCAAAGTCTGGGACAAGATTATCCAAGAAAATGTCGAGTCTCTTGGACTCTGGTAGCTTGTGGGGACACCTTGTGCACAATTGTCTCCACCTTTGGAGGAATGTTAGGAAAGATTCTCCTTGTCACTATTTTAAATTTCAAAGATCCCGGATGTTGAATATTATGTGAGTAATGTTGGAGAAATAGATTAGCCATTTCATCAAAAGTCTTAATACCAGTAGGAAATCTAAAGAACCATTCCATCACGGGTCCACCCAAACTACAAGGAAATAAGCACATAAGATATGTTTGATCGTGCATGAATTCCATAGATAATGCACTAAACTCCCTCAAATGATCTTGGGGATTGGTTGCACCCAAGTATTTGTCATATTTAGGGAGTTATACACCTCTGGGAAAAGGTGGCATATGAAGACTTCTATCAAAAGGAAAAGGACAAATGCTTTCCATTGTGAATTGTTGGGTGGGTTTGTCTTTATTCTTCACAAGTTGACTAATCTGATTTTGCATTTCTTGGACCATTTTTTGCAACTTTGCGGTATCAGTCTCTTCTTCCTTGGCTATGAGTGTTTCAACTTGATAGTCCAGGGGTAACTTGGCCCCTTGTTTAGCTAACTCAAGGAAGTATTTTTCTTTCTCCTCTAGGAGAAGGATCTCCATCATTTTAATAAGACTCTTATTAGCTTTGGAAGCATCTATATCATGTTGAGTTATCACCTCATTTTCATTCCCAAGAATCTCATAAATGCTCAAAATCTGATCTTGTTGTTGATCATCTTGGTTTTGATCGAATGGAGGAGGGCGATAGAAATATGCAGGTTGTCGATCACCTTGAGGTTTGCTTCAAAATTGATCATCATTTTGGGACTAATTTTGGTCATGTTGAGATTGACCATGAGGTTGGTCATTCCAAGGTTGAGAATGATGTGGGTCATTAGAGGTTTGAACATGATATTGATTGTTTTGAGATTGATCAAAGGTTTGACTGTACTTGCCTGGTTGAAAATCAAATGGATCTACCATCTTTTTGTAGGCTTGTGCAGTACATGAAGACTCAATAAAATGGTATGCCCAGCATCGAAAGGGTGTGGCCACGGTAACCTTTGGTGAATGAACAGGATCAAAAGATTTAACAAATTCAGGTGAGAAGATATCATCAACAGTATCATTAGGCTCAATGATAGGACTATTCTCAATAGGATCAATAGGTACAATAATAGGATTAGTCCAAGGAAGAGGTCTTCCAAAGTTGTGAAACAATGAGTTGTCTTGGAAGAATGAGTTGTCTTGCTCTTGAAATGAGAAACTAGGTTACGCTTCAAACAAAAAATTAAAACACTCTTGAAACACTGGAGGTGATGGTTGAGATGAACTATCTTTTGAAGTACTCAATGAGGAAATCAAGGATATCTCACAAAGTTTAGATTTTGCGACAGATTCAGGATTATCTATTTCTTGATCAGGAGGTTCGCTTCTACCTTGATCAGTATTCTGAATGGGATAAGTCTTGCCACTTCTAGTCATGATATTCATAGATGAAGATGAAATGAGAGAAGACTCAGGATAATGCTAGACTCTATCTCTAAGATAAAAAAAAGGAGATAAATGGCTAGAATATCCAAGATGCGAGATGGACCTGGTATGAATCATCAAAAAGAGGTGGCTAGAACGGCCGAGATAAGACTATCACAACATGAGAGACAAAAGGCATAAAGAGATAAGGTAAACCAATGAGAGACAACATGAGTCAAAGAAAAGATCGATCGATTCCTAACTCGAGACAACTAGTTCTGACAGTGAACGATAGGAAAACAAAAAAATAAACCTCAGACAAAAAGTAGATCAGATAAAAATTCAAACAGTCAACAGAAAATAGGTCTCTATTTTTTAAAAATGGGCTACAATCTCATGTGAGAGAGTACTAGACTGCGTGAGAGAACACAAAACCTCACGCAAAAGAACAAAGTCTTGCATGAGAAAGTGCTCTGAAGAGTGAAACTTCACGTGGGAAAAGTCCAAAATCTGACAGTCTGACATAGTTTTTGAGGTTAAAGTTGAATTCTGAGGTATAGCCTGAATTGATGTCTAACATAAAATCCAATTTCCTGACAGGTTTGAAGAATAGTTTAATCAACAATCTCATTTTGAGGTTTCAAGCATTTGTTTAAAGACACAAAGGTTTAGACCAAGCAGTTGTGATACAAGAAGTAGTCGTTAACAGACCTATCAAGGACAAAGCAACTTGATAGCATCAGGGGAGTGTTTGTTTGATAATGATTGGACAATGTTTAAGACTCGATAACAAACACATAGCTTAGTTACAAAAAAAATGGTGAGAAGACAAAACTTTTGCCCCATTGCTTATGCGCATATGTGCACCTCACACAGCCGTGTCACCCCCTAGAGGGCGCTCGTGTTTTCAGTGTCACCAAGAACTCAATAGTATATGTTCAAAGGTTACCCTTGTGGTAGGGGCCAGTGTCGTATACCACCTTCAAGCATCCAGGTGTATGCCTATGATGGGAATCTATGGGAGAGATTCTTCCCCCTCCTTGTGCAAAGATTATGACTCCTTTCAGAGGTGAACCAGGTAGGCCACTAGCTAGGGAAAGTTCTTAATAGGCTTCCATTCATACTAACCTTCAGTGCCTCCAATACAGGGTTGAGGCCTCGCAACCACACCAACACCCAAAATTCATACACCCCCGCAAGTAGGGCTAGGAGCGGCACCGCTCAGTATAACAGACAGAGCCTTCTCAAGATGATAGTCAAAATCTTGAGAAGGAAGCTAACATGGTTTTGGAGTCTTTAGACTCAACAAAATGTTCTTTATTAGAATGAGGCAGAATCATCGGTGATAGGTGTGTACTCACTTGGGTCATTCCCGGAGGTTCAACTTCCGGCAGGCCCTCTAAAAGGTGACACAACTTGGCTTAGATCTGAGGGTTTGATTTTCTATTTCTCTCAAAGAGAGAAGAGATTACTTCTCTACCTCATTACTTCACCCAAACACATCAAGAAGATTCATCACTGAGTTAGCTTCACTCCACCACATCTACAAGCTTTTGGGTTTCTGTTTCTCTCAAAGAGAGAAGAGCATAATCCCCTGGCAAGTAGAAGCGTAAAGATTCACTACCTTTCTCTGCTTCCCCAAGAATTTTTCATATTACTAAGATCATTAGGTTTTCAAGTTCATTCATGGTCATCATCTCCATGTAATGAAGAGCCAAATTCCCTACTCACTATCAAAATTCTCAAGAAATTTTAATGGAGCCCTATTTAGACTATGTGAATGAAAGCAAGAAACAAACACAACATTTTAGCAAGTCTTCGACTATCATCCTGCAATCAAACCATTAGCATGTTTTATGTTCTTCATTAAATGTCCTGCAAAAAACTGTTATGCTGTGAAAATAACAGAGAAATAGTAAACAACAACAAACAAGAAATTGTTAGAAATCTGGAATAGGAAAGATAGAAACTGAAAAATTTAAAAACTGTATCCCAATCTCGTGCAAGGAAGTACTCCACAGTGCGCGAGAAAACATAGGGTGTCGCACAAGGATGTAATAGTTCACGCGAGAGAGTGCTACAAGGAGTGAAACATCGCACGATACACTCTGGATTCTCACACGAGAATCCATACATAGATAGTACGGATGCATGACAGAGCTTAAATTTCCTGTTAGAAAAATCAAGAATGAGGCTAGAAATTGATCTTTTTTGCCCCATGGTGGGTGCCAAAATGTATGTGGTTGAATGTGGACCTCTAATCCAACTACACACGCAACATAGTCATTACTCACACAATCAAATTATGAAAGAGAGTATTGATTACTCAATTTGAAATCCATGGTGAAGCGACATGTTGCCTCCTATGTAGACATGGTATTTGATTACTCTCAGAACGAGAGCCAACAACCATAAGACCAATACTACAATGGAGGATTTGAAAGCTATAAAGGTAATCAAATTGAAATTAATCTAGAATGAGTGCAATTTAGTCTAAAATGCTTTGAAGGAAATATGATATTAATCTAAATAGCTTTGAAAGAAATATGAATTGCAGATTTACTCTAAAGAACTTGAAAGAAATATGAGATTAAGCTATGAGAAAATAAGTAAAACTAATCATAATGAATATGCAGTATTAAACTAAGATGAGAAAAATTACACTAATATGCAATAAAAGCTTTGAATTAATTGAGACAAAAAAGCGCTATAGTTTAATTACTCTAAAAAATTGCTCTCTCTTCGAATGAAGAACGAGGTTCATTAAATAGACAAGTCTGGGAAGAGAATGAAGAGGTTCTTTATTTGAAACTCCTGACTCTTCATTCCCATTTGAGACAAAAAGACATGAATTACTTAATTAAAAGAATGTTTATTGCCACATAAGGGTGACTGTTCAAATAATTTGAATTATTAATTGAAATAAAGGTTTCCATTCAAATAACAAGTAATATTAATTCCTTTTTATGTATATTAGCCAAATGGGGTGGGTTTAATTTAATTTAAAGCACTTAGGAATTTAGAATTAAATGAATTTATCATAGGGGTAATTTAGCTAATAAAAGTCGAAGACTTTAGGAATTAATTTTAATATTTGATTAATGCAATTTAGGGTTTCTGCAATTGACATCAAGTCGAATTAAGTCGGGCAGGAGAGAGAAAATTGCCTAGCAAAGTAGGACTTTGAAGATGTAAAATTGATGAAAATGCACCAAAATTGATTAAATTTATTAGGTGCCAATTTTGGGGTATTACAAGGCTTTGTGTAACCAGTCGATCACTCAAGGTGTGAATGGCTCGAATAGTCAGTGAGCTAGCCTCAACAATAATATTAGGATGCTACACTGTAGGATGTGGTGAAATATCAGGACGGGGGACATATGTGTGGTACTTCACCCAGTGTGCCCATGGCCTGTCCTAAGGAGTGCCTAAGCCTACACCCTAGTTCGGTCTCATGCTCCAATAATTTACCTTGTGATCGAGCACAAATTCAGCATACAATTTTTTTATGAAATAGAATAGGACATCCAAATTGCTGTGGGGTGGTCTATTAAAAACCATCCACTAGTGCTCCCAAAATTTTTCACCTATTGCATCATTTGTGCACCATTTAACTAACAACTTGGCTTTTTTAGGGTCCACTTTTAAATCAATTTTGGGATCCACAAAAAGATTACATATGTCATGTTTTGTTATATTTAGGTTCATAACTTGATCATAGTTAGGCCCATCATCAAGCTAGGCATCCATGGAATTGCACCAAAGAAGTGCAACATTATGTTTCTCTATAAGTTTCTCCATGTTTTCAATAATGGAGCATGGAAAACATGGGGCACAATGTGGGGATATTGGCATATGTGGTCTGATATTCTCTAAGCTGATCTAGATTGTCTCCTATGAGATCCTCTAAACGTTGAGGGTTTGAGACTGGTTGGTCTTATAAAGGTGGTGGATTGTTTGGAGATGGTTCTAGATTATTTGCAGGATCATTGTGAGGGTTTTCTGATTGGTTTGAGTCCATGTCTGATTAAAATTAAAACCCAAATAGATAATTATAATCAATTTAAAAAATAATAAAGAATCTCATTTAAACCCTAGTTTTTATTTTTAAAAACTAAAAATTTCAATTAAAAACAATAAAAACTTAAAAAATTAACTTACCTTTAGATCTTCAGCAAATTGGATATCAGATTATATCTAATATGCGAAACCCTTGGGTTGTGTTCAATGTTTTCACAATGAAAATGTTGAACACGGTCGCGGGCTAGAAATAGAATTTACTGGTGAAAATCAAATATCTGATATAAAATCAGATATCTGATAAAATCACATATCTAATATTATCAAATATCTGATTAGGCATGTGCTTTGGCTTTTGGCTTGGCCGGGTGTACTAACACTTAGGCCTACTAAAAAGTCAACAAACTTTTTAGTGCGCTTTTGGATGAGTGAAAAGTTCATTTTTTCACATTGCCACTTTTTGGCATACCATGATCTTGCACATACTCGGGAGTAGAAGTTGAAGTAGGTGAAGGAGCTTCGGCGGGATGATTAGTAAAATATTTTCCTTTAATTTATTTTTGAGAAACACACTTTAAATCAAATTCACTCAGCATCATAACCCATTTAGCTAAGTGTTTTGATAAATCAGTTTTTGAGAAACAATGTTTCAAAGGATCAAATTTTATGATGACATTGATTTCATCATTTAGAAGGTAATGTTAGAGTTTTGACAATAAAAAAATAAAGTAATAAATTATTTTTCTATCATAGTGTATTGAGTTTTATAATCTAAAATAGTACAACTAATGTAATACACTAGTCTCTCTTTTCCATTCTTATCATGATGAGCTAAGACAACATATAGAGCTTTATAAGAAGTAGAAGTGTATAAAAAGAATGGTTGATTAGGTTGTAAGATAGGAGGATTAGTGAGATACTGTTTGAATATTTGTTTATAATCATCATTCCAAGAGAAAATATAGTCTTTCTTTAACAAGGAAGTGAAAGGAATTGTACAATCTTCCAAGTGTGATACAAACCAATGACTAGATTGTATTTTCCTTGCAAACTTTGAAGTTTTGAAATGTTTCAAGGAGGTGTATTAATAATGGCGCCAATATTTTCAATATCCACCTCAATACCTCTGTTTGAGATGATGAATCCCAAAAGTTTTCCATTGTCCACATGAAAATGATATTTTAGAGGATTCAAGACCATGTTATATTTACGCATTCATTCAAAGGTTTTTCTAAGAATAGGAACATGTGATCCTTACGAGAAATAGACTTGGCGAAAATGTCATCAACATAATCTTAAATAATCTTATGGATGTAATCGTGGAAGATAAGAGTCATAGAACATTGATATGTAGCACCCACATTTTTCAATCCAAAGGGCATGAAAATCCAACAAAAGGTTCACCACGGAGTAATAAAAGAAGTCTTGTATTGATCTTGAGTAGGGATGAATATTTGATTATAGCTAGAGAAATCATCCATGAATGATAATAAAGAATGTTCTGTTATAGATTTCACAATCATGTCAGTGTTAGGGAGCAAGAAATCATCCTTCAAGGAAGATTTGTTGAAGTCACAAAAATTAGTACACATTCAAATTTTATTGTTAGGAAGAAGGACAATGTTATGTGTGACAATTTTAGGTTCAATACTAGGCATATTAGAATAATCCCAAGAAACGACATTAGGGAATTCAAGAAGAAGGGAAGTAAGCTATTTTTGTTCATCCTCATCTAGACATTTTCCAATTTTATTGACATTTGTAGTGTTATAAGGATTCATTAGTACATCAATGGTATCAGTAATCAAAAGATTAGTTTTTTGAGAGACACCCATAGGTAAAGGGAGGTTGTGTCAAAAAATGGTCTCTTTCCCAAAGTATTCTTCAACATTAAAACAATAAGACAACCTCCTATTGTAATGAAAAGGAGGGAGATCATCATATGCCCCCAAGAATTTAGCTAAAGCATCATCAGTACTAAAGGTATTGAAAGAAGATTGTCGATCAAAATCAATGAGATGAAGATTCACAACTTTCAAAGGTCCAAAAGAGATAGTGTTAACCTTGAGAGTAACTGGTTGTGGCTTCTTATAAGGATTAAAACATAATCCATAAGTATGTTCATGTCCGACGGTATCTAAGGGAACTTGAATTCCTTGTTCGTATTTTCCACATCCATTTCCATTGAATCAGTATTTCACTAATAAATGATAACTAGGACCATAACAGGAAGCCATATCTGAAAGAGTTAATGGTGCTTCATATATAAGTCACTATATGATAACAATCAAGTTTGATAGTTTCTAAAGATTCATTGGTGGAAGCAGCAACAAAGTTATTATTCAGCTCATCAGAAAGAGGAATTGATGTTATAGATTCTTTGTTAGGTTTAGGTTATTGACATTCAAACTTCACAAATTTGTACTCTCCAATATAAGTTGGTATAAAATCTAAGGACCCCCAATCGTTATCTGAAAGAACACTAGTAGGAGAAGGAACATCCTTAGGTTCTTGATCTTATTTTTCTTCAACAAACATAGGTTTAGTGCTTGATTCAACATTCAAACAACTATTTGGTCTATCATCTGCCATGAGAGTGTACATCAAATTGTTATAGATAAACTTGAATTTTTGATGAAGAGTGGAAGGAACAACATGCATAGCATGTAACCAAGTTCTACCCTGAAGAAGATTGTAATTAAGAGGTTTGGACGTCACATTCAAATAAGAGTATCTAAAATAAATGGACCTACATTATTAGACAATTTAATGATACCCATTATTTTCTTAGCAACATTTTCAAAGCCAAAAATAGGAATAAAATTAGGTTTAATAGTTGAAATATAATCTTTGATCTCTTTCAACATGTCCATACTAAAAGCATTTAATCTAGACCCATTATCAATTAAGGTCATGTGAATAAGATTACCATTGATAAGGGCAGCCACCATAAGGGCATCATGTTGATCTCAAACTTCTTTAGAGGGTAAATCATCTTGAGTGAATATTATTTGACCCGAGACATTTGTAGTATGCATACATTCTAGAAAGGAAATAATGCTATCTTGATTAGGTGGAGTTAGAAGAGTAGTTAAAGATTTTTACAAGGCTTTGTGATATGTAGGAGGATTTTGAAGAAATTCCCAAAGGGAAATATTAATAGGAGTAACACTTATTTTTTTAACCAAATCATACTCCTTTCCAAGATTGGGAAGTAAGATTGGTGTTGGAGGAAGCACGGGTTGAGAAGGTGGTAAAGAAGTGGGAACAACTGGATTAGTAGGTTGAGGATTATTTCTTGTATGATAGGTATGAGCCACCGCATGGTATTCCCTAATAAACTCCAAAGGACTTCTAGATTTTCCCTTCACAATTATAATAGGTCTAATCAGAGTTTGAAAGGAGTAAATTGTTGATTGTATCCTTTAACCATAATCATAGGTGTAGGAAAATTTTTAGGAGAAATTTTTTGAGGATAACCCTTAATAGTAATCAGAGGCTTGTTAGGAGTTTGAAAAGAATTTGATTGAGTGCATCCTTTGATAATTATCACATGCTTATTTTTTATCTTAGGTTGATCATGGAAAACTACTTTAGGTGTTTCGATGTTGAAAATAGAATCACTCAAAGAAAGAAATTTAAGCAATTTTTGATAAAAGGTTGCTTGAAGAGATGTGGAGCAAAATTTTATAGAGATGAAGTCATCAAAGAGCTCACCTATTATAACAACATCTTCACTACTAGACATCTCATAGGGGTTCTTAACATCATGAATACTAAAGGAATAATCAAAATACTCATGAATAAATAAATAATACATGTTTAAAACAAGCTAAATAAAATGCAATTATTTTTGTATTTTTTAAAATGTAATGAGATGCAAGAAATGAAAAGAAAACAACTTTTTTTATTTCTTTATATGATTTGAAGATGCAACAAATAGTAGAGGTAACAAGATAATGAAAGTATGAAAAGTAGGTCTAAGCTAATACAATGTGAGAAAAGTAAATTGAAACACTAAATGACAATTAATGCAAGATCTAACTAATCCACACAAAAGGTATAATGCATGAAAGGTTCAAGTTCACCAAAATGTATAATAGGAAATGGTGAGAAATGCTAGGATATAGGTCAATCAAAAAATCATGGGGGAATATTATATATTGGATTAAAAAAACCCTCACCTACAAGATAGATCCTGTAAGCACAATCTAGTGAGTAAGGATGCCAACTCGAGACCTATGCTTTATAGGGTCAAATTTAGTTGATTCCAATAGAAATTGTAAATTATATGTAAATCTTGAAATTATAAATATAATATATGAAAGTAAACACAAGGAATTAGAGATAGAGATGTGTTCACCTAAAATGGGAAGTGAAGACTGCACTTTGAACCTGAATTTTCTGACTATTGGAACTCTAGATTTTGCTATTTTTTAGACTTGGCAACCTAGAATCTCATATATTTTGTACTAGAACTTTCTAATCTAGAAAAGAATGTGGTCAACCTAAGTCGACCCAATCTTAGACAAGGTCGAACCAAGTTGGCCTTATCTAGAGAATTTCTAGACTGAAATGTTGAATAGATCAGGAACAATTTGAATGCCCTATTTCTGAATCTATACCCAAATATGCACTTCTATTATCTGCAAATATAAAAAGTGTGTGTGGATGGCTATATAAGGGTTTTCCTTAGTAAAACCCGCATTTTGGTGATTCCCACCTCCATGGATAACCATTAGAATATGTAAAGTATGATGTGCTCATCAATCTAGATTAAGTATAGAATGGTAATGAGCTAAAATGTAAACGCCTAGATCTAACCCTATGTGTGATAGAGTGAAACCCTATCATGTAAATGCAAACAATGTTTGATTGCATGCATGAAAATGTAAATATGTAAAGTATGAAGTATTAATGCATAAATTTATGAAAATAACAAGGAAATCATACCAAGCCCTAGAGGGAAAAAGTACACATGTCCATCCTCACAATTCATTTGAAACTCCATGATAATGTAGAAATTGATGTCTTGAATGCTTGATTAAAAATGTAGATTCTTGATGTGAATTCTTGATAGAGGTCTTCAATAGAAAACCCTTGCTTCAATGGATGTCATCAAACTAGGGCTTCCACATTGCAATTTCTTGTTGTAATCTTATTGGGGTTTCACCTTGAACTTGATTTCATTATGCCAAAATGAATCAAATAGGTTGCTTTTATAGTGATTTCAGGAGTTATAATTAAACAACTGACCATATATCTAAAAACCTTTCAAATCCATCAGGATGGACCCTAGCCCTAAATCTAAGATCAAGTCCCTAGGACAAGGCCAACTTAGGTCGACCTTAACTAGGACAAGGCCGACTTAGGTTGACCTTGTCCCTGAGGACTTTGGTTAATCTTGAGAGATGGGTCGCTGCTAATCCGACAGTTTGAGATTAAAATTGTAATTGATTCTTACGAAGGGATTGAATTTCGGGGCTAAAAGGAGGTGAAATAAGGCCTAGAAGATGACATGAATTTTGTGATCTTCAAGAAAAATATAGGAGGATGCTTAGAAATTAGGTCCTACCTCGATTTTGCACAAGTTAGAGGGAGAAGATGACTCAAAATTGAATTAGTTATGCATTAAGATAAATTATGAAGTCCTAGAATGTAAATGTATAATGTAAATACAATAAGGTAGGTGCTAAATAATCATTAAATTGTAGATCACACAAGTGCTTACAATTTAGGACCATACAAAACCAATAAAGTTGCATTTGAATTTGTTCATCTCCAAGTGTTGCTAAATCATTAGGGAATTGTCTTGTGTACTATTGTTAAGGGGGATTCAACTCTTTGTTCTAATAGAGACCAATCTCTACTTAATGGGCATCATCAAGGACACAACCAGTTCGCTTGCGGCAACCAAGATTGTCATTTTTAGGTCTCTTTGCCTCTTATGAAAAAATATAATGTTCCATGAGGACGATCTTAGTCCACTAGCTATTGTTCTGCTTCTTCATTGGCTTTTGATCATGGGATTAGTAGCTTATCAAACTTTGACAAGTTCTCTTGACTGACTCTAGCTAACTATTTCTCATACTGCGTAGCTATCAAAGACAAACAAGATGCTAACAATAAATATGGTAGTGATGTTGGGGAAGATGCTAACAATAAATATGGTAGTGATGGTTGAGAAGATGCTAACTATAAATATGGTAGTGATGGTTGGGATCTTCTTATAGACTCTTTGAAAGCTATTGACATATGGGATAAATCAAATGATTAGAATCAACCTCCCCCTTCTTTTTCTTTTACTCTTGCCAAATAAGTAACTTATTATTTTTTTATTTTTATTTTTAATTCTAAAATGCTACCTATTTAAAGATTGTAAATGTAACTAATTCCACCCATCTTTTTTTAATATTTATAACACTATTTTATAATAATAATAATACAAACATTATTCATCAAATAATGATAAAATTAAAAAAGTGAATAATAATATAAACAAATCTAGTTTTCTCGTTAATAAATCAAATGCATTGATTTCTTCTACCATATCAATATTTAAAAAATAAATTATAGTATTACAAATTTCTTCACTTACTATCGTACCAGAATCAATTAAATCAATTATTATAATTAATAACAATTTTTAAAACAGACCAACGGCTATCTTCTAGTATGAATTAACTATACTTTGAGACATATTATTAAAACACCTTAACTAATCCCTATGCAATTGTATCATGACTGGCTGCAAGTATAACTGCATATAGTATATAGAACTGTGCTGTTTTCACAGTTGTGTCCTCCCTTTCCTCAACTTTTCTCTTTTATTGTATCTTTCTTTTTTTTTCAATTGATTCAATTAAAAAAATGCCGAAGTTTTTAAAATATTTCAATTTTTATGATTCTAATGTTGGTTCTATTTTGATGTACTGTTTTTCTTACCAATATCACTCTGAGCTATTCGGATTATAGATCACATTTTATATAAAAATTTCAATTTACATGGTTATAGTGTTGGTTCTATTTTGATGTACTGTTTTTCTTACTAACATCATTCTGAGCTATTGTGATGATAGATCACATTTTATATAATCTGCAACAATGATTAAAAAAACAAACACAATCTAAATAAAATATAGCAACAATAACTAGTATGAAATGTAGAAAACAAATATGCTTAATATCAACTAGTTGGACCCATTTCAGTCTGATAACAAACACTTTGCCCTGCTTTCAACGCCAATATGGAACCATACCATCCAATTCAAAGCATCGAATCGGTAGTTTTTGCTCCTGATAATTCAAAAAGTCATACTTTTGTCGAGGATCATGTTACTTTCTTTTGTGGGTGGAAAAAACTTGACATTCATTTCATTTCATCATTCTGTTACTGTACCACCAGAGAAGCATCTTCTTTTCTGCAAAATAAAATGGGTAGCCTTTCATTCTTCATATTAGATCTGGATTTTCTTCTTAAGGAAATTTATGCTGGTTTTAATGTCTGAAGTGAAACACGGGTGAAGGATTTGAAGGCATCGTCATTAGAGATATGGCGAGTCTTTGATATGGCGTGTTATTTCATTACATACATCCCTTACTGCACCAGAAACATACCATTAATGGTGAGGCAGCTTTCTTCTTTAGGTCGCAGACTGTACTCTTATTTGCTGAGGACTTTGGATAATATTGGGGAGACTTACATGAGGGAAGTTTATATAAAAAACCATATCTCATCAGCAGATGATCAAAGCATCCCCTGGAACGATCTTATAGTAGCTTGCCATGCCTACTGACTCTGCTCACAACATCCCATTCAGTTTTTCTGGTATTCTTAGATTTGCAGACGTTAATGGGCATTTAGCTCCATTTAGAGTGGTGAATGGATTATTTCCTGGGTTTTATCCACCTGTGTGCAGAGTGTGATTAGAAATTAGGGGGTCTAGTAAGTAGTTACAGATTTCTTTTCAAATATTCGGCTCACTGGAATGTATATAAAAATGTACCAAAAAGTTTTATAGATAATTTTGATAATTTTTTATGTTCATGCATGAAAATCTTTAGTTTTAACTGTGTCTATTTCTCAGATCATTATGTATCGAAATGATTGAAATCCATTGTCACAGGGCCATCGAGCTTATTACAGTACTGTAATGATTATTCGTTTTTCTCTTTGCTGATCTGATTTATGAAAACTTCGGTTGTTCTTCATGATCATTTAGCGGTCAACGATAAATTGGAAGCTCAAATTTTCTTTAGGTACTTTCATGTTCATTTTTCAACCTTTTGATCTTGAAGTACATTAATGCTCCTTTAATTTCTACCCAATTCAACTCAAACATTCTAATTTTAATAAGAACTCGCATATTATTAATCAATTAAATTAATCTTTTAGAGTTAATATAAAATCTTAATGCAATTTTATAAGTTATATATATATATATATATATGACATTAACACATTTTGGCCATTCACTTCATCAGGGACAGCTTCACTAGAATAAAGGAGTTAAGGGTTGGCTTAGAGACCATAACATACAACATGGCTCATTCAAACGGTCATATTTTGGAACACAACATTATGGTTTTAGAGGACAGCGAGATCTAAAAACTCTTCAAGAGATACAGAGGACTAAGAGGTTGTCACCTATAATCCCAACCTTATTCCAATCTTTCCAACCACTCCATTGGGAAGACCAATAAAGCCCCCCTACCAAAAAAGGCTTGGACAGGCCTTCATTAGGTTATACATAAAAAATGAGCAGTTCTCATAAGGAAAAATAGGATCCTAGGCTATTTCAATGGAGTAAATACATATCAAAACTATTTTATAAGGATACACAGAAGTGAAAACCAATTTTGAACAATCCTGAACGAGGAAAACATCCTCAATAGAACCATTCATCCAACCAGGATTACGCTCCCCCCTCTCAAATAGACACTGAAGGTACCCACACTGACCACTCAAATCAGTGTAGAGTAGAAGGGGAATCAGATCAAACTTCAAAGGAGGAGGAAACTTCTCTCTCAAGTGGACAGGTAGTTTCTATCACCTTCTCTAACGAAACTTTAAAGTAGAGAAATTTTTTTCTCTTACAACATGTAGTGATCTGTAAGTTCTTGAATATTAATCTATCTTATACTCAATTTAATATTTGGGCATATGCAAATTGGCAAAACATTTCTCAGATAGATTCTTTAGATGATGAGTCGGGTTGCTTCCGAGTTACTTTCAAAGACAAGCCCAATAGAGATAAGATCTTCAAATCCAAAGTGTGGTTTTACAATAACTCAGGGCTTCATTTGCAACATTGGAGTCCAAACTTTGATAGCATCATCAAGTTTATTTTGATGTGGATCACTCTAAAAAACCTCCCAATGGAATACAGAGATGGAGACATACTTCAAATCTTTACAAATAAGTTGGGTATTTATCTTAAGCACATCCAAGTTAAGACTTCAGCATCATTCAAGATATGTTTACTCATGAATCTGGAGAAAGAGCTTCCAAAATCCATCAAGATCATTTCAAAATTTAGAACTTGGGTTGAGATTATCTCATATGATTTTACTCATAGTTCCTTAGCATATTAGTGTGATTTAATTGGTAATCAAGAATTGGTAGATATGGATAGAGATCCTAAAGGGTTTACAGATCAAAATCATCATCAACAATTTCCCTTCAGGGATTTATTCTCGAAACTGGGAGCTTAGGAAGTAATGAATATTTCTAAGAAATATTTGGTTGCTGATAACTTCACAGAAAGTATGAAACTTTTTCTATGGATTCTCTATTGGAACTTTAAAAAATATTTTAGACATTACTATGTACCCAAATTATATTTATCAGCCTCAATCCCAAATTGGATAACAGATCCTCGGGTTAATAGGACTTTGGATGGGTGGACAAATGTGGTTATGGTGGGTAGTTTTAGGTAATTGGTAGATGAAAGACTCATGCAAAAATTAAATCTCAGTAGGGGGACTCTTTAGAAAAATCTAGAAACTCCCAAATTTGCATTATCAAAGATGTGGGCGGAGAAGATCTCTAATCCATTTTCTCTGGAGAGTGCATTCATTCAATTCATCCCAAGATTTAATTACAAGCTAGTTGAACAAGTATTATTTTAATGGTTTATAGAGGTTATGTTGGAAAAAATAGTAGATCAAGTTATAGAGGAAGATGAAAGTCTTCTAGACATTGCTAATCATATTGGGAGTCTGGAGGAGTAGACTATAACTACTTTAGAGGTTGCTTTGTCTATTTCTGGTCATTCATCCTTAAACTCCTCCACAATGAATGATCAAGATGATGAAATTCTCAAAACCAGGCTTTGTGACTTGTGGGATTCAGCCAAGGTTGGTGTTTATTCTTCCACTAATAGGGACAAAATACATGCTAAGGAAAATTCTCAAAATGGGAATGCTTCCCCAATTTCCTAGGGTTCAAGATTTCCAGATCTTAATTCTTCTAACACCAGCTCGTGATGTAGAAAATCCTCTAGATTTAGGGCTAAAGAACAAATAGATAGCAAGAAGGATTCAATAGTTGAAACAAAGAAACACAAGCCTATAAATAAAATAAAAGGAGGTATTATATCACTTAAACTGTTAACACATAGTCTCCATAGGTAGGGATCCTGCTTGGAGAAATTCCCAAAAGATCTAACAGAGGGCAGGTAGTTAGAGTCTCCCATCTCTCCTAGGCTTTAGGAAGTTTATGAACTCTTTGGTTGTGCAAAAAATAAATCTTTGGATAATAAGGCTAATTCACTTTCATTTGTTGAAAGACTTCCAGAAGAAGACTATGTTGAGGAGGAAGTGAGATTGAATGATATCGAAGGCATTGCCTTTTATAATGATAAAATGGAGAAGCAGCCTTTGGATAATCCTATTGAAATAAAATCCATAGAAGTTCTCCCAATTCTTTCATCCAATAATCATTTAAATAACTTAGGCTTTCATAAATCTTCATCAAAGAGTTATCCTCCAGATTGTGGGGGGGTCAAAAGAAAAGGTAAAGGTAGAAAATCTCTTGCAGATTTAAGAACTAAAAATGGGGAGGAATATGAACAAACCAAAATTACCGCATACTTACAAGTAGGGAAGGGGAAGTTCATTCCCAAGTCACAATGAAAATCTTATCATGGAATGTTAGAGGTCTCAATGCCCCTAACAAGCAGCGAGTAGTTAAATGCTGCATTTTATCTTCCAAAGTTGAGGTTGTTCTTTTACAGGAAACAAAAATGAGTTGGGAACAATTATCCAATTTGACCAAGTCACTTGGACATAGGAATGTGGAAGGGATTGAGGCTATCAGCTCATTGGGAGGTATGGCTATTATTTGGAATCCAAGACATTTGTCTTACTCAAATACGGAGAGAAGCTCAAATTGGATAGGGGGAAAAATCAGAAGTTAAGCATCCAATCTAAACTTCTATATTGTGAATTTATATGGCTCAATCCTCAAACTAAAGAAACTAGAAGTTTGGGAGGAGCTTAGCATATGCTTTCAAGCATGGCTAGAAGGTAATTTTCTTTTGGGGGTGATTTCAATGCCATTATTCATCCATCAAATAAATTGGGAGGCTCTCATCAGGAATCCCAATCCCAAACTGATTTCAAGGATTGGTTACAATCAAAAAATTTATTGGAGATAGAGCTTAAGAATGGCTCATACACTTGGTCGAACAGAAGATTAGGGCCTGACAACATTTCATAAAAAATGGATAGATTTTTATTCATAGGAGATCTAACAATATTTCCATTTGTCTTTAAAGCATCCATATCTCCAACTTCAGGTTCAGATCATTATCCCATTCAGCTGGATATTTTGGGGGAAGACAAGCCTCCCCTCTGCCCATTTAAATTAAAGAATATGTGGCTTAAGGATGAAAATTTTGTTAACCTGGTCTTAGACTGGTGGTCAAAATGTAGAGTTAAGGGCTCAAAATTATTTTGTTTCGTGTCTAAACTTAAATTCATCAAACAAAATTTTCTCATCTAGAACAAAACCCATTTCAAGAACATTTTCTCTTCAAAATTAGAGACTGAGAAAAATCTTAAGGAATTGAATGAAATCATCATGTAGTCTGGGATGAACAAGGATCTTTTTTACTCAGAAAAGTTCTACTAAGGGATCTAGAGGATATTTTACCCAAAGAAGAAATCTTCTATAAACAAAAATCTAGGCAAACTTGGTTGGAACCAAGAGATAAAAATACTAAGTTCTTTCACTCTAGCACCAAACAATGCAAGAGTGTGAACGGGATTCATCAAATATTTAACTCTGAGGGAGTTCTTCTTCAAGATCAAAAAGAGATTCAGAATGAAATAGTTAAATTTTATTTAAATCTGTTGAATCATTCAGAGAGTTCTCATCTCAGGGCTCAAGTTGACTTGTTGGCTGACATCCCTAAGATTATAACTAATGAAGACAATCAAATGTTGACAAAGAAATTTACCGAAAGTGAAATTCTACAAACTCTTTCACACAATATGGCTCCAGACAAAGCTCCAGGGCCCGATGGATTTCCTCCCAGTTTCTTTTTACATTTTTGGAATGTATTGGGGAAAGAACTCACAGAGGAATTGGAGGCAGCCTGTTCCTCAGGTAGATTCTTATCTAAAATTAATAACACTTTTATTGCTTTAATTCCCAAGAAGGAACAGGGTATGCGTAGGATCATGGTATGCCAAAAAGTGGTGATGTGAAAAAGAAGTCCTAATTGAAAAATAACTATAACTTTCAAATAGTATAATATTTTTGAAATCCAAAACATGCATCACATTCTATGCTTTGCCACTACAAGAAGAATTTTTATTTTTTTCAATTTGATGAAGTTTAGACTAAGTTAAGGTGGTTAGACACGTGAGCTTTTATATTCTGAAAAATATGTAGTAGAAAAATCATAATAAATTATTTATTTAGAAATAAAATTATAAAAAAATATGTGTCACATCTAGACATGAGTCTACTACTTAAATCTATAATATTGTTAAAAAATATTATCATTTGATTGTATTTAAGGTGGTCAGACATACACCTACTTCTTATCTTTAACTTAAAATTTTCATACTATTGATAAACTAATTGGAAAATAGCTATAACATTCAAACGGTATAACATTTTTGAAATCTAAAATATGTGTCACATTCTATGCTTTTCCTAATACAAGAAAAAAACTAAAAGTTTTTAATTTGATGAATTTTAGACCAAGTTAAGGTGGTCAGACACGTGAGTTTTTATATTCTCCAAATGTTGTAGTAGAAAAATCATAATTAATTATTTCCTTGAAAAAAATTACAAAAAAATATGTGTCACATCCAAACATGAGTCTACTACTATATCTAGAATCTTGTAAAAAAATTATCTTTTGATTATGTTTAAGGTGGTCAAACATACACCTACTTCTTATCTTTTTCCTGATGTTTTTATACTACTGCATTGAAATTTAAAATTTTCACCATATAGAATAATTTATTTTCAAAAAAGGGCTAGTATCTTAGAAATTACTTTCAATTTTCTATACATTCTCTTCTTACATATTATATATATAAGATTGATAACTTGTTCAAATTTTTTTGTCAACTTTCCTAACCCTGATTTTTTGAATTTTCATTGCCACTTAAGGGCCTAGTTTGGCATACCATGATCTTGCACATACCCAACAAGCTAATTGCATGGATGAATTCAGACCGATAGCTTTATGTAAGACCATTTATAAAGTGTTCTCCAAAACTTTAGCAAATAGATTAAAACTAGTCTTGGGTAAGATTATTAGGGAGGAGCAAACAAGATTTGTGCCAAGAAGATCAATCTTAGATGGCATCATCATAGCTCGGGAAGCTATTCATTCCATCCAATGAAATAAACAACCAAGCATGATTATCAAATTAGACATTAAGAAGGCTTATGATAAGGTAAACTAGAGTTTTATAGCAAAATGCATGGAGAACTTTGGTTTCTCCAAAGCTTGGATTAATCTCATCTTCTATCGTATTTCTACTCTGAAATTCTCCATTCTTGTCAATGGTTCTCCCCATGGTTTTTTTAAAGATTCTAATGGAATTAGACAAGGAGACCCTTTATCCCCTTTCTTATTCATTATCATGGCAGAAGCTTTGGGCCGTAGATTAACCGGTCTTCAAAATCAGGATATAATTAAGGGTGTAGAAATTACCTCTTCTGTCAGGGCAGTAACCCATCAATAATTTATTGATGGCATCCTCCTCTTTGGGAAAGAGATCATTAGGGAGGCATTATAGATTTAAAAACTTCTTGACAATTGTGCCTTGGCTTCAAGACAAGTGGCTAGTAAAGATAAATCCTTGATCTTCTTTTTTCACACAAAAAATGAAAATTCAGCAGAAAATAGAAAAAGTAATGACATTTAAGACAGGTTCTCTCCCATGTTCTTATCTAGGTATTCCAATTGACAAATCTTTGAGAACATCTTTGTTTTGGAAACCTGTTGGTGAAAGATTGGACAGAAGGGTGGATTCATAGAAATCAAAGTGGTTATCTTGGGCAGGCAAAGTTGTGATGATCAAAGCTACGTTGGCAGCAATCCCTATCTATTTAATGTCTTGTATTGCTTTACCCATGGGGTGCTACATGGACATTGTCAAGAAACTTAGAAAATCATTTTGGCAGGGTACAAACACTAATAGAAAATTTTCTCTCATTTTGTGGGATAAGATTTGTAGACCAGTGGAGGTAGGGGGTATAGGTATTAAAAATAAACTTTAGCAAAATCAAGCCCTTGGGGCCAAACTTTACTAAAAAATTCTCAAGGAACATAATCTTAAATGGGTTAGAATCATCTAGGGAAAGTACTTTCTTAAAAATAATGAGCCAGAGGTAGTTTGAATTAAGGAACTCCCCAGAGGGTACATAATTTGGGACTTCATTGCTAAGTCAAGAGATATTGTGGACAATATTATTACTTGGACTATTAAGGATGGAAGCAAAGCTCAATTTTTGGATGACTCTTGGGGTGGTCTCCCTAGTATTAATTAGATGCTAGGCCCAAATAGAATTAGTCAAGTATGTACTAATTTTTGGGGCCCTTTGGTTAGAGATTACATAATCCTTGCTCCATTGTATTTGACAGATGGATCTTGGCAGTGGAAATTTTTTTCAGAACTTGGTTTAGATCCGTTGGAACTAGAACGATTGAGGGAGCCTCTTAAACACAAATTCTTTCTAATCAAACATGGACGGGATGAAATAATATGGAATAGTGCAAAATCAGGGATTTATAATGTGAAGGATGGCTATAGGATTTTATCAGGAGTTTCTTCTCACAAACACCCTAAGCTTCACATACAATTATGTTGGAATAAAGTTTGCCTTCCAAAAGCAGGGCTATTTTCTTAGGTAGCAATTCAGGGTAGAATTCTAATTGCTGACTGGTTTTTGAAGAAGGGCTATTGTGGTCCTTCAAGGTGCTTTTTATGTTATAATAGTGAAGAAGACACAAATCATCTGTTGTTAGCATGTCCATTTTCTAATGAGTGTTGGAAATGGTTATGTGCAAAATTAGGTTGGTCCTATGCTCTCCCAAGTGATATCATATCTCTTTTTACATCTTGGCCCATGCCTTTTGGGGAAATTCTATGTGGAAATTTATGGATTATTTCCCCATCTATCTTGATCTAGGAATTATGGAAGGAAAGAAATAGAAATTTTTTTCAAGTAAAATCTATGGATAAAACTTTTATTCTTAATAAAATAGAAGCTGCCATAGTAGAATTAATGAATGCTTGTATCCAAGCTCAATAAACTCAACATAAGTTTTATACTAGTTGGGATGATAAGATTTTAAAGAGTTGGTTTGGTCTTAAAGCCTCCACTATGTTAGGAAGAGGTTTGAAATAAAATGCAATTCTTAGAGCTACTTGTGTTTGGTCAACTCCATCTTCAGGTTGGTTCAAATTAAATTTTGATGGGGCCTCTAAAGGTAATCCAGGTCCATCTAGTGTTGGATGCATTATTCACTCTTGTGATGGCAAGGTATTAGCAAAATTGGTAAGATCTCTGGAGATAGGTACTAACAATATGGTAGAATTCAAACCTCTACTTTTTGGTCTATCAATTGCATATGAACTAGGCTTGGACAAACTGGAGATTGAAGGGGATTCAATGATCACTCTAAATGATGTAAGTTTAGGCTCTACACCCAATTGGTGTCTCCAAGCTACTTTGGATGTTATTTTAAATTTGATAAAGAAATTTGAATTTACAACAGTCAATCACATATTTCGTGAAGGGAATCACTTGGCAGATGAGTTGGCCAATAAAGTTGCTCGTGGAGAATATGTGAAGATCATTCGAGATGAGGAGGTGGTCCAATCACCCATTCCATAAAATTTTAAAATTTGAGATGTCCTTTCAACACTCTTTTTTCGGCAGTAATGGGTACAGATGGTTTAGGTCAAATCAAGTCACTTGGTCAGTTTTCTTCATCAACATGATTCTGCTTCTTCTTTTGAACATTTTGTACTTGCAGTTTCTTGCTATAAATTAAATCATTTCCTTTTTCAAATTGTGATTTAACAGTAGCCTTTTCGATCAGACAATAGTACTTTTGGGGATTTGCTAGATTTAGATCCGTTGCAAATTTGGCCAGTCTTTTCTCCTTTTTGGGATTCTACAAGAAAGCTCTTAAAGGCTTCTTCTTCAGGTTGGAGCAGTATGGTATTAAATATTATAATGAATGTGGTAGTGATGGGATGGATGTCTTGTATCAAAAGTGAGTTGTTTTTTTGGTCAAATATTTTAGAATCTGCTTCTTTTCTGACAATTCCTCCATTTCAAACTCTAGATCTTATCCCCTCAACATTTTTTGAAGGTTTCTATTTTAGTTAGCTACAATTTTGGATGTCTTATAACTGTCACTTTTCTGGTTAGTAAGGTGATGAGACAAGATTTAGAAGTGACAGTGGGTTGATGTTTATCCTTGATGATTGTACAAGATTGTTTGCAGCCTTACGCTAGATGAGTGATCAAAAAATTCATGGGGTGTTGAGTTACTTTTTCCTTTTGTTTGGAACTGAAATTCATTTCCTTATGCTATGAGTTCTTCTCAACTACTGCTCAGATGGATTCTCCGATCAAGCTGTGTGCAGACATGGAGAAAATTGCATTTGATCATCCTATTGACACTTCCAAATTGTAGGTTTGAAAATTCCATCATCGCCTAGTTTTACATGCAGTTAGAAAAGTCTTGGATACCAATTTTCTATTTACAAACCATAGATATAGAGTGAACACAGATATTTGTGCTAGTTTCTTGGCCATTATTTTGGTGGTAGGGGTTCATAAGAATCTAGCAGAGGAGCTCTACAGGCACCTCTTTGTGGATAACTATCTCCTAGGTCTCCATGGAGCTATGGTGAATGTCGATTTAGACTTAACTACTTCCTTTCCCTGGGTGAACCCACAATAGAGGGTTACACTTTTTTGCCTAAATGGACACTGAACTCTATGTTTTGAAAAAAACTTTTAGATTTGGATGCATATTGCCATTAAACCATTAGAAATCGAAAGATGAAGTAAATTGGAGTCTTTTAGAATTTTCTATTTAGATTCTAAATATATTTTTTATTTTTATTTTGAATTTATTTGAATGGTTTTTACTTTCTCCGACGAAAAATGGTATGTCACTGAAAATGTCATTTTAAAAGAGTTACATTGTTTTCATAGAGCATAACTTTTTTTTTCTAAAATAGATATCAATGTGACTCTTTTGAATTTAGTTTTTTAATATCCATACAGAGGGCATGCAATTGTTTTGGTGAAATTATCATGATTATTGCATAATTTATTAATGTTTGAATTTGACTAAACTGTAATTTTGACATACCTTGACTACATAGCTTGTAACTTGTCGTGTATTTGTCCAATTTTATTATTTTTTTTTTATAGGAAGATAACTTCAATACCTAGGGCATAGATATTTTTTAGAATTTTTTTTCTCTCATTTACTATTTTTCCATAAGCGTCAAACATAGAGGTAGACATACAGTGAAATATCTATGTTTAGTAAAACTAAAAATACAAAGTCATAATAAACTTAATATATATTAACATTATAATCATTGGAATGATTTTTCTTAGTAGTACCTTACTACATAGATAGGTTTGTCAAATGGATTCATTTGATCTTCCAAAAGATAATGTCGAAGTGATTTTTTGTCAGCAGTTTAATAGGTGTGAAGGAGACCCCAATGTAGGTATGAATGAAGAGTATAGATTTTATATCAATGTTTTTTTATCTAAGAGGCTTTGAGCTAACTATTTTTACTTAATTCCTTCAAATGGAACCTCTGAAGGCTTAAATTATCATATTTTATTAAAAATGTGTTATTTCAGCAAAAATTAGCATATCTATTTAAAAGTTTAACCCACTATTGTAGGGTCACCCCCCATGGGAGCTTGCAATTGTCATGTTTGTTGGTTCTTCTTTCCATGGCTTTGGCTCTAGCATAAGGCATAACTTTTACGGTGGTCCTCCTAGAAGGCTTTTCATTTTATGGGGTTGGGAATGGCATACTCAACCCATTAGGATATTTATGATGAAGAAAGGAATCAAATTCCTTACTTGATTCCTGGGTATCGAAGAAGGCTTGGATGAGCCTTATGGAGATGATTTGGATGAGGACCTGGACTGAGATTTCTAGTATAGGTATGATGAAAAATTGGACGGGCTTGGGAGAAAGGACTCATCGGATGCAGAGGAGGAAGAAGATGACAAGGATGAGGATGAGGAAGAACAGGTTGAGGATTTGGTTGATGACAAAGAAGAAGATGTTGATGATGAGGATGGGGCTGGCGAGGAAGCTTGGGGTGATTCAGATGAGGGAAATGTGGACCAAGAGAACTCTACTAGGACACATTTTGATGAGAATGTCGAGGAAGACACTTTCACTTCGAGAAGAAATTCAGAGAACGAATCCACTTCTGCTTCAGATTAGTATCTGTTGCCAAGCTTTGATAACCTTTTTTTTGTTACTTCTTAGTTTCTACAGCCTCGATAAGTTTTTTCTAGTTTAATTGGTGGTCATGAGCAATGTCACTCATTTTTTGGACATGTTCACTCTTAATGCTATAGGTTTTTTCTGCTTTTATTACGTAAAATATGTATATGTTTTTCTTTAAATTAATACACTCCTTCGGCTTCGACTCCTTATTGATAAAAAAAAAATATAGAGTAAACAATAATAAATATTGATGATTTAGATAGAAATAGTATGGATGCATTGTTGAAACTAGAAATGGAATAAGGAGGACAAGAATATTTAGCTTGATAATGAAGACTATTATTGAAGACCTTGAATTGGTTGATACTTTGCCTCACATTGTGAAAACCATTTATTTGGTATACATCTAGAATTGTGCATATTTTTTCCTTTTTCAAAGAACAACATTGTAAGTTTACTAAAAATTGCAAGCACGAAATCCTTCTTGCTACATTTTCTGCTCTTATGTTCACTTACTCTTCATTGCTTTGCTCTACCTCTATCGATTTCTATGATAAACAATGTAACAAGCTATTGTATGACTAATCCACAAGGGCTCTTCATATTAATCAACCATTTCAAAATAGACAAGATCAAAGATAATATTGTAATATCTAAAATGCAAATTTATTATTCTTTTTAGTTCACCAAATCCAAGTATTTTTGTTATTGATCCCTCTTTTAATGCTTTGGAATGAGAGGAGTACTAGCACATGACATCAAATAACAAAAAACACATTTTTGGTCAACATTGGGTTGGAAACCTGTAAAGGGGGTTGATAAACCAAATTTAATTATCTGAATTTCCTTTTAGGTCGGTCTAATTTATGCCTCTAAAGATGAATTCCTAGAGCCAATTTTTTATCCAAAGAAATGCTAGATCATGATAAGTAAGTGTATATATAGGTAGGATAATTAAAGAGATATGATGAATGCATAGAGCCATATTCACAAAGGAACAAGGTATGACAATTTTTATAGGATCATGTTTGGATAGGGCTAGGTAAATGGGCCAAACTATGTAGAATATTGTGCCTAGATTTATCATTATGTCTATATCTTAAAGAATTTTCTTAAAATAGACATAAAACTAAATAAGAAATAGCATAAAGGTGCTAGTTTCACAATCACACAAACCTATATTTAGCATTAAATGGTTGACATTAAATTATAATTTTTAAGGTAACCCATGTTTTTTCTTATATATTATGATGTCTATTTTCTTTTACTATATGATATACTAGACACATGTCTAATTTTATTATGATTTATTTTAATTATTATGTATGTGGAGCCTAATCAAACTCAGATTCTTTTGGTGCAGTTTTCCCCCTGACTTATCTAGGGGGTAAAGGGTTGGCCATCAATTTTCTATTAGTCAGAGTATTTTTTCCCTAATTTCGTTATGTCAAAAATACTTTTAAAAGGGCTTAGGGTTTGAGATTCATTGTATGAGTTTTTGGTAGCTTCCTGTGACGGTATTGAGTTGTAGGTTTTAGATTGTAATCACTGGATAATAATAAAGATATTGGACTCACTGTTGGTGGACGTAGCCTAGGGATTGGGTGAACCACGTTAAATTCTATGTTATTGTGTTATCTCTTGTTTGTTAATATTTGCATTTTTTGCTTATTATCCTAACAAGTGGTATCAGAGCAAGGTTATTTTGTTTGTTCTTTCATCTATTCTCTGAAGCAGGTCTCACAAATTAGTGGGAGAGTCTCTTGGTTAAGTGGGAGAAATGGATGACGAGGGTAGGCTGAAGGTCGACAAGTTTAATGGGTAGAACTTCCAATTATGGAAGATGCAAATGGAGGACTATCTCTATCAAAAGGATCTATGGCGGCCATTAGAGGGAATAGCCAAGAAAGAGGCAACAATGTCTCAGGATGATTGGGATATTTTGGATAGGAAGGCATTGGGGAGTATTCATCTATGCTTGGCACAATTAGTGGCATCCAATATTATTGAAGCAATGAAAGCTAAAGATCTGATGGACACCCTAGCGAAGTTGTATGAAAAGCCTTTAGCTTCAAACAAGGTATTTCTTATGAAGCGTTTATTTAATATGAAAATGGTAGAAGGTGGATTAGTCGCTGATCATTTGAATGAGTTTAATACAGTTACAAGTCAGTTAGCCTCAGTTAAAATTACTTTTGATGAAGAGGTTAGGGCTCTCTTGATTTTGTGCTCTTTGCCAGAAAGCTAGAATGGCTTGGTAATGGCTATTAGTAATTCTGTTTCTGGTTCTAATACCCTAAAGTTTGATGATGTTATTGGTGGTTATACTGAGTGAGGAAATTTGTAGGAAAAGCTCAGGGGCATCTACATCGGGTAGTGTATTGAATGCAGAAAGAAGAGGCAGAACAAGAGATAGAGGAAACAACTCTGGAAATCATGGAAAATCATGAGGGAAGTCAAAGGGAAAGAGGTCTCAATCAAGAGGACCTAGAGACTACTGGTACTATGGAAAACTAGGACATAAGAAGAAAGATTGTTTGTCTCGGAAGAAAGATCAAGGAGACAAACATGATGGAAACAAGGAGGCAAATGTGGTAAGTAACAAATCTGAAGAGGATTCTTTGCTCTTGTCTTTAGAAAATGTTGATGATTCATGGGTGTTAGCTTCGGGGGCTTCATTTAATGCTACATCCCATAGAGGTTATTTTGTTGATTATGTCCAAGGGGATTTTGGGCTAGTTTATTTGGGAGATATTGAACCCTATCAAATTGTTGGAAAAGGGAAAATCAAGATTAAGTTGCAAAATGGGAATCATTGGCTACTACAAGAGGTAAGACATGTTCCAAGGCTGAGTAGAAATTTGATTTCAGTAGGGAAACTTGCTGATGAGGGTTGCACAATTACTTTTAATGATAAAAATTGGAAGGTTTCAAAAGTTCCTTAGTAGTAGCAAAAGGTGTGAAAGTAGGCACCTTATATCTTTATACAAGTCATACTATTCCCTCTACTTTAATTGTTTTAGAGAAAAATGAATGTTCAGGAACAATTGTTGCAGTTGAGCAGGTAGAACAAGAGACAGAAGCTGGAGATTCTGAAACAGTTTTGTGGCACAACAAATTGGGCACATGAGTGAAAAAGGTATGAAATTACTTCATTCAAAGAAAGCTCTACTAGGTCTAAAATGTGTTAATATGGATTTTTGTGAAAGTTGTGTGTATGGAAAGCAAAAGAGAGTCAATTTTGTGAAGAGTGGGAAGGAAAAGAAAGATGAAAAATTAAAGCTTACATGCATACAGATGTATGGGGTCCAGCTTAGGTAACTTCCCTTGGTGGCTCTCAGTATTATGTTACATTCATTGATGATGCAACTAGGAAAGTATGGATATATTTCATTAGACAGAAATCTGATGTATTTTAAACTTTTAAGAAATGGAAAAGCTTGGTTGAAAATGAGACAGGAAAAAGATTAAAATGTCTCAAATCTGATAATGGCGGTGAGTATTGCAGCAAAAATTTGAAGATTATTGTGCCTCTACTAGTATTTGTAGATAGAAAATAGTTCCAAGGACTCCACAGGAAAATGGAGTGGCTGAACACATGAACAGGACAATAATGGAACGTGCTAGGAGCATGAGGTGCATGTTGGGCTCCCCCTAAACATGTGGGTAGAGGCTGTAAATACTATTGTATATTTGATAAATAGAGGGCCCTCTACTCCCTTGGGTTATGGTATTCCAGAGGAAGCATGGGCAGGTAAGAAGGTGAGTTATTCTTTTCTTAGAACCTTCGGTTGTGAAGCATTTGCACATATAGATTCTAAAAATAGAACCAAGCTGGAAGCTAAGTCTAAGAAATGTATATTTGTTGGATATGGCATTGATGAATTTGGTTATAGGCTTTGGGATTTTGACAATCATAAAATTGTAAGAAGCAGGGATGCCATATTCAATGAGAAAGTGTTGTACAAAGATCTATTGCAGCAACATGAGAAGAAAGAAAATGATTATGTAGTGCTGGATGATATTTGAAATGATAATGTTCCAGAAATTCCTTATGCTCCGCAACAACAGTAACAACAAATACCATAGACCCCAATGAATGTTAGACGGTCAACGAGGCTAAGTAGACCTCCAGATAGATTTTCACCTTCTTTGTATTCTATCTTATTAACTGATGCTGGTGAACCTGAATGTTATAATGAAGCTATGTAGGTGGATACAAAACTTCAGTGGGAGTCTGCAATGACAGATGAAATGGACTCCTTGCTGAAAAATCATACTTGGGATTTATGTAAGTTACCTGTAGGTAAACGGGCTTTGCAAAATAAATGGGTTTACAGGTTGAAAGAAGAAGATGGAGGTAAGAAAAGATTTAAAGCCAGATTAGTTGTAAAAGGATTTGCATAGAAACATGGTATTGATTTTGATGAGATTTTTTCTCTAGTTGTTAAAATGACTTCTATTCGTACAGTTTTAAGTATTGTGGCTACTGAAGATTTGCATTTAGAGTAGCTTGATGTTAAAACAACCTTTCTTCATGGTGATTTGAATGAAGAAATATATATGGTATAGCCATAGGGATTTGAGGTCAAGGGTAAGGAGAGTTTAGTGTGAAAATTGCAGAAAATTTTATATGGCTTGAAGCAAGCACCTCGGAAATGGTATATTAAATTTGATACTTTTATGAATGAGAATGGATACACTCAATGTAATTCTGACCATTATGTTTATTTCAAGAGGTTAAATAATGACAACTACATTATTCTATGTTTATATGTTGATGATATGCTTGTAGCTAGTTCTAACATGGATCATATTAAGGGGTTGAAACAATAGTTAGCAAGATCTTTTTCTATGAAGGATTTGGGGGCAGCAAAACAAATCCTTGGCATGAAAATTTGCAAAGATAGGAAGAACAAAAAATTAACTCTATCTCAGGCTGATTATGTTGAAAAGTTGTTGCAGAGATTCTACATGAAGGATGCCAAAGCTGTCACTACACCTTTGCCTGGTCATTTGAAATTGACCAAAGAAATGTGTCCCAAGACACCAGAAGAAGAGGCAAAAATGTCCAAGATACCTTATGCTTCAGCTGTAGGGAGCTTAATGTATGCTATGGTATGTACTAGGTCAGATATTGCACATGCAGTGGGAGTCGTTAGCCGGTATATGAGTCACCCTGGGATTGAGCATTGGAATGTAGTCAAATGGATTCTTAGGTATTTGAGAGGTACATCCAATAAGTGTTTACACTTTGGGGGCCCTTCTACTACTATTCATGGCTATGTTGACTCAGATTTGGTAGGAGATATTGATACCAGATGAAGTACTACAGGTTATGTATTTGCTATTGGTGGGACAGTAGTGAGTTGGATTTCTCGGTTACAAAAGGTGAATGCTTTATCCACTACAGAGGCAGAGTATGTTGCTACTACAGAGGCAACCAAAGAGATGATATGGGTTCAATTCTTCATGGAAGAATTGGGACATCCACAGGCAGATAATTATTTGTATTCAGATAGTCAAAGTGCCATTCATCTTGCAAAGAATTCTGCTTTGCACTCAAAAACAAAGCACATACAATTATGATATCATTTCATTCAGTCAGTTTTGGATGATGGATAGTTAAAGTTGGAGAAGATACATACAGATGATAATCTAGTAGATATGTTTACAAAGACAATGACAAAGGAGAAGTTGAATTCCTGTCCAGCTTCAATTGGTCTTCTATACTGAACAGAATACAAGAACAGCTGAGTCTAGGGTGGTTTCTTTATTCCAGTGGGAGCTATAGGTTTGGTCGATCAGTCTCCAAGTGGGAGGATATTGCTGTGGAGTCTGATCAATCTCCAAGTGGGAGATTGTTATGTATGTGGAGCCTAATCAGACTCAGGTTCTTTTGGCGTAGTTTTCCCCTAACTTATTTAGGGAGTAAAGGGTTGGCCATCAATTTTCTATTAGTCGGAGTATTTTTGCCCTAATTTCGTTATGTCAAAAATACTTATAAAAGGGGTTAGGGTTTGAGATTCATTGTATGAGTTTTTGGTAGCTTCCTATGACGGTATTGAGTTGCAGGTTTCAGATTGTAATCACTGGATAATAATAAAGATATTGGACTCACTGTTGGTGGACGTACCCCAAGGATTGGGTGAACCACGTTAAATTCTATGTTATTGTGTTCTCTCATGTTTGTTAATATTTGCATTTTCTTCTTATTATCCTAACATTAATTAGTTTCATTATATTAATGAATGAAACATTGTATTTTTTTTATTTTTTATTTATTTTATCAATAAAAGTGGTGGAGTCACTAAAATTCTATTACTAAAAGGCTAAGTACGTATATTGTAAAGGGAAAAAAGGAAGCCTTGTGAAGTATCAAGTGTTGATAATCATCCCAAGTAAATATAGCACAACAAACAAAGAGGAAGCCCCAAAAATCATCAAGTGTATATAACCAACCTAGAGCTAGCTAATACAAAGAAGACCAATCCCCAAGCACAATAGCATTTTATATCCTAGAAAAAGGTCCCAATATCTGTACTAAAGATGGTTATAATTCTATAGCATATAGTAACAAAAAAAACTTAGAGGAGAGAGAAGATCCCATGACAAGAACAAAATTGGGCAATAAGAGGAAGAATTTTAATATATATATATATACACACACACACACACACACATATATATAGATATAGATATATATATATATATACACACATATAATATAGATATAGATATATATATATATACACATATATATATATAGATATAGATATATATATACACACACACACACATATATATATATATATATATACATATATATATATACATATATACATATATATATATATACATATATATGTATGTATATATATGTATGTGTATATATATATATACATACATATATATGTATATATATACATATGTATATATAT